>CM038682.1:475235352-475368105 GCA_021605205.1 Aegilops longissima
CTCGGGAGCGTGCGGACTGGAAACAACGTCCGGATACGAATCCGGGGATTCAGAGTCACAGGCCACCGCAGAGGTAACTCCCGTGTTCGACTTCATCGCCGATGAGTGTGTGACCTGGGGGGCGGGGTCCATCCCTCCGTCCTTAGGCAACGCAGCCTGCTCTGGATCTAGGTTCGGGGATAGTACGGGGATGATGCCCCGATCTTCGTCCGACGGCAGGTCTAAGCCATGCTCGTCGTGACTGTCTGATGCACCTAGCATAGGCCTGAATCCATCGAAGATCAAGTCTCCGCGGATGTCCGCCGTGTAGTTTAGGTTTCCGAACCTGACCTGGTGGCCAGGGGCGTAGCTGTCGATCTGCTCCAGATGGCTAAGCGAGTTGGCCCACAGTGCGAAGCCGCCGAACACGAAGATCTGTCCGGGGAGGAAAGTATCGCCCTGGACAGTGTTGTTGATGATGATTGAAGGAGCCATCGAGCCTGACAGCGACGACATAGAGGAACTCTCAATGAAAGCACCAATGTCGGTGTCGAAACCGGCGGATCTCGGGTAGGGGGTCCCGATCTGCGCGTCAAGGCTGATGGTAACAGGAAGCAAGGGACACAGATGTTTACCCAGGTTCGGGCCCTCTCGATGGAGGTAAAACCCTACTTCCTGCTTGATTAATATTGATGATATGGGTAGTACAAGACCAGATCTACCACGAGATCGTAGAGGCTAAACCCTAAGAGCTAGCCTATGATGGAATGATTGTAATTGTGATCGGCCTTCTAAGGACCAACCTCTCCGGTTTATATAGACACCGGAGAGGGCTAGGGTTTACATGGAGTCAGTTACAAGGAAGGAAATATAATATCCGGATCGCCATCTGGACACGGGCCGAAGTCTTGAGTCTTGTATCTTCACGCTTCAATAGTCCGGACGTTGTACACAGTCCGGCAGTCCGGATACCCCCTAATCCAGGACTCCCTCAATACCCATGGGGTTTTTATATGAAGTTCTATAGGCCCATAATGCATCATCAAGTTTCTTGGACCAATTCTTTCTATATCTGTTAACAATCTTTTGCAAAATTAATTTGAGCTCTTTATTACTCAATTCTACTTAACCACTTGACTGCGGGTGCTACGGAGATGCAATTCTATGACTAACATCATTCTTAGCAAGCATTTTACAAAAAGCACTATGAATAAAATGTGAACCACCATCAGTCATTTAATATCTAGGGACTCCAAATCTTGGAAAAATAACTTCTTTAAGGATCTTAATAGAAGTTTTATGATCAGCACTACTAGTTGGAATAACTTCTACCCACTTAGTAACGTAATCAACATCAACCAAAATGTGTGTATACCCATTAGAGGAAGGAAACGGTCCCATATAATCAAAGCCCCAAACATCAAATGGTTCAATAACAAGTGAATAGTTCATAGGAATTTCTGAACGTCTACTAATATTACCAATTCTTTGACATTCATCACAAGACAAGACAAACATACGGGCATCTTTGAAGAGAGTAGGCCAATAAAAACAGGATTGCGATACCTTATGTGCAGTTCTATCTCCAGTGTGGTGTCCTCCATAAGCCTCAGAGTGACACTTGCGTAGGATCTGTTCCTGTTCATGCTCAGGTATACAATGTCTAATAACGTCATCTACTCCTTCTTTATAAAGGTGTCGGTCATCCCAGAAGTAATGTCTTAAATCATAGAAAAACTTTTTCTTTTGCTGGTATGTGAAACTAGGCGGTATAAATTTAGCAACAAGGTAATTAGCATAATCAGCATACCATGGAGCAGCACGAGAAGCATTTATTATAGCTAATTGTTCATCAGGGAAGCTATCATCAATAGGTAGTGGGTCATCAAGAACATTCTCTAACCTAGACAAATTGTCTGCAACGGGGTTCTCAGCTCCCTTTCTATCAATATATGCCAATCAAATTCTTGTAGCAAGAGAACCCATCTAATGAGTCTAGGTTTAGCATCTTTGTTTTCCATAAGGTATTTAATAGCAACATGATCAGTGTGAACAGTTACTTTAGAATCAACAATATAAGGTCTGAACTTATCACAAGCAAATACAACTGCTAAAAAATCCTTTTCAGTAGTAGCATAATTTCTCTGGGCACTGTCTAGAGTTTTACTAGCATATTGGATAACATTTAATTTCTTATCAACTCTTTGTCCTAGAACAGCACCTACAGCATAATCACTAGCATCACACATAATTTCAAAGGGTAAATTCCAATCAGGTGGCTGAACAATAGGTGCAGAAATCAAGGCTTTCTTAAGTATTTCAAATGCTTCTACACAATCATCATCAAAGACAAAAGGAACATCTTTTTGTAAGAGATTAGTGAGAGGCCTAGAAATTTTAGAGAAGTCCTTAATGAACCTCCTATAAAAACCGGCATGACCAAGGAAACTTCTTATACCTTTGATGTCCTTGGGACACGACATCTTTTCAATAGCATCAACTTTAGCTTTGTCAACTTCAATACCTCTTTCAGAAATTTTATGCCCCAAGACAATACCTTCGTTAACCATAAAGTGGCACTTTTCCCAATTCAAGACAAGATTAGTTTCTTCACATCTCTGCAAAACTCCATCAAGGTTGCTCAAGCAATCATCAAAAGAAGTTCCATATACGGAGAAATCATCCATGAAAACCTTAACAATCTTTTCACAAAAATCAGAGAATATAGCCACCATGAATCTTTGAAAGGTAGCAGGTGCATTGCATAAACCAAAAGGCATACGTCTATAAGCAAAGGTACCCAAAGGGAAAGTAAAAGTGGTCTTTTCTTGATCCTCTTTTGACACATGTATTTGAGAGAAACCAGAATAACCATCTAGAAAGCAAAAAAGGTGTATGTTTGGATAATCTTTCTAGCATTTGATCAATAAAAGGTAAAGGGTAATGATCCTTTTTAGTAGATTTATTTAATTTGCGGAAATCAATTACCATTCTATAACCTGTAACAATTCTTTGTGGGATCAATTCATTTTTATCATTAGGAACAACAGTAATACCTCCCTTCTTAGGGACACAATGGTCAGGACCTACCCACTGACTATCAGCAACGGGATAAATTATACCTGCCTCCAGAAGCTTTAATATTTATTTTCTTACCACTTCTTTCATCTTAGGATTTAACCTTCATTGGTGATCAACAACCGTTTTAGCATCCTTCTCCAATTTTATTTTGTGCTGACATAGAGTGGGACTAATGCCCTTAAGATCATCAAGGGTATATCCAATAGTAGCACGGTGCTTCTTCAGAGTTTTCAATATTTCTTTTCTTCATGCTCTGAAAGGTTAGCACTAATAATAACAGGATGTATCTTTTTCTCATCAAGATAAGCATATTTAAGAGTATCAAGTAATGGTTTAAGCTCAAACACGGGATCAATCTTGGGTGGAGGAGGATCCCCTAGGATTTCAACAGGCAAGTTGTGTTTCAAAATAGGTCCGTGTTTAAAGAATACTTCATCTATTTCCCTTCTTTCATTCATAAACATATCATTTTCATGGTCGAGCAAATATTGTTCTAACGGATTATTAGGAGGCACGGCAATAGAAGCAAGACCAATAATTTCATCTTTACTAGGTAATTCTTTATCATGGGGTTGTCTAAGAAATTTAGCAAAATTAAACTCATGAGACATATCCCCCAAACCAATAGTAACAACATCCTTTTTGTAGTCTATCCTGGCATTAACAGTATTCAAGAAGGGTCTACCAAATATAATGGGACAAAAGTTATCTTGTGGGGAACCAAGAACAAGAAAATCAGCAGGATATTTAACTTTCCCACACAAGACTTCAACATCTCTAACAATCCCAACTGGTGAAATAGTATCTCTATTGGCAAGTTTAATTGTAACATCAATTTACTCTATCTCAGCAGGTGCAATATCATGCATAATTTTTTTTGTATAAGGAATGAGGTATTGCACTTGCACTAGCACCCATATCACATAAGCCATGATAGCAATGATCTCCTATTTTAGAAAAAATAACAGGCATGCCTACAACAGGTCTATGTTTATTTTTAGTATCAGGTCTAGCAATTCTAGCAGCTTCATCACAGAAGAAAATAACATGCCCATCAATATTATCAGCCAAGAGATCTTTAACCATAGCAACACTAGGTTCAACTTTACTTTGCTCAGGGGGTGTAGGTGTTATAGTGTTACTCTTACGAACTACAGTTGAAGCTTTAGCATGATCCTTTATTCTAAGAGGGAAAGGTGGTTTCTCAATATAAGCAGTAGGAACAATAGGATCAACATTATAAGTGATAGTCTTTTCTTCAACTTTAATAGGTGCAACTATTTTTTCTTCAATGGGAGGATTATATTTAAACCACTTCTCGTTAGGGAGATCAACATGAGTAGCAAAGGATTCACACAAAGAAGCTACTATCTCAGAGTCAAGTCCATATTTAGTGCTAAATTCACGGAAAACATCGGTATCCATAAAAGATTGAACACAATCAAACTTGGGTGTTATACCTGACTCCTGACCTTCGTCGAGATCCCAATCTTCAGAGTTGCATTTAATTATTTCCAATAAATCCCATTTGAATTCAATAGTCTTCATCATAAAAGATCCAGTACAAGAAGTATCGAGCATGGAGCGATTATTGAGAGAAAGCCGAGCATAAATTTTTTGAATAATAATTTCTCTTGAGAGCTCATGATTGGGGCATGAATATAACATTGACTTAAGCCTCCCCCAATCTTGAGTGATGCTTTATCCTTCGCAAGGACAAAAATTATATATATAATTACGATCACAATGAACAAGATGCATAGGATAAAAGTTCTGATGAAATTCCAATTTCAATCGGTTGTAGTTCCATGATCCCATATCATCACATAGCCTAAACCATGTCAATGCCTTTCCCTTCAAATATAAAGGGAAGACCTTCTTCTTGATAACACCCTCGGGCATACCTGCAAGCTTAAATAATCCACAAACTTCATCCACATAGATTAGGTGCAAATCAGGGTGTAATGTTCCATCACCTGTGAAAGGATTAGCTAGCAGTTTCTCTATCATACCCGAAGGAATTTCAAAGTAAACATTTACAGTAGGTTCAGTAGGTTGAGGAGCAACTCTTTGCTCTACTGTTTGGGGTGAAGATGCCCCGAACAAGCCCCTCAAAGGGTTATGTTCCATAGTAACAAGTGACAGTAAATTTCAGTACACTATATAAATCTTTGCTTACCAAATTCCACCTACCAAAGGCGCTTCACTCCCCAGCAACGGTGCCAGAAAAGAGTCTTGATGACCCACAAGTGTAGGGAATCTATCGTAGTCCTTTAAATAAGTAAGAGTGTTGAACCCAACGAGGAGCAAAAGGAAATGACAAGCGGTTTTTAGTAAGGTATTCTCTGCAAGCATTGAAATTATCGGTAACAGATAGTTTTGTGATAAGGTAATTTGTAACGGGTAACGAGTAATAAAAGTAAAAAAGGTGCAGCAAGATGGCCCAATCCTTTTTGTAGCAAAGGACAAGCTTGGACAAACTCTTATATGAAGGAAAACGCTCCCGAGGACGCATGGGAATTATCATCAAGCTAGTTTTCATCACGCTCATATGATTCGCGTTCGTTACTTTGATAATTTGGTATGTGGGTGGACCGGTGCTTGGGTACTGCCCTTTCTTGGATGAGCATCCCACTTATGATTAACCCCTATTGCAAGCATCCGCAACTACAAAATAAGTATTAAGGTAAACCTAACCATAGCATGAAACATATGGATCCAAATCAGCCCCTTACGAAGCAACTCATAAACTAGAGTTTAAGCTTCTGTCACTCTAGCAACCCATCATCTACTTATTACTTCCCAATGCCTTCCTCTAGGCCCAAACAATGGTGAAGTGTCATGTAGTCGATGTTCACATAACACCACTAGAGGAGAGACAACATAAATCTCATCAAAATATCGAACGAATACCAAATTCACATGACTACTTATAGCAAAACTTCTCCCATGTCCTCAGGAACAAACATAACTACTCACAAATCATATTAATGTTCATAATCATAGGTGTATTAATATGCATAAAGGATCTGAACATATGATCTTCCACCAAATAAACCAACTAGCATCAACTACATGGAGTAATCAACACTACTAGCAACCCACAGGTACCAATCTGAGGTTTTGGGACAAAGATTGGATACAAGAGATGAACTAGGGTTTGAGAGGAGATGGTGCTGGTGAATATGTTGATGGAGATTGACCCCCTCCCGATAAGAGGATCGATGGTGATGACGCTATGGTGATGATTTCCCCCTCTCGGAGGGATGTTTCCCCGACAGAACAGCTCCGCCGGAGCCCTAGATTGGTTCCGCCTTGTGGCGGCGGTGTTTCGTCCTGAAAACTTGCTTATGATTTTTTTCCAGGGTAAAAGACTTCATATAGCAGAAGATGGGCACCGGAGGCCTGCCAGGGGGCCCACGAGGCAGGGGGCGCGCCCAGGGGGTAGTGTCACGTCCCTAATTCTGGTCTGACCTATGCCAGCTTCCATGTGTGCATCATGTTTAAATTCAAATGAAATTTGAATTGAGGAATTTTCAAAAGCCTCAGAAAAACCTTTAAAAATAACCAACATTTAAATCTCATCAAATGAGTCCAAGAAAATGTTCCTGTTATTCTGTGAAAATATTGGCATGAGGTAAAATTCAAACCAATATTTTTGGAGTCACAGAAATAATTTATTTTGAGCATTTGATTTAATCTAATAATTATTTGCATTGGATTTATATTTGTTATATATTAAATATATGTCCAATAATTCCGAAACATTTTTATGTGGTTTTGGATATTTCATATCTAACCCCATAATTATTTTCAGAAGCTACAAAAATGATTTGGTCTCAGAACTAAATTAAAACAAACAGAAGAAACAAAAAGTAAACAAAATAGAGAAAACCAGAGAGAGGAGAAAACCTTACCTGGCGCTTACCTGAGGCCCACTTACCTGGTGGCTCAGTAGAATCGGCCCAGCCCACTGGCGCCTGCCAATCACCACCAACCTCGCGCCAGGGGAGGGCAGGCGCGTTCGACGCTAGCGCACCGCCGGCGCCACCCTGCTTGCCGCCCGCGCCCCTGGATGCCTGGACGACCTCCACGTCGCCTCCCTGACCTCGAACCCCTCCACCCTCTCCCCGAGCTTCTCTTCCTCCCTGGCTCTCCTCTCGCACGCAGCCGAACGCCACCGCCGCCACCAACGAGAACCACCGTGGCCACCATGCTCCCCTCGCCTCGCCGACACGCCAATAAGCCCCGCCTCGTCCCCCTCTTCCTCCTTGCCAAGACGGAAGGCGCTGGAAGCCCTGGATGCCGCCAGCTCTGCCGTTCCCCTCCTCGGTCACCGAGGATCGCCGCCATCGATTCGCCGTCTCCGCCGCCTCCCCGAGCACGCCGACCTGCTCTGCGATCTCACAGTGAGCCCCTGCTCCGAACCCCTCTCTCCCCGTCGTCGTTTTCCTCCTCCAGCCGCCTTTTCCACCAAAGTCGCGAGCTCCTCGCCGCCGGCGATGGTGCAGACGAGGCCATGGGCACTGCAGCCCGTATCTGAGCACACCAGTGTGCTCAGCGCGCCTCCACGAACCCGCAGCCACCAGTAGCTCCGCCTCCCGTGCCCTCTAGCACCATACTCGACTGCTCCCGAATGCCGGCCGCCACCACGAGCTCGACTCCAGCGAGCTCGTTCCACCCCAGCCCCTCCCACTTGGCTCTCTTGATGCGCAAGAGCGAGGGCTATGCCCCGGTTCCCTCAGTGCGCTAAACCGACGCTTCTAGCGCAAGTCCGGCATGCCCCCGCCGTGTTCTGTGGTCGCCGCCGGTTGGTCTCCGACGTGCTGACGTGGCACCGTCATTAGGGGCTAATGACCCTGCTAATTAACCCCAGGGTCACTGACAGGCGGGCCCACGCCCACTAAACACTTTTAGTTAGGATTAAATTAGCACCAACAGTCAATGTTAATTAGCCTAGACACTGACAGTGGGCCAAGCTGCCTAATTAAGCCGCTAGTTAGATTTAAGTTAGATTAATTAACAAAACCAGCGGACCCACGCGTCAGGGCTGACTTGCTGACGTGGCCGTTGACCCGGCCCCACCTGTCTGTGACCCTACGCAGCACTGGGTCACTGACTAATGGACCCCGTTGGTCAGGTTTGACCTGGACCGGGTCAGTTGACCGCTGACATCATCCTGACGTCATGCTGGCGCAGTTAACCTTTTTCTGGATTTAACTTTATACAGGAAATTCCAGAAAATACCCAAAACTTCTAAAAATCATAGTAAACCAACCGTAGCTCCAAATCAAACAAATTATATATGAAAAATGATCAGAAAAATCCAATCTATCCATCTGTACTAGTTTCATGCATGTTTAAACAAATTAACTTGCTGTTTAGTGCAAAACATGATAAAGCACTATTTAAGATCACAAATGTGTTTGAACTTTGAATCTTTGCTTCAAAATAGCTCAAACCCATCTGGTTGTCGTTGAATTAGCCCAACACACTCATTTTACCATGTCATGATCATGCATCATATTATGCATTGCATTGATTGTGTTTCTTCTCTGTTGCCGGTATTTGTCCCCTCTCGACAGACGTGGTTTCGATGATGAGATCGATGACACTGATGAAGAGCTATATTATCTTCGGAAGTGCCAGGCAAGCAAAACCCCCTTGTTCATTACGATACAATCCCACTCTCTCGCTCCTGCTCTTTTTTACTGCATTAGGACAACAATGATTCATCTATTACTTGCTGCGGTAGTTGAACCCCTTTATCCTCTGCATGACCTGTCATTGCCACAGTAAATAGATGAAAACCACTAGCATGAGTAGGAGTTGTTTGAGCCCTGATGTGCCTACTCATTCATGCTTGTTTGTCATGCCTGCTATTGCTTAGAGTTGAGTCAGGTCTGATTCATCGAGGATGAATCAGAGGTGTGTGAACATGTCCTACTGTGTGTGAGCTAAGTGTGTGAACACGATTTGGTAAAGGTAGCGGTGAGAGGCCATGTAGGAGTACATGGTGGGTTGTCTCATTGCAGCCGTCCTCGTGAACTGAGTTCGTGTTTGTGATCCATGAAAGCAGTTACTACCACACATTGGGCTCCGGGCATCCAAGCTCTCGACTTATTAATCAACTTGATCTCTGTCCGTGAGTTGCAACTAGTTTCGGTGTTTGTAGGATATGTGTTGGGGGCCGTGCGTGGCGCTGACCCTAGGGGTGGGCTATGTTGCGGTAGAGACACGAGGCACGGTGTACCGGGCGCCCGTTTGGTGCCTCGGGAACCCTGCTCTCATCGTTTGGGGCCGTGGCGACACCCGCCGGATCTCCTTGCGGATGGAACCCGAATAGGCGATAAACCTGGACTAGAGACTTGTGTGGTTAGTCAGTCGTGGCCGACTCCTCCCTGTGCTTCCGCTTGAAGGTTGCCGAGATACACGACGTGTACATGGTGGTAAGTGGCAGGGCGTGTGTGAAGAAGTACACCCTGCAGGTTAACATCATCTATTGAATAGCCGTGTCCGCGTAAAGGACTTCAGGTTGCCTATAACAGTTCATAGACAAGTGAAAGTGGATACTCTAAAATGCCAATATAAGCGTGAGTGCTATGGATGGTGTTCTCGTGAGGGAGACGGAGCGGATCCATAGTGGTGTATTGATATGGTGAATATGTGTACTGTGTGCCACCTCAAAAGAGTTACTTGCGGTCATAGTTCGGGATAGCCACCGAGTCAAAGCTGGCTTGCTGCAGTCAAACTCCACCACCCCCTTTGTTGATTATGATGCATATGTAGTTAGTTCTGATGTAAGTCCTTGCTGAGTACATTTGTACTCACGTTTGCTTATTTTATGTTTTGCAGAGAGACGTCAGTCTCGCTAGTAGTTCCGCGTGGACTTCGACGTTTAGCTTGTTACCTCAGCTACGATCTTGTGCCCTCAGCAAGATCTGGTAGATAGTCAGGCTGCTCAGCCTTTTTCATTTGTAGATGTCTGTACTCAAACAAGTTAAGCTTCCGCATGTGATTGTTGCCTGTATGCTCTGTATGTTGGGTCATGAGACCCATGTTTGTAATATCTCGCTCCTCGGAGCCTAATGAATAAATACTTGAGTCGTAGAGTTATGTTGTGATGCCATGTTGTATTTACACATATCGAGCATATTGTGTGTATGTTTGAAATGCTTGGTATGTGTGGGATCCGACAATCTAGTTGTTTATCCTTGGCAGCCTCTCTTATGGGGAAATGTAGTCTAGTTCTTGCTTGAGCCATAGTAGTCCGCTACAGCCCGGTTCACGGAGTCCTCGCTACCTAGCACTCTACCGCGGGACGCTTGGTGGCCGGCATGTGTTTCACGCCGCCTCGTGGTCTGTTCCTTCGGGAAATGTAACGCGGTGACATACGGAGTCCTGCCTAGCCTGCCACAGCCCGGGTTCCCGGAGTCCTGTTAGCCCAGTGCTACAGCCCGGATTCACACGCTTCTGACCGACATGCTCGATGTGACTCATGTATGCCTGTCCCCATGGGTTAGTGCCGCTTTGGGTTCACGACTAGCCATGTCGGCCCGGGTTCTCTATCATATGGATGCTAGCGACACTATCATATACGTGAGCCAAAAGGCGCAAACTGTCCCGGACCATGGTAAGGCGACACCCGTGGGAATACCATGCGTGAGGCCGCAAAGTGATATGAGGTGTTACCGGCTAGGTCGATGTGAGTTGGAATCGGGGTCCTGACAGGTAGGGCACACCCCCCACTCTCGCGGCCAAGGTGTGGGCCCCTTCTGGTTGATTCTTTCTCCAGTATTTTTTATATATTCTAAAACGTGCTTCCATGAAGTTTCAAGACTTTTGGAGTTGTGCAGAATAGGTCTCTAATATCTGCTCCTTTTCCAGCCCAGAATTCCAGCTGCTGGCATTCTCCCTCTTCATGTAAACCTTGTAAAATAAGAGAGAAAAGGAATAAGTATTGTGACATAACGTGTAATAATAGCCCATAATGCAATAAATATCGATATAAAAGCATGATGCAAAATGGACGTATCAGTGGCGGGGGCCGAAGCTGCCGGAATCAGAGAAGACGACCACCTCTGGTCGTGTTGCTGGTATGGGCGGGTCAGTGAGGGAGGGAGAGAGGTGGTGATGGACTGAGAGGGCTCGGGGGAAGCTTAAATAGGCGGGGGAAGGCGGTGCCACGGCTTCCAGAGGGTGGACACGGCGGCGATGGCCATTCGAGGCGAACGTGTGGGCGGTGGCGAGGTAGGCGTGGCCGGTGTGTCTCTTGTGAGGCCCGTGAGTCAAGGATGAGCTCGAGCCGTTGGCATTCAAGCGAGAGGGGCCAAGATAGAGACGTGGCGAAGGCGTACTCGTCGGGCGGCGGTCCTGGTCGTCGTGGACGGCGGTGGATTGCGCTAGGGGCTAAGCGAGGGTGACGGCGAGGTTCCTGGTGGTCGGGCTGATCCAGAGGAGGATCAGGATGAGAGGGGAAGGCAGAAGAGACACAGCAGGAGCTCGCTGCCGACGCGTGCAAAACACACGCTCTGGCCTCACCGAATGCACGCACGTTAGGTGTTCTTCAGATTGATATTAGCGTCTATAGGGACACACACAAGCTACAAATCAATAGGATGGTGCTTCTAGGTATGAGAGGAGTGATGGACATGTTGGTTTGGCCAAATGACCAAGTGTCCAGTGTAAGTTAGAAAGTGTCAACATTTATGTCATGCCCACAAGGTGTTTGACAAAATGCTAGAGCTAGCTAGGAGACTTTGCTGTATTTGAAAATTGGCAGGATGGGGTCTCTTTAGATGATAAATATGGTGATGGAGTTGGTTTGGCAAGAAGAGAAACTTGTTAGTGCAAGTTTTACCTGAATTCAGTTCTAGACAGAAACTTCAGTGGCATGTTTGGTGGACTTAAAATATGCAAATAGAGCTGATCTCCTGGAGTTAAGGTTTTGGTTTGAAGGACTACTAGATGGAAAAGTTCCAGAAGTAATGGAGCTAGGAAAAGTAGGGTTGTAGTTATAACTCAAGAATGGGACAGAAATGGAAAGAGGATGTTTCACTCAAAATTTTCAAAAGACATAGTTAGGTTTTTGCACAAAAGTGATATATAGGCATCACCTGACCTCTCATAATTTTTGTGGGATTTTAAAACAATTAATTAAAATATTTGTACTGCAACAGAAGCATTTCAAAGATTGAAAATGCTGGTAAAAGAATTATTTTGTGGCAAACTTTATTATGAAAATATTTCCTACTGTTATTTAAAATACAAATTGAAATGTTTATAAAACAACCACACCACAACATTCTACAAAATAATCTTCTATGGAGGGAAGAATTTTGTAAAACAGAACAGAAAAGGCTCTGGAATTAATAAATGACCTGGAGTAGATCAAACTTTCATTTCTGGCCAAATTTTACTTTCATAAAATTTGATTAAATTTTTGGGGTGTTACATGCACTATAGAATCAGACAGAAATGGAGGCTCAATAGGATTGGCGATGAGCCATAACCATATATGGCGACCGGATTCCAGTTAGACTAATCCCATGTTGAACAAGGCAATGAGCTTGTAATCCACGTAGTCTTTTGATGGTGTGGGCACTTCGCAGATTACAACCTTCGGCAAACAGAGGTCGAGCCAAAAGCTCGACGCGTCTCGTGCATAGTAGAAAGGAGTGTCCGGCGGGCCGCGAGGCTTGATGGCGGCGGTATCCAATGATGGAAGGGTGATCTCCCGCTGGGTGTAGATATCCACGAGAGCCACGGACTACCGGATTGGTGGATGAGGATGATCCAGTTGGCCTTCATGCCTGCCCAGTTGTCGGTGTGGAGACGACACCTATGGGATCACAAGAATCCCTACTACGGTTGCGGGGCACGGGGTCGTGAGGAGAGCGGATCAAACAGATAGCACACGGGTTCTTTTATCCAGGTTCAGGCGCGAGGTGCGTAAAACCCTACTCCTGCTTTGGTGGTTAGCTTATTTGCGTTCCTAAGCTAGCTATGGAGCGTGAGGAGCTCCAAAAAGCCGAATCCCCCTCTTGGTCGCCTTGGGCCTCCTTTTACAGGGAAAAGGGTTGCCATAGTGGCGTACAGGAGGTGGACAGGGTACAGTTATACGAGCTTATCCCTCGCATTACATGACAAGGCGCCATAAATGTGCTTCTCTTAGGTGTCCTTGCTTTCCCGGGGACAGGGGAGAGCCTAGTCTCGTCTGCCGCCGCTTCCTTTCGTGTTGACACGCGCCCTGGCCAGCGGTGCCTGTGGTGCTATGTAGGCAGGCAGGCAGCTGAGGTGGCGCCGTGGTGGGCCTTCACGAAGCTTCGCTCGCCGCCACGCAGGTGTCTGCCCAACTGGTTGGGTCGGCAGCTGCATAATGGAGGCTTGGTCGGTGTGAGCCTGATGGCGGCCCCACGGGTGTCCTTGGCAGGGGCTTTGCTGCAGCCCCGGCAAGGGTCTTGCCGCAGCCCCGGCAAGGGCCTTGTCGGGGCCCCGGCAAGAGTCTTGCCGCAACGCCCACTGTCATCCCCGGCAAGGCTCTGGTCGGGGGCCTCATGGTCCTCCCTGGCCAGGATCTCGCCAAGGGTCGTCATCCTTGATACTATGTATATGATCTTTGAATGTCTTCACAAAGATCTACATGCCACCACGGGGATGTCTCCCGAATCCTTGCCCCATGGGGTAGTGGACTCAAGGGTGATTCGCTCCGTAGGTGTGGGGCGAGCTGCCCCGGCAAGGGTCTTGCCGGGTTTTCTAGAACTACCCCCCCCCCCCCGGCAAGGATCTTGCCGGGGGAGTCCGCTCCGTCCCCTTTGCTCTCCGCGGTCTTGGTCTTGGCGTTTGTTCTGTTCCTCTTGAGCGTTGGCCTTACCTTGGCTCACCTCCCTCGCCTCGCTCAGTGTGGCGACGTCCGTGGCTCGGACTGCCCGTGCACAGTTATAGGGGTGCAAAAAGCATACCCCTCTTTTTGTACACCGACAGGAGCCCCTGGGCCTGGGCAACACGTAAGCGCAATCGCGTCGTTGGGCTAGGCCCAAAGACGGTGCGCGGGCAGGCGGGGTAGTTATTACCGCGGTAAGTTTCTTCGCGCGCTGCGCTTCCCATTCCTCCCGCGCGTGGCTCGACGTGGGGAGGCGCGCATGACGTGGGCAGCATGCGTGGGGCTGAGCCCTGCGCGCATGCGTCAAGTCGTAGTTAATGTGAAAGGAGGCGGCCCGTGTTTTCCCCCATAAGAAGGAATAACCACGGGCGCGCTGCTCACTTTCACCTCTTCCCTCGTACCTTTTCCAATCTCAGAGCCGCCGTTTTCTCTCTTCCTTCCCTTCTAAGCTTTCGCCGTCGCCCGCCGCCGCTATTTTGCTGCCTTCCTTCCTTGCTCCTCTAGATTTCTTGGCCGCCATGGCGCCTAAATCCGCCAAGGGCAAGGGGGTGGCTAAGAGCTCTGGGTCCGTGGAGCCGCCGGAGAGCGCGCTGTCGGGGGACCGGACGAAGTCTGCCTTTTTCATCCCCTCGTCGATTGGTGTTCAAGATCTCCTGACCTCCTTCAAGCCCTTATGGGGAGTGAAGACGGGGGGAGAGAGTTCGGGGCACCCGGCGACGTGCATCATTCCTGCCGCCTGCGCCAATCCTGCCCCAAACCGGTATCCCTTTTTCGTCGATTATCTTTCTTGCGGGTTATGCCCCCCTTTTTCCGATTTCTTCTGCGACATCATGCACACCTTCGGCTTTCGCCTTTTGGATTTCACCCCGAATGCGGTGGCATGCTTGGCTCTCTTCGCGCATCTCTGCGAAGGCTTCGTCGGAGTGCAGCCCAACACGGCACTCTTTCGCCACTATTACTCCCCTCGAATCCAGCCCGGAGGCGCCGTCTCCGGATGTATCGCCTGGATCTCAAGATCCAAGGGGACGTATCCGGAAGGCGCCGTGAAGGAGAAGTGGGATGAATGGCGCGGCCGGTGGTGCTGGATTGAGGACGAAGACCCACAGGTATTCTGCAAGGTCCGCCGAACGCTGCCGGTCCGCGGCAGCGACTGGGGGGATGTCGATGCTGCCGACAGGAGGCTCACCGTCGCCACCACCAGGATCCTCCGGCTGACTCAGGCGGGGCTCACTCTGGAGATGATCGGGGCAGACTTCTTTCGCCGCCGGATCGCCCCGTTGCATAACAAGGGGAGGCCAGCCTGGCTTTTCATGAACCCGGCCGACATTATGCGGCTCCGTCCTGGCCTCGACCACAGTTTCACGGTGATGGGGCATGCCCACTTCTGCCAGCGGCTTTTCCAGCTTGACGTGGATCATGACGGCAAGATTGAATGGACCGGCAAGGCCGCGAGGGCTGCCACGAAGGTCGGCAAGGCCCTCAAGGGGTCGTTCTTCAAGTTGCCAGCGCGGGTGGTCCCACTGTGCAATAACTCACGCCGGTCCGAGATCATTGCTATGATGCCGGACTGCAACGCGCACGGCCCTGTCCCGAGCTGGCGGGAGCCGATGGAAGCGGATGTGCAGCAGTTCTTCGATTCCTTGGTCGAGGTGTACGTCAATGCTAACATCGAGCGGTGGCTTGTCATGGACACCACTCAGGCAGAGCTGGACTACATCGCCACTAGGGCGAGGGAGGCACAGCTTGCCATGGAGGCCGGCAGCACCGGGGGTGTGGAGGACAAAGCCGTGACGGTTGCGGAGGAGGAGCAATTCACTTTGAGGGCAGCGGCCACCGGGGAGGTCAGCAGCGCCGATGCTGGAGCTTCGCTTGTTGAGGACGCGGCCGACGAGTCGTCTTCGGAGGGGGAGGACGTGGCGGCGTGCTCGGCGCCGGTCGAGGAAGAGGGCGAGTCTGCGGCGGGCTGGCTCCGCGAGCAGTCCGCCCGGCAGGGCCACGCTGCCTCAATTGACCACGGGGGTCAGGCGCCATACGAGGGCCACGGTGGCGAAGGGGCTGACGAGGGCCGCTGAGAAGAAGAAGGCGATGGCCCCTTCCTCATCCAGGCGCGCACAAACCCCGCCGCCCTCTTCGCCTCCTCCGGCAAGCGTCGATTCGGATGACGAGGTGGAGCTCCCTTTTGATGTCGGGTCCCTCAGCCCGGAGAGGAAGAGGAAGCTGGTGGAGGAGGAGGAGACGGACGACGAGTAAGTACTCCATTCCTCACGGTTGCTTCCGCTTCCCTGAATCGGGTCGCTTGTCTTGACCCATTTTTGCTTTTGCAGCGAGATGGAGACGTTGGCCCAGAGGGCGCAGAGGGCGAGGACCTTGGCGAGCAATCAGCCCCCGAACGGGGATTCAGAGACACCACTGGTGGTGCTGAGCAGCCCGGATAGCAGCCCCCGGCGCAGCCCCCAGCATAAGTTCATCACCCTTTTCCTTCTCGACATGCGGTAGGCGCTTGATGCCATGATGCTAACCTTGCCGGGTTTTGCAGGAGGGGGGCGGCAGCAGGAGGAGCCACAGATGGCCGCTCCTAACACATCACCCCCATCGACTACATCACCGCGGGGGGCGTCCCCGGCAAGGGCACCAGGCACAGAGCCTGTACCCATGGAGGAGGAGGAGAACTTGGGCGCTGATGACTCTGCCGCGGCGCCAAATGCTGGCGGAGAGGGGACTTCTTCTTCACAGCCTGGCACTGGTGAGTCGCCTGTCCTCCGTCTCTGTTTTCCCCCTATTCCCTTCTTGGTTTCATCGCTCCCATTACTGCCCAGGCCCTTCTTCAACGGACATGGAGGACGTGGACACGGTTGTGGGAGACATCGCTGAGGAGGCCGCGGCGGAGGCCAGCAGGATTGCTGCCGAGGAGGCCGCCAAGGATGCTGACGAGGCTGTCGCTGACGAAGCCGCCAAGAGTGCTGCCGAGGAAGCCGCTGCGGAGGCCTCAAAGCGCCCGCAAAGCTCGCCGAGGGCGCTAGCGATGGTCTGCGCCATGGGGCGGCAAGGCCCCCGCCGAGGAAGAGGCGGCGGGCGACCAGCCTCCCTCTTCCTCAACCCCGGGCCCCGGCAGATATTTGAAGGTGGGCGATGATCTTTTCGTCGATCTCCCGGGAACGTCAAGCCGGGCGCCCGCCGAAGGGGAAACCTTGGACGGCGAAGTGCTTGCCACCACCGGGCTCGAGGTGGTCGATGAGCCAGGCGTTGGTGGCGATGGTTCTCCAGAAGAGCAACTTTTCCGCGCCATGGGGGCCGACTTCCGGAAGCTCCAAGTGCTCTACCGCGCCCGCCTGGACAAGATCAAGGCCAGGATGGCAGCGGTGGACAACGCGGAGGTGGATTTCAAGGCGCGCGTCGCTGAGGCGCAGACCTGGTTCCACCAGACTTGCGAGGAGCAGAGGGCCTTTCAGGAGGAGCTGGCCAAGCGCGACGTGGAGCTCACCATGAGAATGGCCGACATCGAGAAGGCTCAGGAAGAGGCGGCGAACTTGGCCGCCGTGGCCGAAGCTGCCCGGAACCAGCATCAAGACGCCTTGGATTCCCAGGAAGAGGACCTCTCCGCGCGTGAAGCGAAGCTTAACGCAACGCTCCGCAGCAAGGATGAGGAGCTCGAGGCCCTTGTCGCGCGACGGACCCGCGAGCTGGAGCAGAGGCACAAGGAGGCACTCGATGCCCAGGCTCTGGCCCATGCCGGCAAGGCGAAGGAGCTGGAAGCGGAGCGGGATGAGCTAAGGGAGCAAGCCCTCAAGCTGTCCAGCGAGAAGAGCATGCTTAACCGTGCCTTGACAGAGGCGCAATGAGCAGTCATCAGCAGGACTGGGGAGCTCTCCGATGCGCAAAACTCCATCAGAGACCTCAAGTTGAACCTGGAGGGCCTCGAGAAGATGCTGTTGGAGAGCAGGGCCCGGGAGGAGACCTTGACCAGGAGCCTCGAGGAGGAGAAGCAGCTGCGGGCAAACGAGGCCGCCTCCCACCAGAGTAGTGCGTGGTGGGTGAGAACAAGTGGATCAGCCATCTGGAGGTCATCGCCGGCAGGGTCACCTCGCAATTGGCCACCATGGGGCTGCCAAATGTGAGGTAAGCCCCCGAGCGCAGCGGGACCATCAACGCCAAGCTGACCCAGTTCTTCGAAGGCGTCCTCGGAGCCTTGGCCTATCTCCGCTCCAACAGGACGGCCACGCCGGCCGATGAGGCCCGGCGACTTTGCCGGAGGGTTGTGACCAAGGTCCTCACCAAGGTGGCGCACTGGAATCCCAACCTTGACTTCGCGGCCTCGATGAAGATCTTGCCGGATGGCATCGACCTCACGGTGCTCAAGGAGCGCATCAAGCCCCTCACCAATGGCATCGACGAAATCAAGAGGGTGGAAGGCCAGAACCGGGATTGAGCATCCCGTTTTTCTTTGCCGCTGCAGGTTCCCGACCAAGACAAATTTTATCTTTAGTTAGGACTGCAGCTATGATGTGATGTAATATAACTTTGAAGTACTCTTAATTTCCTTGCACGTTATTTCCCCGTTCAATTCCTCTTTGTATGTGTGCCCTCGTCGATCGGGTAGGCTTGCTGGTGCGAAAGCCCCTAGCGGCGCTTTGGGGACGGATCCCCAGGGCCTGCTGGGTACGCGTGCCGCCGGACAAGCCACCTTTCCGTTCCAAACGCAGTCGTTCAAACTGTCGAGCTTGACTCGAGTCAGAATCGAGGGCGTTGTCGATCGCGGAAGGTTACTCTGCCATCCTCGACGCAGCCGCTTGAGCTGTTGAGCGGACTCGAAACAGGGCAAGGGCGTTGTCGATCATGGGAGAGCCCCCTGGCGTGCGGGGTCCTCATACAAAGGCGTGACATCTCCGTGGGGGAATAACCTCAAATAAGAAGAGCAGCACAAATAAGAAGTCAGTGCAACTTAGCTTCTGTTGGCGATCGCTCGAGCGTCGATCTTCTGGCCTCCTTTCTTCTTCCAAGGTCACGAAGATGAAGGAGTGCCGGGCTAATTGCTAGAGCCGATTCTCACAACTGCGCCCCCTACCTGGCGCGCCAAAGATGTCGGTGCAGAGACGACACCTATGGGATCACAAGAATCCCTACTACGGTTGCGGGGCGCGGGGTCATGAGGAGACCGGATCAAACAGATAGCACACGGGTTCTTTTATCCAGGTTCGGGCCGCGAGGTGCGTAAAACCCTACTCCTGCTTTGGTGGTTAGCTTATTTGCATTCCTGAGCTAGCTATGGAGCGTGAGGAGCTCCAAAAAGCCGAATCCCCCTCTTGGTCGCCTTGGGCCTCCTTTTATAGGGAAAGGGGTTGCCACCGTGGCGTACAGGAGGTGGATAGGGTACAGTTATACGAGCTTATCCCTCGCATTACATGACAAGGAGCCATAAATGCGCTTTGCTTAGGTGTCCTTGCTTTACCGGGGACGGGGGAGAGCCTAGTCTCGTCCGCCGCCGCTTCCTTTCGTGTTGACACGCGCCCTGGCCAGCGGTGCCTGTGGTGCTATGTAGGCAGGCAGGCAGCTGAGGTGGCGCCGTGGTGGGCCTTCACGAAGGTTCCCTCGCCGCCACGCAGGTGTCTGCCCAACTGGTTGGGTCGGCAGCTCCATAATGGAGGCTTGGTCGGTGCGAGCCTGATGGTGGCCCCACGGGTGTCCTTAGCAGGGGCTTTGCCGCAGCCCCGGCAAGGGCCTTGTCGGGGCCCCGGCAAGAGTCTTGCCGCGACGCCCACTGTCATCCCGGCAAGGCTCTGGCCGGGGGCCTCGTGGTCCTCCCTGGCCAGGATCCCGCCAAGGGTCGTCATCCTTGATACTATGTATCTGATCTTTGAATGTCTTCACAAAGATCTGCATGCCACCACGGGATGTCTCCCGAATCCTTGCCCCATGGGGTAGTGGACTCAAGGGTGATTCGCCCGTAGGTGTGGGCGAGCTGCTTGGCAAGGGTCTTGCGGGTTTGCTAGAACTATTTTCCGGCAAGGATCTTGCCGGGAGTCCGCTCCGTCCCCTTCGCTCTCCGCGGTCTTGGTCTTGGCGCTTGTTACATTCCTCTTGGCGTTGGCCTTACCTTGGCTCACCTCCCTCGCCTCGCTCAGTGTGGCGGTGTCCGTGGCTCGGACTGCCCGTGCACAGTTATAGGGGTGCAAAAAGCATACCCCTCTTTTTGTACACCGACACCAGTAGTGTTCGCGCATGAAGGACAGGTGGACGGGTGGTGGTAGCATGTCGAGGGGCACCAAGGCAACCTCTGTAGGATCGTCAAGTCGGTGTCTAGGCCACCTGCAAGGATCGGGCATCAGCAAGCAGGGTGTCTTGAAAAGGGCCAGCTGGTTGCAGACAAGTAGATGGTACAAAGACACCGAACATGCGGCCAGACGGACAGTGCTGAGCAGGTCCATACGATTACAAATCTGCTCCAAGAGAACATCGGGGAGGGAATTCCAATCGCGGCTCTGCGTGTCAGTCGGTTCTGCCATCAGGTTTTTTAGGGCGCTGAGTTATTGGGGTTTTTGGTGCCTGTGAGCCGGCGGGGAAGTGGATTCGGGCGGGCGAGCGCAGAATATGGCATGTGTGGCCGAGCAGTGAGCGGGGGGATATGGTACGCACGAGCTACCAAGGAAGATGGTGTGGGCGGGCGAGCAGTGAGCGGGGGGAAATGGTGTGCGGCCGACGATGGGGAAGAGAGGAGCAAGAAGAAGAGAGGAGTAAGAAGAGTGAAAGACGGGGAAGAAAGTGCATTAAATCTCAATTCTACTAGTACTACTACCAGGATATACCGTCCTTCAAAGTGTAAATAGTTACGCCGATGACATGTGGGTCTACCTCAAGAGGGCCTATATGTCAGTTGATGGAGGAGAGAGGTGCGTAGGCGTATTTGCGGAAGCGTGCTACACTGGCAAACATGATGGCAGTACTGGGTAAGGCTGGTTTAGTAACACCAACACGCTGGTTCAGCTTATTAATTAAGTGTCCCATCTGCTACAGCGTGTATTGTCGCTTCACTATGAAGACTACTTGAATAATTCTCTCTGACCGAGATGGGTATAATGGATCGCTAAGACTTCCTATCTACAGTATACCTATGCCTCTATGCTCATCCTGTCCAACAAGATGAAACATTGGCCAAGGCACCCGGCGCCAATAATGTAGGAGTACTAGTACTACCTCCTTTCCGGTTTGTTGGGCTCAATTCAGAAATCTCATCAACCAAGGTAGATGGTGAGTGGTGGAATAATTTTTGTAGTTTGCAAAAACACTCAATTAATGTACTTGTTTTTCTCAAAAAAATTATGTTTACCAATGCATTAATTGCAATGCATGCATGCATGAAGTCCATGCATTGGTTAATTTTCTCTTAATACTTGCATGCTATGATTTAATGCACCTTGAAATCTGAACATGTGGTAGGGAACCATCAAATTGAGACTTACAAAATCAGAAATCGAAAATTTTGAGATAAGCCCTATAAACCGAAAAGGAGGGAGTGGTATTTTGTGTCAAACTCTGACCATCTACTCCCTCCATCCAGGTGAATAAGTCATCTTTGGTTGTGCACCGTGACCAAGAAGTAGGGAAAAACAAGAGAACTTAATGTTTATTTGCTAATTAATAGCATTGCATGCAATGAACTAACCACTACATGTCATGTTTGGTAGTCTCGAATCATTGAAAACATGCACGCCCACATCTCTTATTGGTTGATATGTCAGGAAACTAGAAATGAGGTGGGAGTTAATGCACCGCGCCGAGGTGTTTTGGGATTATTTGGTTTTGGTAAAGTGACTTATACACCTAGACGGAGGGAGTATTTAACTAATAAAATGTTAATGCATTTCACCAAAAATCATATCATTGGATTCGTATTTGAACATAGTTTTAATGGTATAGTTTTTTATGACATGCATTGACACTTTGTTAGTTAAATTTACGGTCAAATTTTACACTAAGTACGAAGGGGACCATTAAACCATGACGGAGGTTTATATACAGGTCAATAAAAAATCATCAACCAATGTAGTAGCAAATGATGAGTGCCCGAAGAATTTTTCTGAAAGTACTCAATAATGGGCTCGTTTTCCTCAAGAAAATTGTGTTTACGAACGTTTTAATTGGAATGCATGCATGAGGAACAAATGACCAGAACTTTTACACGCATTGGTGAGTTATCTCTTAATTCTTGCATGCAACGTTTTAATGAAGCTTGAAATATGAACATGTCAATGGCAGGGAGTAAAAGCCGCATGCATGCATGCAACATGCAACACTCACACGTACACATGCACGCACGCAACACTCACGCATCCATGCGTCACACAGCACATGACGCAACACACACGCACACGCTCAAGTGCTCAACTTAGTCCCTACGTCCGTGAAAGACTGTACATATAGAGATTTACACATTGACCAGGAGGAACCGGAACTTCATGGCATAATTAACGCCCAAAAGTAGCAGACTTATGTGTGCATGCGACCATTGAGAGAAGAAGATTAAATGAAGGTTGTTGCATGCTGTAATTAAGGATAGACATGTATCCTATAGCTAGAGCACAAGTTGGTGCATTAGTCTATCAATATCGATTAGATTAAAGGCTAAATGCATTGGAAGTGTAGATGTACACTCTTTGTTTTTGAGCCGATGTACACTCTTTGTTGGAAGACCGAGGGGGTACACATGCACGCACTCATATAAACAGCCAGGGTGGTTCGCACACAAGGGTTAACTGATTTCTTTGCTCTGCCAACTGACAGGTGGGACCCAGAAACCAGGTGTCAATTTAACCAGTCAACAATGTGCCACGTCGACTATGTGGCTGGTCAGTAGGGTGCAATATGGTGCTCTACGATGAGCTAGTGATCGTATAATCACCGCAAAACTATATAGTGACCGTAAAGAGAGTATTGTTACATACGTTGACTGCCAGTGTTTTTGTTTGTTTCAAATTAAGCCATATTAACCGGAAAGGACGCAGTATGGACTAGTACTAGTATTGCTTTGACGTGTCCCGTCAACTCGCCGAACAAGGAGAAGCTTGCTTACTATGCCCTCTCCCTTGCCCACGCGCGCGGCGGCTTGCGGAACAAGGAGAGGGTTTTTACTACAGCGCCCTCTCCCTCTCCCTCGCCCTCGCCCTCGCGGTGGACGTGCACCAGTTCAATCAGTGTCAGATTGCCAGAAGCATATTGTACTGTAGTATCATCATTGTTGGACCTTCCGAAGGGGAGAAGAGCCAAGTGCAAGGTTCACACGAGTACGAACTGTTGACCCTCCCGAAGAGACAAAGAGCCAAGCGCAAGGTTTTATAGGAGTTATCATCCTAGTAAGAGTACTACAACTATAGTTACGATGCTACTGTATGATGCCGCCACGTCACCTATATCCAAAGTTGTGCCACCTTTTTTCTCAAAGAGCGTGTTGGAGCCCATGCAACAACCACACAAGTTGCACGTACACATAACACATTTACTAGTAACAAATTCTAAAGGACAAATGCCAGTATGCCACACAAGTTCATCTCCACTTCATGTGATAAATTTGTGCACGACTAGTCTACATATATTCACAACGCTATCGTTCACAATTTACCATACTCCACTTACACGTTATAGATGGGCTACATGTCCTCCTCCAGGTTCCATTCCCAGGTGTTCTTCATGGATGGCACGATCCATAGTGGTGGGCAACAGGAATCATTGCCATAGATTTCTAGTTCGGTTCCACACGATGGAGACTCATCCAAGCTGAAGCGGCATAAATCAGGGATAGCGTGTCCCAGCATGTCGTTCATCCGGCGGTGCGCACTGAAGACACAACCATGCTTCATGAACGGCAGGCCTTTGGTGTCGTGCACGGAAAGTGGCATCCGCTTCACAATGGGGTAGCTGTCCCGAATGAAAAGCGGGTACTCTCCAAGAGTGTTCCTCGGCACCCACGTAGCATCACGGGGGTCGAATTCGGCATTGTTCATCTCGTACACGCGGCATCTCAGATCTAGACACATGGTGACGTACATAGTCGAGGTCCATGCATAACAATGTTGTGCTCAAATATGGCGGTCAGTAATACTGTGCAGCAAATAGTACTACTCCGGTATAGAGGAAGTAAAATAACCCGCTTATTATATATATAGCCACTCTTGGCTACATGGATGAGATGGTAAGACATGGAAAAACAAAAATGGTGGGAGCTAGTGGGTTCAAGTCTTCAAGGGCCTATCTAGCTATACACGTCCTCCAAGGTAAAAAGTACTCCTACTAGTACTAGGAAGTAGTACAACAATAAAAGAGAAGGTGAGAGGGTTAAAAATATAATACTAAAATGTACTACTGGTACAGTAAAAATGTCCCAGTGAAGAAAATAAAATAACTAACAAGTACTACTACTCTACTACTCTAACACACAGCAATGAGAAAATGGAATACCTGGGTAGATGGTGACGGTCCGATCGTGGTAGATTGTGTGACCATGTTGCACATCAGTGGTACCATGGGTAACGACTGCTAAGATAGTTGATATCAATATGCCAAAGTCAGCTACAAGGTTACAGGTTAGACCGAATCACGGATGCAAATGCACATCCAGGATCGGCGATCTTATTTTTATCGGGGGATGACTGGTCTCTGCAATATAATGGAGTACCGTTAGGGAAGCAAATGATGCTTTGTGCATTCCGTTTGTAATCTCCCGTACCGTAGGATGGCAACCAGATGAAACAAGTCCCCTGGCTTGTCACCGTGAAGATGCGGCCTAGATGGTGCACGGCGTCTTCGAACGTATAGGGGGTACAAATCTTCCGCGGCCAACATGCGCCAGCCTCTACCGTTACTACCTGTTGCATTGATGGCAATCCTTATGTCGAACACCGCAATGAGATAGTAATCTTCGTAGCCACATCGCTTTGTCAGCGGGTCTGCAATTGCTATCTTCTTCAAACTCATGTAGGCTCCATCATATGTATTCAAGCCCAGCCAGTCCGGATGGCCGATCCCAATGGTGGAGAAGGGGTCTACAGGAACGGCCGCACTGCTGTGGATGTTGTGCAAAATGATGGTGGTATCCGGCCGAAGGTATGCAAGGCAATCTTCGTTGGCACCAACCCAGACCTATATATAAGACGGTGAGCAGTGGAGAAATTATGGGATGGAAATGGAATAACTAAGTAATACATGATCAAACTCCATGACTGACCTGCTCATCGGACAAAATTCGACTACCTCTCAACGTCGGCAACTCTAGCGGAGTCAACGTGCAACCACGGCCAGGTAGCGGTGGATTGTTCGAAGGATTGTCCCATAGAAGAACCTTCTCCTCGAGGACGCATGGAAGACCAACAAGCATGGCCTTTTCCCAAGCTTGTTTAAGCACGGTCTTAAAAAAGTTGGTGCAGGAAGCACCGAGTCTCGCGGCGGTGAGGACGTCGGAGCGGCGTGCGACTTCTCCCAGAGGATCGTCGTCCAAGATCTCCCAGCTCCGACGAGGAGGAGAACCGCCTGGCGAATCTATGGGAGCAGTGAGAACTGCCTTCTCTTCGGGGGGAGGGGAACTAGCGAGGAGGAGATAAGAGCATAGTAACCGCAGGGCCTCGTCCCTTCGCTAAGGAAATTATGCGGGCACACATAGTGGTAGTGCCTCGTGCCCCGCGATGGTGAGGCTATTATTTACTACGTACTTGTACTGTAGCAGTACTAGTACTACTTTCTCAACTAGTAGTACGATGTACTATACTTCTAGTATAGTGCACCAGTTTTGAACTCTTGAATCTCAGGGCCAAGGAGCTACAGTTGGAAGTGGAGGGTACTACTGTTCTCTAGAACCATTGCTGTACTATCAATGCAAGGAAAGTACACCTGCGTAGTGGGTACTCTCGGTGCTCTATTCAAGCGCGTAGCTGGCCTACTCAGCCGCTCCTCTCATGCACACACTAGCATCATGTTTATCGCTGATTCTATATGAGGCGAGAACATTTGAGTTATTTGATACATCGAGACTAGGCTTTTTGCTTCCATTTATGGAGGTGTAATGGATCTCGTCGAACTTTGTTAGTAGTTACTTCATTATGAATGAGATGAGGCAAAGCTTTTTCCTCTGTTTCAAAACAAAAAAAATCACATCAAGAGGAATTCCTTTTTTTTTGAAAGATCCAGCTATTGCTGGCTTCATTGACTTAGCAGATAGGAGAATACAAATTTTTGATCGAAGCAATCAGAATGTGAAGACGGGGAGGTGGCCAAGCGGCCAACAACTCCTCCTGAAACTATTGAAATTAGACCTCTCCCAACATATCCCCGAATGGGGGCTCTAGCTTCTTTGCTCCTGTTAATCTCCATTGTTCTAAATTACTCCTGATCTTTGCACATATCCGCTGAGTACTTGGCATCATCCCCCTAAAGGTGCAGTCATTTCTCTCATTCCACAGTTCCCACAATATCATAATGATCATCGATCTGATTGCTCCTCTGTTTTGCGGAAGTGTCCGATTGATGATATCCTGGCATGCTTGAACAAAGGTGGGGAGACCCCTGACCAAGGGGGCCAGAGAGGGGCAGCCAGATCGCCCTGCCATGTGCAACCAAATTTCCCATGCAAAACTGCAATCCCAAAACAAATGCGTTGACGTTTGAAGTTTGCAGACGCACAATTGGCAGAAGTAACTGTTGGGCCAACCCCTCCTCTGGATCCGATCATTGCACCAAAGTATGTCTTGGAGCAGCAGCCACATGAACATTTTGAGCTTGTTTGGAGCCCACACCTTCCAGATCAGCGTGTTGAAACTGGACTAACCAGAGGACTGAAACTGGTTGTTCTATGCTGAGTTTGCAGAGTAGCAGCCATTGTTAGTACCTTGCCATCTTATGCGGTCGTCTTCGTCTGGCCGTAACACGGTGTTTGCAACCTGGAGCATACGCCACATGGATAGAAAATTCGGTGCAATGGCCATGGTGTCACCATGTTGGAGGTCTTTGATCCACTGCTCATTCCGGAGGGATGCTTCAATGCTTCTGTTTTTTCTACGGGCATGATTGAAGACTGCAGGGTATGTGATTGCTAATGGAGAATCACCTATCCAATTGTCATTCCAGAAACTAGTTTTGCGACCGTTTCCAATCCGAACTTTGGTTGCCAAGCTGAAGATATTTGGATCGTTTTCCGAGACCGGGAGGTGCAGCTGCGTCCAAGGTCTTCCCGACTGCTCCCATGCTAACCACTCCCATCTAAGACATAGAGCGGTGCTAAACTTGTTAAAATCTAAGATGCCCAACCCACCTTGACGCACCGGGGAACAGACCTTAGACCAGGCCACTTTGCACTTACCACCAGTAAGCTCTTCGTCTTGGGTCCATGAGAATCACCTTCTGGCCTTGTCTATCTCTCGTATGATCTTCTTAGGGACCTTGAGAACAGTCATGGTGAATGTGGGCAGAGCAGAGAGCACGCTACAGACCAGAACCCTCCTACCTGCCAAGTTGAGCAGCCTTCCTTTCCATCCCGCCAGCCGCGCTTTTATTCTGCCGAGTATGAACTAGAAGTGAACCAACCTCAGCCTAGTCGTCGAGATCGGCAGACAAAGGTAAGTCATTGGAAAACCAACCAGAGAGCCATCGAAACCCTGTAGCACTTTCGACAAATTGATGTCGTCGCACCTAATGGCAGCCACGGATGATTTACTTTGGTTCACATGCAGCCCCGTGGCCTCCCCAAAGTTTGTCAGCAGGCCAAGCAGCGTGTCAACCTCGGGCTTGGATAGGTTGGCAAAGATAACTGCGTCATCCGCGTAGAGGCAGGCTCTCATACTTGTACCCCGGCCCGGCAACCGAGCTAGTGTCCCCCTCTCCGCTGCCGCAGCTAGCAGGCGATGGAGTGGATCAATGGCGATGATGAAGAGCAACGGGGAGAAAAGGTCTCCCTGACGCAGGCCTTGGCGGTGCCAGAACTTCTCTCCCGGCTCGTCGTTCATCAAGATGGAGGAGGAAGCTGTTGATAGCAGCATGGTGGTCCAGTCCCTCCAACGTGAGCTAAAATCCAATCTCTGCAGGAACTCCAGCAAATATTCCTAAGAAACTGAATCGAAGGCTTTAGCAATATCTAATTTGAATAGGAGGGCCGGTTTTTTGTCTCTATGAAGCGCTCTAACACAGCCTTGCACGTACTCATAACTATCATGGATACACTTGCCCTTCTGGAAAGCAGTTTGTGCCGGGGAGATCAGGTCACTTCGACATGGAGTGAATGAGGCTGATAGGCCTGAAATGACGAATCTCCGTTGCCCCGTCCTTTTTTGGCAGTAGTGCTATGCACGCGGTGTTCAGTTCGTTGAAGTTTGCCCCCGCTAGGTTGTAGAATTTCTGAAAAACCGCCATAATGTCGTGCTTGACGATGTTCCAACAAGCCCTGAAAAACGCCCGGTGAAGCCGTCCGGTCCAGGCACTTTTTCTGCCGGCAAGGCCTGGACTGCCGCCCACACCTCTGGTTCGGTGAAGGGGAGGTCGAGCCCAGACATGTCGATTTTTGGTAGGCGCAGCTCGTCCCAGTTCAGTGTGCAGGAGCGTTGTCATAGCCTTCCCAAGCACTCCGTATAATGATCATGCGCGGCCGAGGCCTTCTCCTGGTGTTCTGTAATTTCAGCGTTGCCCACCTTGATGGAATGGATGTAGTTTTTCCTCCTTCTAGCTCTGATTTTTGCATGGAAGAATTTTGAATTTGCGTCGCCCGCTTTGAGCCACATGATCCTGGAAGCTTGTCTCTTTCTAGCTCTCTTGATGGTAGATAACCCGAGCACCTTGAGTTTAAGCTGCTTGTGCAGCAGGCGCTCCTGCTTCGTCAGGTTTCTGGCCTATTGCGCCATGTCCAACTGCAAGATCACCGCGTTTGCAATGTGGAACTGCAGTTTGGTGCCTCCAAAGAGTGATCTGCTCCAGATTTTTATGTCAGCCCCAACCCTCTGTAGTTTCCTGCTGATGCGTATGAAGGGGCAGTCGTGATTCACTAGCCGATCCCAGGTGTGTTGCACCGTTTCCTGGAAGTGTGGGAATCGTGGCCAAAAGTTCTCAAACCTGAACCTAGCCTTCCTGATCAGAGGCACTCCATTAGCTAGCAGGAGAGGGCAGTGATCAGAGAAGGAAGTTGAAGCCGTCGTGAGCAACACATCAAGGAACATGTCCTCCCATGCCAAGTTGCAAAAAATCTTGTCGGTACTGCATAAGGTTGGGGATTCTCGTTCACTACTCCAAGTAAACCGCCTGTTTCTGCACTTGACTTCTCTAACCCCTGCAATATCCGCCCGGCGGAAATGACCCATCATTCTTCTGTTGATCAGACCGTTGCTTTTGTCTCTGGCCTGATATATCATATTGAAATCACCGTTGAGCATCCATGGTTCAGATGGGGGAGGGGCCGCGCTGGCTACTTCAGATAGGAAGTTTGCCTTCTGTTCAACATCTGAAGGCCCGTAGACAGTTGTCATCCAAAAAAATCATTGCTGCCGACGATCTCTACCCTAACCGTGATGGAGAAGCTAGGAATCATGTGCGTGACTATGTTAACTATTTTCTTATCCCAGAAGATGGCTGCACCACCTCTAGTACCCGTTGCGGGCAGGACGACACAGCCCTGAAGTCAAGGCCCCCCTACTTCCACTGCTAGCTGTGTGGTCCAGGATTCAATCTTAGTTTCCTGAAGATTTAGAATTGCAATTTTTTTTGCGTGCACCACCTCGCAAACGGCCGTGCCCTTTGCTGGGGAGTTTAGGCCCCTCATGTTCCAGGACATGATTCTGAAATTTGTATCAATCATGGGGACAGGCGATATCTCTTCGTCGACTGAAATAACTACTGAAGGAAACAAGCACGCACACACATGCCTTACAATCCTGCAGGGAGCGACGCCGGCCACCAATAGGCCCCAAATTCTGGCGCCGTCTAACTACCTCTACCTTACAGAGAGCACAACACATGGGAATAAAACCTAATCAAGCTGGTTTAAGACCAGTCATCGACGAAGACTACGAAGGACGACTAACATGATCACACCATAAGGACGTCATCGTCGTTCGCTCCGGCCATGCCGGCAGCGATCTTCAGGGCCTCATGGTCCAGTCCTGTGAGCTTGGCAATAGCAGCGATGTCCTTGGAAGATAGTGGCTCCTGGAAACGCTTGAGAAGATCAGCAGCAGCCCTGGGTGTCATCTTGTCTTTTGGCCCGAGCCCACCAAGCTCCTGGATGAGGCGCATCGCTGCCCTCTGAGAGACCGGGACCGGACATCCCGCCGCTGCCTGCCTTGCACTGCGGCGAGAAGGGGCGGAGGTGGCCCGCACCTTGGGTGGTGCAGAAGGACGCGGGCGCACCGGAGGACTGGGCAGGACGACCTGGAGCACCAGAGCGAAGAGCTGCAACACTCCCTCGCGGCTGTTGCCATCTGCCACCTCGTGGATGTTGGGGTCTTGTCCTCCACCAATCTGCAAGCAGTCCACCTTCTGCGTGATCGCGTCAACATGGAACCCCACCACGGGCAGAGCCGGCGAGCTGATGCAGGGGCTGGAGAGCGGGGCGGATAGGTCGGCAATGCACAGGAGGATGTCATCATCTTCGTGAAACTCTTCTATCACACAAGTGCGTGTGCAGGCATGCGGAGGCGAGCGTCCACCATCTTCAAAGGCCAGCGGGGAGTTGAGGGCGTCAAGCATGGCATTTTCGATCTCGAGCTGCATGACGTCCGTGTGCGGTGGGGGGAGGAGGGAGGGAGCGCGCGACCACCGGGGAATGAGAAGAATGCAGCCATGGGGTCCAACTCCTGGGTGTCACAACACGGGGCCGCCGCCACCGGGTGGAGAGGGAGCGGCGGGGTAGCCCGCAGTGGCGGCGCCTCGGCCGCCGCCTTGCTCTTGGCGCGTCCCCGTCCCTGATCGCCGTGCCGCCGTGCCGCCGGAGTCCAGCTGCGCCGTCTTGGTGCCGCCTCGATGACGTCAGTGGACTTTCCCTTGGCGTGGCATGAGTTGCCCAGGAACACATCGCGCCACGAGCGCTGCTACCCGCTAGCGCCATCTTTGTCGTGGTCGCGCCTCTCCGTCTGAGGGGCCGCCCGGCAAGCAGTCGTGGCCAGCCAAGCATCCGGACGGCGACCCTGCTCCTGACCGTCTTCAATGCCGCCCGTCCAGGAACCAGGCTCGACGTGGGGGAAGTGGTGGTTGTCATCGTCATCAGAGGAGGGGAGCCCGCTCTGGCCCGAGTGCAAAGAGCGCGGGGTCGTAAAGGCGCACGCTCTGGCGCGGGGGGACGCGGCGATCCGGGGGGGAGTAGCCGAGGATCTCGTTGACACGGCCCGCTCCCCTCTTGAGCACCCAGAGCGCCCGCTTGGTTGGGATGTGCGCGACATCCCAGGTCCAGAACCAGCGCGCGAAGGTTCTCGTGTGGCCCCGCTCCAGCGTCCTGCTGTCGAGGCGGTCGATGCGGCCGAAGTCTTCGAACGCCTCTTCCGCGCCCTCCAGTGACCAGAATTGCATCGGGAGGTCCTCAACGACGATGCGGACATGCAGGGGCAGCTTCATGATGGCAGTGTGGTCGTCCTCATGCCATGCGCGGATGAAGAACTTGGCACCGTCCACCCGCAACACGCCGCGTCGTACAGCGTCGTCGCGGTGCGCCGGGAGGTCGAAGTGGACCAGGAAAGCCTCCAGGTGGTGGGAGGTGACATGCAGCTGCAACGGGGGGGTGCCCAGCTGCGCCTCAATGGCCTTGTCCACCGCCATGGGATTGGTGGAATGGACCCCGTCGACGGCGGTGAGGGTGACGGCGTGCAGGCGCAGGACGAGCTCCTCGCGCTCAAGCGCGGGAGAGGCGACCACCACCTTGTTGCTGACGTGCGGGCGCCGCGAGGGGTCGCAGTGGAGGAAGCGGTCCATGGACGGGGAAGGCGCAGGAGGGCATGTCGGCAAAGGGAAGGAGAGGTGCTCATGCACCGGAGCCCTGGAAGGAGCCGGCTTCAGCCGATCCCAAGAAGCCCCTCCTGGACCCCTGTTCCTCGGGTTCTGCGGACACTCCCGGGTGAAGTGGCCTTGTCGCATGCAGAGGACGCAGCAGAGTGGATCTCTGCAGTCCTTGCGGTGGTGAAGCTTGTTGAGGCACCGAAAGCACTTACCTTTGAATCTGCTTAAGAAGGCGTCGCGGCCGGTGAGAGCATTGAAATACTGATGGCGGTCCGAGCGGCGCTCCCTGGGGTGGCGCGGATGGACCGCAGGGCCAGAGCCAGCGCGCTTTCCTTTCCTTGATCTGACCTCCGTCCAGCCATGGCCATCGCCCGAAGTGGAAATGTCGACAGCGGGGGATGGGGCGACGGCCATGGATTTAAGGCGCCCTTGCCCTAAAAGAGGGGACGCGCCCAGATCAGTTGGGCAAAGCTGATGCCCCGAGAAGGACGGGCCGCCTCGCTGCAGGAATCGCGGCGTCGAGGCCGGATCTGAGCCCGCCATGGTGGTAGGCGGTGTTGAAGGCGAGGCCGGGGCCCTGGACGGACCGCCCGAAGACGAGGAACCGCTGGGCGAAGGGGAGCGCCCGCGCTGCGAGCCAGCCGAGGAGGGACGGGATGGGACGGCGGCCATCAATGTCGGATTTGTGGCCGCCGTGGCCGGAGTGACCAGCGACGCAGGGGAGCGCGGGAGCGGGGGAGTGGCTAGTGTTCCTCTCCTCCGTTAAGAATCAACTAGAGTAAGAAAGAGAAAAGGTAGAGGAATTTCTTTTATAGAGCCGATAATGGAGTGAAGTCCATGAGCGCAACGCCACAAGCTACGGAGCAGTAGAGTACTAGCCCTTTACGTACAGAGCCATGTTGCATAGTTCCCAATGCCGCGCCAGGCTTTTCCGACTCCTCGGGCTTAATTGGGAGGCGCTAGTTTAAATATGCTATATGATGAGGAAGCTGCAAGCGAGGTGCGGCTAGGACGAGCACGCAGGCGAGAAACTTTGCATGGTGTGAATTGATATATAGGAGTACTACTCTAGTACGCGAGCCACGAGATGATGGGAGGGAAAACCCTTTCACGTGGCTGGGCTATCCAGTGCACCCAGATTGTGGTGCGACACGTCCATTCGACTTCAAAAGTCAAACTACCAGTGTACCAGCGAAAAAATGCCGCCATGCGTTCGGTCGGGATCGAACCCACAAAACGAGCAATACACTCCCGCGACCACTAGTAGTACTTGTTGGAGTACAAAGCAACCTAGAATCACCTTTTGTCGCTAGTACATTTTTCCTTACAAGAAACTACTAATAATGCTAAGAAACCACTAATAATGCCAAGAAACTACTACCACTTGCATACGTGGCAGACTTAAGATAAGACTACCTTATCAACCATTGTACATGCCCTTACCAACCAGCCCTACAAGGAAACTACTACTCTACAAAGTGCCTTTATAGGCACGTTTCAACCCATGTCGCCCCTTAAGTCAATGCCTTCTATTCGATCGGCAAGTTAGGCGTTATGACTTGTGGGACCTACATGTCAGCTGGAAAAAAATCCCCGAGTGACCTCCTACCTCCGGCCCGTCCACCTAATCATCCTTGGCCATGGGACGCAGCTACCGCCGGCGGCAGAAGGCGAGGTCAAAACCGCCGGCGGTGCAGAGCCCATCTTGCGGCAGCCCTGATGCCAGCTCCGTCCGACGCTCGCAGCCGCTAGCTAGCAAAGATAGCACACACCCTGCTGGATGCATCCAGCTGCTTGTCTGCAAGGTTTGCTAGCTAGGTTGGCACGGCGGTTGAAAGGATCGAGAAGAGGTGTCTAGAGGGGGGTGAATAGACCCTTAGCAAAGAAAAGTTACAATTTTTAATTTATTTATGTTAAGGTGGAGTTTTAGCACAAGTTTACACATTCACAATACATATCAAGCAAACATGAAAAGAGTATATGAGCAGCAGAAAGTAAAGCATGCAATTTGCAAGAATGTAAAGGGATGGGATTGGAGTGTGCAAACGCAATTGGAGACACTGAGATTTTTGGCGTGGTTCCGATAGGTGGTGCTATCGTACATCCACGTTGATGGAGACTTCAACCCACAAAGGGTAATAGTTGCGCGAGTCCACGGAGGGCTCCACCCACTAAGGGTCCACGAAGAAGCAACCTTGTCTATCCCACCATGGCCATCGCCCACGAAGGACTTGCCACACTAGGGTAGATCTTCACGAAGTAGGCGATCTCCTTGCCCGTACAAACTCCTTGGTTCAACTCCACAATCTTGATGGAGGCTCCCAAGTGACACCTAACCAATCTAGGAGACACCACTCTCCAAAAGGTAATAGATGGTGTGTTGATGATGAACTCCTTGCTCTTGTGCTTCAAATGATAGTCTCCCCAACACTCAACTCTCTCTCACAGATTTGGATTTGGTGGAAAGAAGATTTGAGTGGAAAGCAAGTTGGAGAAGGCTAGAGATCAAGATTTATGTGGTTGGAATGGAATATCTTGACCTCAACACATGAGTAGGTGGTTCTTTCTCAGAAAATGTATGCTGGACGTGTAGGAATGTTCTGATGGCTCTCCTCACGAGTGAAGAGTGGGTGGAGGGTATATATAGCCTCCACACAAAATCTAACCGTTACACACAATTCACCAAACTCAGTGGGACCGAATCAGAAAACTCGGTCAGACCGATTTAGTTCATAATGTGACCGTTAGGCATTTCGGTGGGACCGATATGATCAACTCGGTGGGACCGATGTGCTAGGGTTAGGGAAAACCTCATCTCGGTTTGACCGATTACACAAACACGGTGAGACCGATTTTGGTAAAGAGCTAACCAGAGATTGGTCAAACAAACTCGGTGAGACCGATTACAAATCTCAGTTGGGCCGAAATTATTGCAACAGGAACCAGAGAGTTTGCAAGCCCATCTCGGTGAAACCGGGATCCCATCGGTGAGACCGAACTGATCAGGGTTTCTGGCAGTGGCTATGTCAAATGAACTCGGTGGCGCCGGATAGATCAAATCGGTGGGGCCGAGTTTGACTTTTTGTTTGGGACATATGTGGATATGAGAAAGTGGTTGAGAGCTTTGGACCATATCACTAAGCACTTTGATCAAGCAAGCCATTAAGCAACACTTCATCCCCTTTTAATAGTATTGGCTTTTCCTATGGACTGAATATGATCTTGGATCACTAAAATGAAAATGTAGAGTCTTGAGCTTTTGAGCTTGAGCCAATCCTTTGTCCTTAGCTTCTTGAAGGGGTTCCATATCCTCTTGTCCACACCACTCCATCTATTGAACTTGTCTGAAATATACTAGATGAAAACATTAGTCTAACAAGAGATATGTTGACATTGATTACGAAAACCACCCAGGGAGCACGTGTGCTTTCAGCGGTGCGGCGGCTTGCTCATGTGCACCGCGCTAAGGCCAGCCATCTGGCTGGAGCGAAGGCCAGCGCGGTGTCTTGCTCGTGCGTGAGTCGTGCTCTGGCCAGCCAGCCAACCTATGAGGAGGCCAGCGTAGCGTCTGGCCCGTCCGGCGGAGCGGCGGCCAACTCGCTCATCACCGGCGCCGCCGACGAACACGCATCAGTGATGTTTGAAGTAATGTTCAGGGAAAATAATGATTTGAGGAGGAATAACAGGATAGAACGTCTCATGTGGGTCCCTCGTGTCAATGATCAAACAAAATGTGTTGGTTTAAACTGCCTCGTCAGCACGGACGTGTGGGCCAACCCTATCATAAACGGGTTTAAACGAGCCTAACTGGCACTAGGTAGTAGTTTTCTGGAGCGGATTAAGAAATTTTTGGCATGTTTTTGCTATTTTTTGTACAATAGTTTCTTCCTAGGGCTGGTTGAAAGTGGTATTTTTTTGTTAAGTACTCTACATACCGTAAGTAGGAGTGAAAGTTAAGCTTTGGAAGCCAATAAGCAAGGCTAGTTACATAGTGCCTATGTGTACGTGATTGAAACTAAATATCAACCATGAGTGACTAATATCTTGATGGAAAACTCGAAACTATGGAAATACTAGCATTTTTTGCATGGTTGGAAATACTAGCAATGTTCACGTGCATTCCAACGGATCATAATTAGAATAATACTGATTCACAAACTTGATAGAAAACACTCTAATTTTGATATACATATATCACTAGAAAAATATTATGTTTCAATCATAATATATTCCTTGGGATGTTTTGGTGAGGTGAGGGAGGGATGTGGTTGGTTTTAAGATACTAATTATGGGTTTTTCTCCAAATTGGTAGAGAAGTGGGATGTTGGTGAGAAAAGGCAACAACTTACCTCACAGTCGTTAGATGTAGATCTAATGGTCATAAATGACGGATCGCAGACACACCATCATCACCAACTAAGTATTATGTAGGATTACTAGCAAGATGTATGTGCATTGCACGGAACATCAAGATGCATTTTTTTTATAAAATACCTATTGTGATTGACCCATGCGGGAGTAATCCCATGTGTAAAAACTAATGATATCTCAAGAAAGAGGAGATAAGGTGAAGAGGAGTGGGGCGTGGTGGTGATTGGTGGTCGGACTGAGCGGAGGCATGGGGATGCGCGACGCCGGCAGCGACCACCATGCCAGTTTCTTCCAGAGGCTTCCTTTTTTAATTGCTCAACAATGAGGTTGTTGGAGATAAAGATGAACGAGGGAAGGCCTTGTCTGCAAATGTGGAGAGAGGTGCGCGTATCTTTTAGTTTAATTTGTATCCGTCAGATATAGATCGGACGGTCTATATTGCAAGATGGCACGCGTACCATCATCACCAACTCGAATTTTTTATAAGAGAAGAAATATAAGTATGGAGATACAAACTTATTACCGATACTTATTTCCGTAAACTGGGACCTACATTCTATTCAATGGCTCAACGTGTGGGGCCTTAGCACAATGACTTCTCGACTGTGTAAAAAAAGGTTTTCCCGTTGCTGATAAGGAGGGGGTGACGGCGGCGCGCTTTCGGCTTGGTCTAGTCCTGGTAGTCATACTAGGTGGTCTACGCACGTGTAGATTTATTATTTTTCACGTCTCGTGTTCTCCGTACTGCCACGACTGTTGATGAATAGACGGTGAGTTATTCACAGGAAAACCATTGTTGAGCGTCTGTGCGAGAGAGAGAGATAGTGTGCGTGTGTGACATGTGTAGAGACTGAGGCAATGATAAGAGATTCTTTGTGTCTCTGTGTGTGGAGGATAGAGAGAGACGTGTACATGGGGCTTTGTGTTGTGTAACGTGGAGACACATAGACATAATCAGAGAGTGAGTATGTGAGATACACATGCGGACATGGGGAGAGATGTGTGAGTTAGAGAGATGGAGAATTTTGGTGTGCATCTGAGCTAGAGAGAGGGGGGATATATACATACCTACAGCTGGAGAGAATATGCAAGGGTGTGTGTCTTAAAAGAAGGATCCAGATAGATGGGTGTTTGTGCGTGTTTGTGTGTCTTTGTGCGCGTGTTTGTGTGTGAGAAGGACTGTGTGTATGTGGAGTAGAGAGGCAGGGGGTGGCTTCAGATAAAGAGTGAGGTGTCTATATTTGAGGGACTTTAGCGTAATTGAGGTATGTATGGTCAATAGTGTGTGCACTCATGGTTGATCAATTTGTTTCACATTTTTGGACTATGAGATAACGATACTTTTGAACATGCGTGATATACCTTGAAGTACCAGAATTACAAACCTAAGATTGGAATTTTGGAATTCAACTCTGTCGGTGTACAAAAAGAGGGGTACACTTTTTGTACCCCTATAACTGCTGCAGGCGATCTGAGCAGCTGGGCACCACCAAGACCGAAAGCAAGGCAAGGGAGGTGAACCAAGGTAAGGCCAAAGCTCGAAAGGAGCAAAACGACGCCAAGACCAAGACCACAAAGAGCAAAGGGGTCGAAGCGGACTCCCCCGGCAAGACCCTTGCCGGGAGGCGGTTTCAGCAAACCCGGCAAGACCCTTGCCGTGGCAGCTCATCCCACATCTACGGAGAGAATCACCCTTGAGTCCACTGCCCCCCATGGGGCAAGGATTCGGGAGACATCCCCGTGGTGGCATGCAGATCTTTGTGAAGACATTCAAGATCAGATACACACTATAGAAGATGACGACCCTTGGCGGGATCCCAGCCAAGGAGGACCACAAGGCCCCCGGCAAGAGCCTTGCCAGGGATGACAGCAGGCGCCGCGGCAAGACCCTTGTCGGGGCTACGGCGAGGCCCTCGCCAAGAACACCTGTAGGGCCACCATCAGGCCCACGCCAATCAAACCTCCACCACCGTTCACATGCAGTTGCTGACCCAACCAGTTGGGCAGGCACCTGCGTGGCGGCAAGAGGATCTTCATGGAGACCCACCATTGCGCCACCTCAGCTGCCTGCCTGCCTACATGGCACCGCGGGCACCGCTGGCCAGGGTGCGTGTCGACACGAAAGGGAGCGGCGACGGACGAGACAGGGCCCTCCCCCATCCCCGATAAAGCAAGGACACCTAAGAAAGGCGCATTAAAAGCGCCTTGTCATGTAATGCGAGGGATAAACTCGCATCACTGTACCCTTTCCACCTCCTCTATGCCACTGTGGCGACCCCTTTCCTTATAAAAGGAGGCCCAAGGTGACCAGGAGGGGGATTCGGCTTTTTGGAGCTCCTCACGCCCCATTGCTAGTTCAAGAACACAGATAAACAAACCACCAAAGCAGGAGTAGGGTTTACGCATCCTCGCGCCCTAACTGGATAAAGAAACTGTGTGCTATCTGTTTGATCCGCTCTTCTCACGACCCCGCGCCCCGCGACCGTAGTAGGGATTCTTGTGATCCCATAGGTGTCGTTCGACACCGACATCTTTGGCGCGCCTGTAGGGGGCGAGCCAGAGAATCGGCTCTAGCGAGTTAGTTCGACGCTTCTTCATCGTCATGGCGCCTAAGAAGAAGATGACGGTGTCGGTTGGCCCGTCGGAAGTCGGACATCCGTGCCCCGACGCTGGCGAAAGCAGCGGACCGTCGCAGAAAGGACCCGGGTGTTCGCAGACACCAACACCGCCCCAAAGAGCGAAGTTTGGGAGGCGGCGATGTTCGTGGCGCTCGTAACGGGCCGCATGCCGCCAAATCCAAAGACGGAGTCAGGCCCTCCGCAGGTGGCGCGGGGCCTTCCAAGATCGCTGCTACCCCGCCCGAAGGCGACGTGAGGGCTTCCAAGACTCCCACGCCAGCGCCGACGGCGCGCTCCTCTCAAGCGGCGCGCGATGAACGGCGTAATCACACCGAGGACCCCGGGTGTCGCCACGGAAAGAGCCCCGAGCGCCACTCCCGGAATTTAGAAGACCTGCCCGCTCGCCGAGGCGCTGGTGAAGATGGCATGCGACCGCGGGGTTGTGATAGAGCTCCTTCTGACATGGTCAGAAGTCGAAGCGCGTCGCGATCCGTGCAGGCTTCGCTGCCACCAACGCCAGCAGAAGGTTCTGGCGCTGCCAGCTGTTTCTTGATTTTCCTCCCACTACGGGGAAACTCGACGAATGGAGAGCCACTATCCGAAGCCTTGTTGAAGTGGCCAACAAAGACGAACAGAGTCCGGTGGAGCCCCCGGGTCGACGCTCCAATGGAGTCCCACGCACCAGTGGCAGGAGAACCGGCGGTGCCGCGACCATGGTGCACTCGCCTCCTCCTCGCCTGGTACCGCGGACGCTAGCCCGTCGCGACATTACGGGCGACGAAATCTTCGTAGCATTGTCCGACCCGCGGGCCCACTGCGACCAGCGCCAAGTTCTTCGGGAACGAGAACATGAAGACGCTCGAACCACTATCGAGCGTCGGCGCGGAGCCCGCCACCCATCAGACAGGCGAGCAGGGCCTGCTGTGAGCCACCCTGCACTGTGGAGCCCTGGAGGCCTGCCTTAGGAGATAGGCTGTCCGGCTTTTACCCATGAGCTGCGGCAGTTCCAGTGGCCCACTCACCGCACCTTCAAACCCGACGTGGGCGAAAAGTACAGCGGCAAGACCCACCCGTCCGAGTTCCTCAGCATCTACACCATTGCGATGCAAGCTGCCAGAGCCCGTGACGATAAGGTGCTTGCGAATTACTTTTCGTTGGCTCTTAAACCCAACGCCATGTCATGGTTGATGCACTTGCCGGTAGACTCTATTTCCTCCTGGTCGGATTTGTGCCATGAGTTCGTGGGCGCCTTTACTGGAGGCCACCAAGCCCATGGCCAAGCAAGCGACTTGCACGTCATTCCCGTAAGGGAGGCGAGTCTTCGCAAGTATATACAGAGGTTCAGCCGGCACAAGATAATATCCCCGATGTTCACCCCGACGCCATCATCGCGTTTCATCGAACGCGTCGCGAATCGCAAGATGCGCGAAGAGCTGGCAATGAACAAGGTGAAAGATGTAGCAGAACTCTATGTTCTTGCTGACAGATGTGCTCGGGCTGAAGAGGGAAGGAAGTACCCCGGCGAGGATGCCGGCATGGAAACTGACTCCTCAGATGAGGATATTGCTGCCCCGGTGAAGAAAGGCCGGCGCTGCAACAGGAAGCGCAAAGGAAAAGCCGTGCTTGCCATCGAGGGATCTGATGACGCCGGCTCCACCAAGAAAACCAAGGCAGATGACCCCGGCAAGGAAGTTGCCGGATGTGTCGCCTGCCGGGCCTTGGCGGCTGCCGAGAAGCCAGGAAACTCTGACAAGCGATACTGCAAGATCCATCACACCAATGGCCATGCCCTCCAAGACTGCCGACAAGTTGAGCTCCTCGCTGAGAAGCAGAGGGCTGAGTATGAGAGGCAGGACAAGGAGAAGGGCCCAGACGGTGCTGAGGGGTCCGGCAAGAAGCGTGACGGCCAAAGCGGGCCATCGCGCAAGGATAAGCAAGAGAGAGGTTCGCCCGGGCCGTGATGTAAAGCCGTAAGACAACGATCACGAAGAGGACGCATTTAATCCGCGACCAAGAGTTTCAGAAAGCTACAGAGGCTATGTGCTTCAACGGCGGCGCCGCTGCATACTTCTCACCGCCGCTTAAACAGTGGGCGCGAGATTACAATGGCAGAGCCGTCGCTTGATGCCCAAAAGCCGCTAAAGTGGTCCAAAGACACCTATCATTTTTACACCGAGGACCACCCGATCGCGACTATCTGTGGTCGGATGCTTGCCATTGTTGGTTTCACCAACAATACGCAACCTCAAGGTGACAAAGATGCTAGTCGATGGCGGGCCGGTCTAAACTTGATCTCGCCGCCGTGATCGAGAAACCTGATTCTGATGGAGACCTCAAGAGACGGGCACGCTTCGGGGTCAACCCGGAAGAAGCCAACCCAAGGGAAAGGTCACGCTGCCCATGACTTTTGGAAGCGACCTGAACTACGTGACGTAGAGGATCGTGGTTTGATGTTGCCAAGATCCCTTGCCCTACAACGGGATCCTTGGCCGCCCATGGCCTGGCCAAGTTCATGGCGCGCCACACTACGCCTAAAACACCTTGAAGATGCCAGGACCTGTGACGATCATCACCATCCCCTCCGATAAGAAAGATGCGCTGATTTGCGCTGACCAACTATACCAGCAAGCAGTTGCAGCAGCTGCCGCCACTAGGGCACTTGCTCCTGCCGCTGGGACCCCGGGAGGGAAGAAGAAGAAGAAGACCGGTGAGACCTCGGACACCCACTCCGGCAAGCGCACCTCTCCGGAGTGTAGCGCTGCCGTCGAGGACGTGCCAGAGAGCTCCACCGGCGGAAACAAGAAGCCCAGGGCCATACCGCTGGGAACCAAGAAGGTTTTTGTCAATGAGGACGGCACGGGAGGAGCTTTTACCATAAGCTCCACCCTTGATGACAAATAGGAAGACGCGCTCGTCACCTTCCTGCGGGCGAATGTCGATGTGTTTGCATGGCAAGCTTCCGACATCCCCGTGTTCCTGTGGAGGTGATTGAGCACCACCTTGTTGTCCGCCCTCATGCGGGGCCCGTCAGCGAAGGTCGAAAGCAAGCTTTGGAACGACAAGAGTTCATCACGAAGAGATCCGAAACCTGGAAGCAGCGGGTTTGGTAAGAGGAGTGCTCCACCCAACGTGGTTGGCCAATCCGGTCGTGGAAAGCGCAAGGCAAATGGGAAGTGGAGACTGTGTATTGATTACACAGATATCAATAAGGCTTGCCCTAAAGACCCCTTCCTGTTGCCGCGCATCGACCAGATTGTTGACTCCACGACTGGGTGTGATTTGTTGTCATTCCTCGACACGTACTCCAGCTACCACCAGATCTTCATGACAAGAGAAGACGAAGAGAAAACAACATTCATCACCCCATGTGGTACGTATTGTTTCATGCGGATGCCTTTCGGGTTGAAGAGTGCTGGTTCAACGTTTGCAAGGGCGGTCCGGATTGGTTTTGAACCCCAGCTCCATAGAAATATGGAAGCTTATATGGATGACATAGTGGTCAAAACCAAGGACGGGGCAACCCTTATACCAGATTTGCAAGAAACATTTGCAAACCTGCGCAAGATCAATCTCAAGCTGAACCCTGAGAAGTGCGTCTTTGGCGCCCCTTCCGGCAAGCTTCTCGGGTTCTTGGTGTCACAGCGTGGGATAGAGGCCAATCCGGACAAAATCAAAGCTATAGAGCAGATTGAAGCACCCAAGGGAATCAAGGATGTGCGTCGGCTTGCTGGTTAAGTCGCCGCCATGGGCAGGTTCATTTCAAGTCATCGAAGCGCCTTCCCTTTTTCAAGATCCTGAAAAAGGCGGGCCCGATGGAGTGGACGCCAGAAGCCGAAGCAGCATTGCAAGGTTTGACGAAGTACCTCTCCTCCGTGCCAATACTAGTTGCGCCTAGGCCACAGGAGCCGATGATGCTATACCTGGCGGCGACGGACCAGGTGGTCAGCGCCGCACTAGTAGCGCAGAGGGAGGTTGAGGACGAGGTAATGGCAGCGGCAGAGCCCGACACCACTAATGCAGGGACGACACAGCCGGTTGAAGTGCCGCCGAAGAAGAAAATGATGCAGCACCCGGTCTACTTTGTTAGTTCCCTCCTGCAGGGGGCTAGATCAAGGTACTCCGGCGTGCAGAAACTGCTCTTCGGCCTTCTTATGGCCTCGAGGAAGCTGTGTCACTACTTCCAGGCACACGAGATCACTGTCGTTACTCGCTTCCCTCTGCAACGGGTATTGCACAATCCGGATGCAACGGGAAGAATTGTGGAATGGGCATTGGAGCTGTCCAGCTTTGGCCTCAAGTTTGAGAGTAGTTCGACGATTCAGAGCCGAGTCCTAGCAGAGTTCATTGCAGAATGGACCGCAACGCCTGACGAAGAAGCCCAAGAGACTGCTCTCCCCGGCAAGGAGGCAAGTTGTGATTGGATCATGTACTTTGATGGAGCTTTCTCCTTACAAGGCGCCGGGCTGGCGATCGCTTGTCGCTACCCACGGAGAGCACCTCAAGTACGTGATCCAGATGCACTTCCCCAGGGAGGTGTCAACAAACAATACGGCAGAGTACGAGGGGCTGCTTGCCGGTCTTAGGATCGCGGCGGACCTCGGAATCAAGAAACTCATCGTCAGGGGAGACTTGCAGCTTGTCGTCAAGCAAGTCAACAAGGATTACCAGAGCCCGTTGATGAAGGCCTACGTCGATGAAGTGAGAAAGCTGGAAGAACATTTCGACGGTATACAGGCTGAACACGTTCCCCGAGCGGAGAACGATATCGCCGATTACCGGTCAAAACGCGCTGCCCTCAAGCTACCTGTGGAACCAGGTACCTTTGTGCTTCAGCTAACTCAGCCATCCATTGATCCATCAACAGAGCAGAATAAGAAGAGGAAATCAGGACCCGGCAAGTACTTTCTCGCCGAGCTCCCCGGAGCCGTCGGCAAGGATGTTGCCGGGGATACTGAACCCGCCACGGGACGACTGGCTCCGGCGGAGCGTCAAGCTCCTGCCGTCGAGACAGCCGTTCCTATAGCGGAGGAAATTCCTTTAGTCCTCGCCGCCGAGCCCTGTGCTCCGGCGCAGGCACAAGATACCGCCCGATTCCTCCAAACAGGGAACTTCCCGAGGAGCAGGAAGAAGCGAAAAAAGTAGCCCGTCGCTCTACCATGTACCAGTTAAATCGATGATGTCCTATACGTAAAGAGGCCGAACGTGTGAAATTGAAGTGTATCCTCGAGAGGAAGGACTGGAGCTGTTGGCAGAGATACAGAGGCATATGTGGATCCCACATTGGGTCAAGGCCCTTGCCGGCAAGGCATTTCGGCAAGGCTTCTTCTCGCCCACCGCCTCCAGATGCGACGACACTAGTCACCTGTGTGAAGCGTGTCAGCTCCATTCAAAGAAGCTTCATCACCAGCTCAAGCCCTTCAAACCATTCCTCTCTCCTGGCCCTTCTCGGTCCAGGGGCTCGACATATCGAGCCCTTTCCCCGTTGTCGGGGCTTTGAGTACTTGTACGTCGCAATCGACAAGTTCACAAAGTGGCCGGAGGTGGAGGCAGTGAGGAAGGTCACTCGACCAGCCGTCAAGTTCTTCAAGGGCCTAGTGTGCTGTTTTGGCGTACCCAACAGGGTTATCACCGACAACGACACACAGTTCACAAGCTGCACCTTCATGCAATATACCCAAGACCTCGGCAGCAAAGTCTGTTTCCCTTCCGTTGCTCACCCGCGAAGCAATGGTCAAGCTGAGAGGGCAAATGTTGAAATCTGCGAGGATTAAGGACCAAGACCTTTGACAGGCTGCACAAGAGTGGAAGGCATCGATTGATGAGTTGCGGCGGTTCTTTGGTCGATCAGACGACGCCAAATCGAGCCACCGCCGGACACCTTTTGCCCTAGTATACGGGCGAAGCAGTTCTCCCCATCGAAATCATATACGGGTCACCTCGAGTGCTCGCTATGACGAGCTTGAGCAAGAGCAATCGCGGCAAGATGACGCAATGCCCTTGAGGAAGATCGTCTTGGTGGTCTGTGAGAGCAGCACGCTACCAAAGCAAGCCTTGCGCGCTACTATAGCCGCAAGGTTCGTGCCCGAAGCCTTGAGGAAGGCGACCTTGTCCTTCGGCGCGTTCAATCGGCCAAGAATTCCAACAAGTTGACGCCAAAGTGGGAAGGCCCTTATCGGGTAATACGAGTCACCAGGCCTGGCGCAGTCCGCCTGGAGACCGAAGATGTCGTTCCGGTGAGTAACTCCTGGAACATTGAGCATCTTCGCAAGTTTTACCCGTGAGGCGCGGCTTGTCGGGCCCCCCGGCAAGCCACCTTTTGTACAAGCATTGCCGATGATGCATGTAACCCTTTGTACAAAGCCAGGCGCAGACCCTGAGCATAAATAAATGAAGCGCTGGTGCCCTAAGTTATAGCATGCATGCTAGGTCGAGTCTCGTCCTTGTTTAGGGTTGATAGTGCTTAGCAACGACTAACCCCTAGCTTAGAGGTCGAGTGTGCGTCCCTTTGCCGTTCTTTTGTCTTCTTTGGTTCGCATGACTCATAGATATCCTTGCCGGATCACTTGAGGACGAAAAAGAGAAGAGGGACAAACCGGCATCTAGACCCCGGCAAGCCAGTACTGTCGGGGACTGCAAGTGCAAAGATTCACCCACAGCAAACCAGAGTTGCCGGGGGACTAAAGATTCAGATAAGTTCTTCATCCCTTATCATGCATTCCCTTATGGACTGAGGTATGTGAAACCTCGTTTTTTTCCCAAAGCTACCATGCTCCCCTAAAACTCTAGGCCCAAGGGCTCGTTCCTGGGGCCAGGTTTGGGCGTAGTCGCGGCAGTAAAAAGATGAAACGAGGAGCCTGAACCCACCTCATCCCTGCCTCCGCCAAAAGCGTGAGAAAGGTCGAGCGAAGTGGGAAGACGGCAGGGCCTGTTGCCCGGCAAGGAAATGTTTATCTTAGGGATATCAAGGATTTACTCCTTGTCGTGGGTTCTACCCACAAACAAATGACTCGGCAAGCATCCCTTTTTCACTAAAAACATTCCACTCGGGTACAGCCCATGGGGAATGAAAAACATGAATGATGGGATTACAAATTTTAAATTCAGCCAAGGCCCAAAGGCTTACAAGCTAAAAAAAGAAAGGGGCCCGTAACCCCTTTATTGTCCCTCTCCTCAGGAGGCAGGTCAAGAAGGTGAAAAGGGCAAAAGGGGCGCCTAGGCGAACTACGAGTGGTAGGAGACACCAAGAGAACATCTTGGTGGCCGTCCGAAGGCTGGATGGTGATGGTGGCGCCGGAAGCAGAGCTCGAAGACGAGGCGGCAGGACGTCAGCACGTGTCGAAGGCGTTGGTGCCTGCGTACTCCGATTTGACGGCCTTGCCGCCCGCCCTCTTCCTCTTCCGCAGCCTCCCAACGCCAGCCACCCAAGGAGATGACCCCGAGAAGTTCAGGAAGCCGGCGACACGGATGATGGGGTCGCCGGTGCCGCACGGAGCGGCGCCCGACACCTAGTCGGACCCGTCATCCTGCCGCCTGCTACCCTCGTCGTCGCTGCCGCTGTCCTCCTCGCCACTCCCGCCCGAGGAGGAGTCTTCGCTCTCAGAAGAGCTCTCCACGCAGCACCTTGCCCGAGTCCCGAAGCACCCGAAGACCTTGACGGAGAGGAGGCCGCCCTCCATCAGCTTGAAATGGAGAGTGAGCCCCTCCGTCAAGCGGTGGATGTGAGCGAACGTCTTCCATCCTCGACAAAGATACATCACGTGAGGGGCTGGGAAGTCGACGCAAACTCGCGTACCGCTGATCCAACAGCCCCTCATGTGCAGCCACAACGACTCTAGCGGATCCAGCTCCATCTCCCGCGCGAATGAAGTCGGGAGACGAAGGCAACGGCGAGGCGGCCGACGCAGCCTGACGAAGAACTCGCAAGGGTCATCCCCAACATGGCCCTCCATGGGGGGAGGAACTACTGGCGGAGGCAAGACCGGCGCGCCGCCCCGTTCTCCTCTTCCCTGAGCACCTCGGCCTCGCCCACGGCCTCGCCCCCTCCCCCTTCCCCTCGCAGCTGGCTCTGCCACCGCAGGTGCAGGAGAAGGAAGGACGCGTTGCCGAGCGGCGACCCTTGCCGCCACCGTTAAAGGTCTAGGATTCCCTCTCTCCATGGCGGATGGAGGGGGATCAGAAGCTGAAGGAAGGAGAAGATGGAAGAATGCGGGACGCCATTCCTCCCCCCCCCCCCCCGCTCTTTATAAAGGAACGGGTGGGGCTCGCCGCCTGGCCAGCCAATCAAGACGCGGAAGGCGCAGGGAACTGGGACCAACCCGCTGCCCCAGCCCACGACGGCCCGGTTTCCCGCCTCCACCATTCGCCACCCCAAGCGCATGAGAACCACGTGGCAGGCATGCGGGACCAAGGCGACGGGTGAGGCGACCTATCCCCACCCTCGTGGGGAGTGGACGCCTTGAAGACCATGCCTCGGCCCCGTTCAGTAAATGGGCTGCGCCTCCACGCCTCCCTCCGTTTATGGGGAAGGCACGAACCGCCCCCTTTACTACGACGTGACGCATGCGCGCAGAGCTCAGCCCCACGCATGCGGCACATGTCATGCACGCTTCCCCACACCAAGCCACGCGTGGGAAGCATGGGAAGCGCAGGGCGCGAAGAGACTTACCATGTAAAACCTCCCCGCCTGCCACAAGACCGCTTTTGGGCCTAGCCCAATGACGCGATTGCGCTTACGTGTGGCCCAGCCCGGGGCTCCTGCCGTGTGACAAAAAGAGGGGTACACTTTTGTACCCCTATAATTGTGCACGGCAGTCTGAGCCGCGGCACCACCAAGACCGAAAGCAAGGCAAGGGAGGTGAACCAAGGTAAGGCCAAAGCTCGAAAGGAGCAGAACGACGCCAAGACCAAGACCACAAAGAGCAAGGGGACGGCGGACTCCCCGCAAGACCCTTGCCGGAGGCGGTTTCAAACAAACCCGGCAAGACCCTTGCTGTGGCAGCTCGTCCCACACCTACAGAGAGAATCACCCTTGAGTCCAGTGCCCCCATGGGGCAAGGATTCGGGAGACATCCCCGTGGTGGCATGCAGATCTTTGTGAAGACATTCAAGATCAGATACACACTATAGAAGATGACGACCCTTGGCGGGATCCCAGCCAAGGAGGACCACAAGGCCCGGCAAGAGCCTTGCCGGGGATGACAAGAAGCGCCACGGCAAGACCCTTGTCGGGCTACGGCGAGGCCTCGCCAAGAACACCCGTAGGGCCACCATCGTGCCCACGCCAATCAAACCTCCACCACCGTTAGATGCAGCCTGCCGACCCAACCAGTTGGGCAGGCACTGCATGGCGGCAAGCTAAGCTTCGTGGAGACCCACCATTGCGCCACCTCAGCTGCCTGCCTGCCTACATGGCACCGCGGGCACCGCTGGCCAGGGCGCGTGTCGACACGAAAGGAAGCGGCGATGGACGAGACAGGGCCCTCCCCCGTCCCCAAAAAAGCAAGGACACGTAAGCAAGGCGCATTAAAAGCGCCTTGTCATGTAATGCGAGGGATAAACTCGATCACTATACCCTTTCCACCTCCTGTGTGCCACTGTATGACCCTTTCCTTATAAAAGGAGGCCCAAAGGCGACAGGAGGGGATTCGCTTTGGAGCTCCTCACGCCCCATTGCTAGTTCAAGAACACAGATAAACAAACCACCAAAGCAGGAGTAGGGTTTTACGCATCCTCGCGGCCCGGACCTAGATAAAGAAACCGTGTGCTATCTGTTTGATCCGCTCTTCTCACGACCCCGCGCCCTGCGACCGTAGTAGGGATTCTTGTGATCCCATAGGTGTCGTTCCACACCGACAGACTCCATCATTAGCTTTTGTAATTCATTTAAACGGAGGTACATTTTTTAAGCCGGGATTCCGTTATTTCAAATTCATATATCAAACCTAGATATATACACCTACGGGCATGTTCAAACTTTATAATCATCCACTTTATTCATACACATACACATTTTTGCTTTTGTCATCATATTTAGGATATACCACATTTGGAATTTCATTTGAATTGGACCGTATGATGGTATTTGCTTGTACTAGCTCAATGATCCGTATTTGAATTGAATAGACAATCTAAGTTTCGAGTTGGAGACATTGATTTTCAAAACTTGCACTTTTTTGCGTGCAAAACAAATAAATTCCCGGCCATGATATCATAGTCGGTCGTACAAGAGCAGAACACCTAATTTCATGTGCGAAAAGCTTTCAAACTTCCCGCTCACATCGAAATATCTCGCGCCCGAAAGTTTAGCCCCTGCGATATTCCTATTTTACCCCTGCCACATGAACGGAAAAGGGCTGCTTTGGTAACTCCATTGTTTTCCCCTCTTTGCCCCCAACATTCTTCCCCAAAGCCCCTCCCCTTCCCCTCCTGACCCCCCCCCCCAACCATGCCAAGCCACCGAATCTAGTCCTCCGCCGCGGCGGTGGACCTCACACTCCACCGGATCTACCTTCGCACCTTGGAACCCCCAATTGCCAACTCACCACTTCACCGGAGCCTCTTCAGCGACTAGCTTGTCCACCTCTCCAGATCTCCTTGACCGCCATCATGGTCCACTGCACCGATCTGCTTAACTGGTGCCCTCGTACACCACAGTGTAGGCCCTTCACTGACTCCCTCGTTCGCCCCATCGCTGGCCCTTCCTACAAGCCCTTGTCCACCACAACAGATCCGCCTCACCAAAAGCATTGTACACCGCGCCCGCCGACGCTTTCATCCACTGCACAGACCCCGCTCGACGGACGCCATATTCAACTCCACCGGCCCTGCTTTACTGAGCCGCAGCCCCATCAGGTTATGTCGATTTGTACTCCTTCAGTTTTTCTCTTCTTTATCGTGGAACTGTTCACTTACCACGGATGAGCTTTCTTGTATGTCGACAGGCGCCGCAACAGAAGCACCGGAGCCGCTTCAGCAACAGCGATAGTCGGCCCAAACTCAACCGCAACACGAGCACCATCCACGATCCTTAGCTATCAAGTATGACAACGATACCCATACACCGTCGAGAATCAGGTACTATTATCCAACGGCCGGCGCCTATGTTCACTTTCTTAGCATAAGCACCACCACCTTTGAATTTCTTCAGGGCATCATTCAATTTTTCATGAGACGCGTTATTCTGCTTGCACCTGTAGGGCCATACTTCTGGTAGTGAACATGTTACATGTGTAAATTACAAACCAGTGCACATATAGTTACAATGCTTTAGTTTTGTCCTAAGTACTACTGTACTTCCTAGATATCACTGCCTACTATTTTACTTCTTGCATGCTATATTCATGATGATGGTGTTGTTTTGATGCCACCTGTTGGTTCTATCAGACTGCTTCATGTTCTCTATTCTTACTACTGCAGGATGCTGCTAACGCGACACTACGATCAGAGACCCTCGACGAAACTGTGTGCCATGCAAAAATCGCAAACCGTGATGTAAAAAACCGTCAAAAAAGGTACAAAACGTTTGCGATGACGGATGCATCAAACACGGTTCAGATTTTAGTTGTATGTGCGATGAAGGGCATAGGGTTAAGTTCAATGAACTATTTGCAATGAGGAAGAACAGAAATGGGCAGCCAGATGAAGGTGTGTGTGATATACGGCATACAGGTCACTTGGATGAACTGTTTGCTTTGATCCAAGAGAACGGAAACGGTTCAATTTAACAGGATGTGTGCGATACGCGGCAAATAGGTATGTAAACAGAAATGTGTGCGAAGACGATAGTAACACACATGATTGCTTCTAATAAGACGTATGTGATATGCTCTGTCTACGCAACATCTATTGGCCATTGGGCGACCGGCGGTCATCCGAGTACGCCATAAGGATGCGAAGAGGCATCCTATATCAGCAAGGACTAGTTGTTCCACCAATAGCTCATCTAAGAGAACTCTCAAGTTAACTGTGCTCAGGCTGGAGCAGCCATGAGATGGGTGACCGGATGGAAAGTTGTCAAAATTTCAAAACCCACTGATGGGATGGATCATAAATGTCCTTACACTAACAAAAAGTACACTTCCGTGATGATACGTGTTTGTCACAGTAGGTCACTTTTCTGTCATGCATGTACATCCATGACAATTTTATGACAGAATCAAGATAGTCATACATGTGCTGTCGTAGAAGTGTTCCATGACATTACCAAAATTATCATCACGGAAGTGTCCACTTCCATGACGATAAATCGCGCGTCACAGAAGTGCTTTCGTCAAGGGTGACCGACACATGGCATCCACCGTAGCGGAACGCCGTTAAGCTATCGGGTCCGGTTTTGGACCCGATAATCCGTTAACAGCCCCGACCAATGGGGATTTTCCACATGTAAAATCATCATTGGCTGGAGGGAACACGTGTCGGCTCGCCGTTGGGACAGATTTCATCCACTCATTGGACCCAAAGCGCCTATGATACGTCGACACATGGCACGGGCCAACAGAGGCCCATTCCTGTGAAAAGGCCGGACCGTTTGACTTGGTCAAAAGGTGGCGGGCCGGCCCATGGCAAGCCTGTTAACGGCCTGTTCGCATATAGCCCATTTACAGCCCGCTAACCTCAGGCCCGCTTACGGCCTATCCGAATTAGGCCCGAGAGCGCTATCCGGGCCGTCCAATATAATTCCAGCCCGTTTTAACTTCCGGCCCATGTATGGCCTTTGACGTCTTTCGGCCCATATGAGGCCCTTAGTAACCCTCGACCCATTAACGGCTCGTGGTAAAACTGGCCCGTAATGAACAAAGGTATCACTTTATACCCATTAATGGCCCATTATTCCGCTAATGCTTCCAGCCCATGTTATCTTTCGCCTTCTCAGGCCCATTTATTCTTGGGCTCATTTCAAAGATTCGCTTACTTTCGCCCGCATCGCTATTTTTCGCCAGGGCCAAATTCAGCCCGTGGTTACAGGCCGCCCGTTTGTGGCCCGTTAATACGTTGGGCCGTTTTCCTAGCGTCATCAAATATGGCCGATTAACGATGGCCCATTATGGTCGGCCCATGAACGGACGATTTCAACTCTAGCCCATATAGGGCCATAATGTGGTCTATTATTGGCCCATGTTTGGCCAACCGATCATACGGCCCGTAGAAGGCCCATTGATGATACGGCCCGTAGAAGGCCCATTGTGTTTATGGCCCGTATAAGGCCCATTGTTTCTACGCCCCGTAGAAGGCCCATTGTTTCTACGGCCCTTAGAAGGCCCATTGTTTCTGCGGCCCGTAGGAGGCCCATGTTAATTACAGTAAATATGTAGCCCATGGTTAATGTGGCCTAGTTTTAAAAAATAGGTTATTGCGGCCACTAGCAAACCGTGGAAAAAGAACTACACTGACTACAAGAAAACAAATAAACAAGACAATAAGAAAATAAATAGGCAAGCAACTTACGCTAGGCTATCACGGCTATTACGCATATTACATCCACTGGGCATCAAAGTTCGCCACCAGTGCAAATATAGGGAACAAAGCAGCATATAAACGCCACAACAAAACAAGTCCAGAACTAAAACCACTTCAGAAGAGCTCAAGAAACAATATCCTGGGTACCCATAATACTGGCAAGATGCTTAGCAAGCATATTAACTTTCTCTTGTTTGGCGCTTAAATCCTCCAAAGACTTGCTATTGCACCGAAAGTATGCATCTGAATTCTCGCAGGACTTCCTCAGTCCTTCGCTTCTCGTCGATAACATCTGATCGATGTCTTTCAACTTGAAGTTGAGACTCAAGATGTCGAACTGATTCAGGCAGCGAGTTCGAAGAGCTGGTGCCAGCAGTAGTAGCCAGTAACTCGAACACTACATCAAGATCGGACTTTGGGGTTATCTCAGTGTCTTCAATATAGTTTTTATCAGCTTTCTTGGAGACCAACAGGGATGTCTCACTATCTTGAACCTTATCTGCATTACTTCATGTACCATTGCATAACGGGTTACTCTTCTCCAATATTTTATCCTCATTCTAAAAGAGAAACAAACAAACACATCACAGGTTTACAATGTAGTATATGAAACTCATTTTGGTAAACCAGTTCAGTAGTAAGGTGGACAGGATAACAGCATGAAACAAACATATATCTATGTAGTATGGTCACTGTATGGTCTATATCATTCTAGTTTATGTTGCCAAATCAAGATAGATACAGTTTGAATCATATCTATTTAAGACAAACTAGCTTAGACAGAATATAAGTGTGGGAAACTACACAGCAATAACAACACTTGTAAGGTGCATGGCATGAGAATATAACTGTTTATGCAATTGAAACTGAAATCAACATAGAGCAAGTTACAATAGCAAACACGTTAAAGAAACAGGTTTAAAACATACCTGTTGCGCCATTGGAGTTTCAATTGCATCCTTCAAATTTGAAATTAGTTGGTATGAGTAAATACAGTGATGCAAGAGCAAAGTAGTATGAACCATAGCTACGGAACCTGACCTGAGAACAATTCTTCTTCTGCTTTAAGCGTTGACTTGGGGTTCAGAGTGGTGGTCCTCGTGCTTTGGGCACTGCAGTTGCCTTACTAACTGCTCGTGTTTGAGTGCTCTGTGGTGGAGACGGTGTTGTGTCAACCGGAGTTGGGTTACTATCTGCTGGGGTTGGGGTTAGAAGGGGTGTAGCTGGTTCTCTGTCCAACGGGGTAGGGGTACAATCTGCATGAGTCTGGGTTATGTGTGGTGGGTCTGGTTCTTGGGCAAGTACAACCGTGGTTCTATCTCCATCGGCAGGTAGCATGATCTTTTCTGAAGACCGTGTTTTACTCCCACAGATACTGCCATCACCCCCTCCAATTGAAATGGCTGATAAACAAGAAAAGTAATTGAATGTACAGACATTGTAAGATAGACAGGTGAAATGGATAGTAGGTAAGAAAATAGGGCATGAAATAATTCACATTTATGTTGTCTAACCAAACAGAATAGCAGGACATGGCTAATTAAACATGATAGCATGACACAATTTCACATGTATGATGGCTAACTAAACAGGATAGAATGACATACTTCAAAATATGATGACTATGTAAACAGGATGACATGATATAACTATACGATGTGTCCATTAAAGTGGTTGGCATGCCATAAATCACAAACATGTTGTCGATGGAAACATGATGGCATGATATAATTCACGGACAGAATGACATAATTCAAAATATGATGACTATGTGAACAGGATGAGATGATATAACTATATTATGTCTTTAGAAAATGGGTTGGCATGCCATAATTCAGATACATGCTGTCTATGTAAACATCATGGCATGATATAATTCAAATATAGGATTTATATACTAAGGAAGTGAGCAGAGGGCAATCACATATATGATGTGTCAACTAAGGAGATGGCATTCAATATCGTGTATATGATGTAAAAACTAAGCATTTGCAATTCAACATATGCATGATATGAGTAATATAACCGTGCCAAGTTTGAGCATACACCTCAGGGGGATAATAGGACTGGTCATCTGCCTCTGAATCCTCCTGTGAAGAGCTATCTGTAACCAGCAAGATATCTGCTTCACCAGGTTTTCACTCCAGATTTCTCCATCACCAATTCAAATGGCTGATGCACAGGTAGAGCAGTTGAATATACAAACATTGTCGACAAAAGCAATGAGAAATACAAAAAAAAGGACGGCATGATATAATTCACATATATGACGCTTGGCTAAACAGCATGGCATTGCATAATTCACATATATAATGCCTTGCAACAAGATAGCATTGCATAATTCACATATATAATGTCTTGCAACAAGATGGCATTGCATAATTAACATATATGGCAATTAGACACTAAGCAGGTGGCATTCACACAAAGCATGTCTAAACTAAGCAAATCACATAGCAATGCAAGATACCATATGCACAATATGAGCAACATAACCCTGCCAAGTTAGAGCATGCACCTCGGGGGGGGGGGGGAGGAATAGGACTGGTCATCAATATCTGAATCCTCCTTTGAGGAGCTATCTATAACCAGCAAGACATGCGCTTCGTCAAATAGCATTGCCTGCTCTGAAGACCTTGTTTCCACTCCAGATTTTTCCATGACCGTGCTGAATGGCTGATGCACAGGAAGAGTAATTGAATGTACTAAAATTGTTGACAAATTTAACACGTAATAAAAAATGATATCATGATATAGTTCACATATAAGATGACTGGCTAACCAGGGTGGCATTGCAAAATTCACATATATGATGCCTGGCTAAACAAGATGGCATTGCATGATTCACATATACGATAAAGAAACTAAACAGATGGCATTGACACAAAGCATGTCTAAACTAAGCAGATGACATCTTTGATGTATACAGTAAGCAATGCAAGGCACCATATGCATGATATTACCAACGTCAGCATGCCAAGTTAGAGCGAAGTCCTCATGGGGTAAATAGGAGTGGTCTTCTGCTTCTGAATCCCCCTCAGAACAGTTATCTTCCTCTTGATTATGATCCAAAATGGGTGGAGTGGGGCCGCCTTTGCACCCACCATGGAGCGACGTCTGCATGAAATTTTATTGCCATGCAAGGCTCGTCTCTTTTGCTCTACATGTTCAGTTCCATTGTGTACAATAACTGACATGCATAGGAATAAAACATAGTGAGATTATGTAAGGAGTGCATGCACAAATCCAGAGTGATGACTATGGATAGACCCAAAACAAATGATAGCAGGCAGATAATAGCTTTAGTTAAAAAATACAGATAATGGCTCCTTTAATGTTTGTTTGCACCCAAGATGAAAATCATAGTAGACACCCGAGATTAACCAGATAGTAGACAGATAGTATTGATTGTTGCCCCAATATCTACCCCACAACCATTTAAAAACTCAAGTTTCAACATAAGTTTGGACCTGAGTCGAAGTCTAATAGGTGAACACGACGATAAAGTAGCATGTCATCATATTAAGCAATGCATAACGTAAGCAGACACGGAAGAGTGCGACCTCTCTTGCGGACCCGTGTCGTCCTCAAGGTCATCTGCTTAGTTGATGATGGTAATGCAGTTCGTCGTTGCTGCTGGCGCGGGAAGAAGATCGAGGCGGCAAAAGACAGTCCGAGAGCGGATCCTCATGTGGTGAACCCTTCCGTCGTTGGAGCAGCTGAGCTGGGTGGAACACAGCACCGCAGAGCAGGACAAACCACACAAGGTTTTCTTTGACACATATCTGTAATGTAAGTAATTGTGTAAGGGCTTGTTTGAATTTGAGGATTCTAACAATGCAGGGATAGGAAATAGACAGGAATAGGATAGGAATGCACGTGCAAAACAGAGAATTTAAAAACACAGGATTTCTGCCAATCTGATTGTTTGGTTCACAAGAATTGGAAGATCACAGGATACAAAGAAGCATGGTGAGATTAAGTCAAACCACAAGAAGTGTGAAACCTCTTTGGCGAAGCCATGTCGATCTCAGCGTGATTGGGTTGGCCAGTGAGGATCCTCCGGCTGACTTGGCTGTCGGAGGAGGGGAAGAAGATCTTAGGCGTCTGGAGATGGAGCCCGAGGTACTGCTCCGCTGTGATGGAGGGTTTCGTTGTTGGAGCAGCTCCGGTGAGTTGTACGACACCGAGGCTGAAGCAGGACAAGAGAGACAACGTTAACTTGAGTGGAATTCTAATAGCATCTCCAATAGATGACGTAAAATACATAACCACAAAGTGCTAGATGTATACATTAGCCGCTCATCTCTGAATTTAACTGTCGACACAGAATTTAGCTGACAAAACTGAACTTAACTGTCGAAACTGAATTTTATTGTCGAAACTGAACGCACTAGAGGTGAGGCTACACGTCAGTTGACTGACTTTTTCATCTCTGGTCAGTCGATTTTGCAGCCGTTGGATACGAAATCAAGGGCCTGCAGTTCATCTTCAACTTCCACCCCCCTGAGCCGCCAGCCACCGCCGGCCAAACAGCCGCCCACCGCCATGACGGCGGTGCGCCGCCCCGCCCGCCCCGAAAACACTCCCCACCGTCGGCTCGCGCCGCCTGCCATCCTCTAGCCCCCCTCGTGCCGAGCTTTTTCTCCGGCGATCCCCACGCCACCGCCCCACCACTGCCGACGACCATCGCCCCCACCCTGAACCCTAAGATAGATAGTGGGGTACCTCTCCGGCGAGCCTCCCTCCCCTACTCCGGCTGGTTCTTCCTTAAATCCGGTGAGCCCCCCACCCCACCCTCGAAAATCGATCGACCCAAAAGTCGATTCATCGAATGAAGTGTAGCCAAATCGGAGCAGCATCGCAAGCAAGAGCAAGAGCGAGAGCAGCAGCGCGAGCAAGAGCAGACCAGGCAGGGGACCGAGAGCAAGAGCAGAGCAGCAGCGCGAGCGAGAGCTAAAGCAGCAGCAGCTCCTACTGATGTGGACGTCGCCGCTGAGGGAGCGATGCCGTGGAGGAAGTGGCCCGCGACACCGCCGTGGATGGAGCCGCGCCGTGTCGGCTCGGGACCGAGCGCCGGCAGCACCTTGAGATTGAATCAATAAGAAAATGCGGCGATTAGTGTACAACCTCTTTGGTGGCGCCGATTAGGCCGCAGCTTCATCCGAGGAAACGGTGATGATGATGCTCTTTCGGTGGTGCAGGTGAAGACGGTGGTGTTGGAATGGAGGTGGCGCGAAAGACGAGGGGAACATTGGGGCAGCTCCTTGGAGGTGGAGGACGGGGTGGCTGAACCGGCGGGACGACCAGATCGACGATGGATCCTCATCCGGTATGGTGGATGAGGGACGTCGAGGTATTGCTGTGGACGACATCGTCGGGGAAGAGGCTCCACCTGGGTGGCGGACGGAGGAGGGTGTGGGGCTTTGCGGGTTTTCCCGACCTCGATGGGCAGATGGGATGGGAGTGGGGAACCATGGCTTAGGGACGCGCTTGTCTGAAATGTGGGGTAAGTTACGAAAGTACCCCCACTGATTTGAGGCGGTTCTTTCAGTTCAGGGGTATCACGGGCATTTCACGTGTCGGGATTTCACAGGAGGTGGGAGTTTTCGCGCGCGTTATAATTTTGGAATAGCAAGGTGCGGGTTGAGATGGAGGGAGCTGTCGGAGCACAACGAGACAAAGATTTATCTTAAATATTTCGGGGTAACAAGGCGCGGGTTGAAGAGGCAGGAGTTTCGCAGCACGATAGACAGAGACGCTAGCTTGAAATTTTGGCATAACAAGGCGCGGCTTGAAATTTCGGGAGAACAAGCTTAATGTGTACCCAAAAAAGACAATTTAGACTAGTATGATATACTACGTACAATGTGTTTAACACGCACAACACACACACAGACACCATTTAGACAAGTAAGGTACATGTGCATTGCACACATGAGATTTGGCAACCAAATTATGAATAAATACCACATTATAGCATGTAAGCTTTGAGTCATATATGCATGATGTAGATGTTCGTTTAATTCTTATAGTTCATTTCATTCAAAACCATCTAGTTTTTATAAGAAAGCTAATCTATTTTAAGATTCATGGAATTGTGTGTTGTAAGGCATAAAGTAAAAACAAATCATGTAGAAAACAATTGGGCGATTCTGATACGGAAGATTCTAGAACAAAGAAGAAGTGCTTGTGTTTTGAGGTTTGTGCATTATGCTTAAGTTAAACCATAGAGTCTTCTAGATTGTACATGTGGCAAAATCTGGTGGAATCTAGATGATATCCAACGGCCAGTAGTGCTCAAATTTGCCAGCTCTGCACCATCGGATTGGCCTCATCCAGCGACCATCTTTCAAATTTAAAGTTATTCGCACACTATATAAAAATATAAAATATAATATATATATATATATATAGGGGTATAGATATAGATATGTGATGCGAAAGCCATCATCTCCAATTAGAATAGTGTGTCCATGCACGGATGCAATGAGGCCAAACGATGTCTGCCATCGGTATCTCAAATTCAAACCAGTCTGACCTTGTTCAATGTGTATACATTACAACATGCTCGTTTCCAAACCACACCGCGCAGATCTTCGTTATATTCATGCATGCATGGGTTTCAAACATCATGATCTCTTATTCAAATATTTGAATTCAACTTTACATTGATTATGACCTCACATAGTCTTTTACACCCACACATTGGTCTTCTCTTTATAATTGTACCACTAACTTTCTCTCGTGCATGCATGCACACACACTACCAGTCGGCATTATCCATCGCACACATGAAATCTTTTTCTTCAGGTCGGTCTCCCATGAAGGCACACACACACACTCACATCTCCCTCTCCATCATGTCGGGCATTCTTTATCTCTCACGTGCATGTGCAACAATCGATGTTCCTCTATGTGTGTGTGTATATAGCTAGGTCTTTCATAGCTTTCCACATAAACCGATCAATCTATATATCTAGTGAGGTCTCACCCTCTTCCCACGTCCACATCGATCAATCTATACTTCTCTATATAGGATTACATATATAGCTAATACACCCACATTAATTATATATCCAACGCCCCCCTCTCATCATCCATGCCTTCCGCTTCATCTCTCAGATGCGCGCACAATGGCGAAGACAGGGGCAGCAAGGGCCCTGCCCCCCCCCCTAACATCACTATATATCGAGGCTAATATGAATGTGATCATTAGACAATTGCTGGTAAAAATGGTTTAAGTTGATGAATTGGCCCTCCTCGTAAAGGATTAGCGATGCTTGGCCCCCTAGCTCATGGGACATTTTTCATGGCTCCGCCACTACGCGCAACAGCGCACGTTCTCGCCCCCTCTCTCTAAATATCGATCTCGCAGTTGTGCAATCCTTCATAGTCTCCCTCCACTTGGCCCCTCGCACCATCTTCTAGCCCCCCCCCCACCGGATTTTGACACATGTACAATCTAGCAGACTCCATGGTTGAACTTAAGCATAATGCACAAATCTCAAAACAACAGTGGTTCTCCTTTATTCTAGAATCTTCCGTATCATAACTGCCCAAACTTTTTTCTAGTTGAATTGCCATTATTTGTTTTTACTTTATGCTTTACAACGTACAATTCCCCGAATCATAAAATAGATTAAGGGCTTCTTTGATTCAAAGGATTCTCGAAGGAATTTTGGAGGATTCTAATCCTTAGGAATTTTTCCTATCGTTGTTGTTTGATTCGTAGGTTGTAAACCATAGGAAATTTTCCATATGATTCATTTGCACTAGATTTCATAGGAAACATCCCATCCACTCAAACCTCTTTGAGAGAATTTTGCGTTTTTTCTATGCACAATCAAACACTCATACCATCCTATAGGATTCAAGACGACATTCCACTCTAATCCCATGTTCTTCCTATTCCCGCGTTTTGGAAATCCTACGAATCAAAGAGGCCCTAGGTTTTTTATAAAAACTAATTGATTATGAATGAGATGAACTATAAGAATTAAACGAAGGTCTACATCAGGCATATATGACTCAGAGCTTACATGCTACAGTGTGGTATTTAATCATAATTTGGTTGCAAAATCTGACGCGTGTAATGCACGTGTACCTTACTATTACTTTGAGTATGTGCAAAACACAATGGCACGCTACACAGTGTCTCTCTTACAGTTCATGAAGCCACGTGGCACATGTGGAGGCGTTGTCGCGACATCCTTGTGTGGATTGATCACAGTCACGTGATGCTGGTTCCAGAGGAATGTACTCATCCTCCCTGAGCCGCACTGGCGGTACATGCACGAAGCGAAGATGTGCATGCATGCCACGCACGCACTCATTCCCTCGCACACACACGCGGGTACACGGGAGGATGCAATTTTGTACCAAGATCCACCCCATGTGATAATTTGACGCGTGTCATGTCCTTCACTTCATTGATGGTCAATTAATACAGCGCATGCAAATTGAGTGGACGTGAGGGTGGACGAAAGACATTACTACTCCACTGCGCGCATGCGAGTAGTTAAATCATGGGTTGCTAGTAGTACTTCCATTGGTCTCCTTCGTATTTTGTGCCAATTTTTGACAGTAACATAATATTTACGCATCTGAGCAGTGTAGTCTACGTGAAATTTATGTTCCACTAAACTCATCGGGAGCCGTTTCGGGCCTCGAAACCAAAAACCATCAATTAATCTTTACCCTGTTCCCATCACATTCGAAAGTACTAGTGCTACAATTAAGTGCAAGCCTGCTCACACCTACCAGTACGTACCAAACCTAAACGTGTTCCCACTATGCAGGTTTTAGTACTAGTGCTAGTACTTAGGTTATAAAAAGGGGAACTACCTAACCGAAAATTACTCTCCTTCCTCCTCATAAGTCCTCCTTCTTCGTCCATCCTTGCCATGGCCGGTGTGCAAAGCTCTAGGTCGAGAACTACTTGTAACAAGGGAGCGACAACCAAGGCTACGAAAAAAAGAGAGGGCTCGCCGCCACGCAGAGACCTCGAAAGATCTCTCATGGGCAGGCGATGACTCCGAGGAGCACCCTAGACGCGGAGGCGAACATGACGAGCTGGCGGCGCTGGAGTCGTTATCCCTCGACGGCATGCCCGATCAGCTCAATAAGCACCTCAATAAGCAGAAGGAGTTCATCCATGGCTTGGTGGAGCTTCTGAAGGAGAGCCTCGACGACATGCCCGCTGAGCTCAATGAGCAGGGAGAGTTGACCACCAGCTTGGTGATGCTGCTGAAGAAGAGCATTGCCTCGGAGAAGAAGGAGACCGGCGAAATCCTGCAACTTCAAGAGGACAAGGCGAAGCACTGCCACGAGCTCGACCTGCTGAAGGAGGAGAACGCCGGCTGGAAGAAGCTGCATGAGAATAGTAGTTCCTCGATGAAGATGTTGCAGCCCTCATCATGGAATGTATGAGGAGTTGGCGAAGCTCGCGCCGAGCACCCGGCTGTTGTCAAGGTACGAATGCGCCATGGAATAGATGATGAAGGCTCACACGAGAAATCCCGCCATGGACACAATGATGAAGATGGCGGAGGAGACGACAAGGAGATGGAGGTCGTGGAGGCGATGAAGAAGCGATTCATGACTCATGCCAGCAACCCTTCATGTAGTGAGAGCAGCGCCCCAGACTTGTGTGTGTGTGTTCCTTCTTTTTATGGGGTGATAATCCTCCTTCTTCTTTTGCTCTTGTGTTTCTTATTTTGCTTCGGGTGTTTCGCCGCACGTGTCAACTTCTCTGCGAGGCATGAATAGAACAATGCTAAAAATGAGATGACTAGCAAATTAGATCATTCTTTATCGCCAATAGAACAATGCCTCTTGCTAGTAATATATAATAAGAGTAGAGAGTAGAGGATATGGCACTGGGCTACCGTGTTTCGTGCTCCTCCATCGTACTCCAGTGGAAAACTAGAGTATACTGCACGGTTCTTTGCTCCTCCACAGGTCTTCGGCACATTTATATGAGCAGTCAAATCACAAGGCCCCGCCTTCCAGCAGTAATGAGCCGTCAAATCACAAAGGCCCTTGCCTCTCGTGAAAAGGAGCAAGCTAGACTACCCTGCCCTCTAGCCTTTTAAAAATGTATACATTTGTACAGTAGTAGTATCGTTGGATTGCGCCATGGAGCAAAACTAACAAGATGTAATTAAAGAAAAAAGGTGGTACATATAGAGAGCGCTCGTCGCCAAATTATGCATATACTATATGACACTACCCACTATGAAGGTACTAGTAACATAGACTAGTAACTAGTCTGTGCTACTCTCCACTATGACCAGCCAAAGTCGAGGCATGGATACCAACGAGGGCCTGGTTGTGTCTATACTTGGACAACTCACCCGACTGCATGCGCACTAGGCATACAAAGCTCGTGTCGTGTTGGTGCGTTGTGCGGCCCGCACATTAACCAAAACCACGCGCCTCCATCTTAGCCTTCGCATTTTAAACTTCTCAATCTCAAGGCCAAGGAGCAACGTGAAACCTATGATAGAGCTAATCGGATGGTTGATGTAACATCCTAAAATTCTAAATTTTGGAATGTTATATTAAATAGATAGTTTTGATTGATTGTATGATTGCTTGTGTGAAATTGATTGAAATTCGAAACTTTTTGAAAGTTAAATGAGAGGGAATAAAAGGACTTTCCCAAACTTTCATTTTGCATTTATGATCTCCATGGATTCAAACTCTCTTCAAATACAAAACCCTAGAGAGAAGATGATATGACTTCTTCCATTTAATTAAATGAAGAAGGGGTTTTGAAAATAATTGAATTCCATTTGGAAATATTTTAAATTCAGAAACCTTAAGCAAATCAATGATTTTCATCAGAGAAGATAAAATGACTTCTTCAAAATATATGAAATATGAGTTGAAGTTTAAAAGGATCAAATTTAAAGTCCTTTTAAATTATTTTTAATTTGGAGTTATTTTGGTTTTTATTCAAATTATTTTCTCCGAAATAAAATATAACGAAAAATAGGGTAAAATGATTCCTACAATGGAAAATTGAGAGAAATAAATTTGAATTATTTTGGTATTTTTAAAATAAATTTTATTGGATTATATTAGAGCAGTAGCACTCTTTGCTTTATTTAAATTTGTGTGGACTTTATTTGACTTCAGAAAAATGTTCACGTTGTAGAAAATATTTTTTCTGAAAATTTTGATATATAATATGCCTACACAATATTTATATTTTATGTGGTTTTCTTTTTATTTATTGTCTACTTATTTTAATTAAAAAAACTCTTCGAACAGTGCCAGGCCGAAGCCCAGCACTGCTCTCTCTCTCTCTCTCTCTCTCTCTCTCTCTCTCTCTCTCTCTCTCTCTCTCTCTCTCTCTCTCTCTCTCCGCGCCAGGCCAGCCTGCCCAGCCCAGCAGCGGCCTGCGCCCGCGCCTGAATCGCCTCCGCACCGCCTACCGCTTACTCGCCCGCTCGCACGCCGCCTCGCCAGCCACCGACAGGTGGGACCCACCTGTCATGTCCGTCCTCGACCTCGCGCCAGGAGTCCGTCTTCCCCAGGAGTCGCCGGCGGCCGCCGTGTCCGACTCGAACTCCGCCCCTGCCTTGCCCCTTCACCCACGCATCGCCCTCGCCCCCTCCTATATATAGCTAGGCCTCGGCCTCATTTTTCCCCAAACCGGAAGGCCCGAGAACCTCCCCACGCTCCACGCGAACTCGCCAGAGTTCGCGAGATCCACCAAGCTCCGCCGCCAAGCGCCGCGCCATTCCGACACCGTGGCCCGGCTCCGACCCCTCCATCGGCTTCGACACCTCGCGTCGCTTCTTCCCGACCCCACGGACACGCCGAAGGACCACCATAGCCGCAGCCCGCTCGAAGCCGCCGCAGCCGCCGTCTTCTCCGGCGATGTCGAGCCCCACCGCCGCGGTACGCCCCGTGTCCTGTCGTCCGTCCGATTTTAGAGCTACGGTTAGGATTAGATTTGTTTGTTTTTTTATTCGGACTGATATGCGCTAAATAGCGAACGTCCTCCGTTTTAGCCCCACAGTACACAGTTTTCGGCCAGTAGATTTCTGACATGTGTCCAAGGACCCATTTGTAGATATAAGTTTCATAGATTAGTCCCTGGACTTTTCAGAACAGCCCGTGAACTTCAAAACCCTCCAACTCTTTATCCGTAACTCCGATTTAAGTGATTCTTTTTGCAAAATACTCCTCGTGACATATACTTTATTCAACTTCAAATCTAGTTCAAACCTTCGTTCGATCGTAATTTTTGAACAGGAGGTCCATCTAATCAACTTGAAACATGTTTATGAAAATTTAAATTTTGATTCCAAACCGATTTGAATTTGAACTTCTTTTGTTCATAACTTGATTTTTATAACTCTGATTTAATTGGTTCTTTTTGCTAATTAAAGCTCTTGACCTAAACTTTCTGATAAGACCAAATCCACCCAATTTTGGTATTGTTAGAAATTGTTTTCTGTTGCAAGAGTTATATGCTTTTTTCGAAGTTTTCTGAGTTCTTTTCTTCGATTCTTTTGCATGAGTGCTTATGTATGCAATTGCTTGCTCACGATAGAATGAACGGAGTGTGACAAGTAGAACTATCAGGAGTTATGAGTGCGAATCATCTTCATCAACAGTATTTCACACTTTGATCATATCCCTTTCATACCCAGTTTTTACGCATTAGTTTCACCCTCAAACATTGCATGGTTAGGAATTGATAACATGTGGGTATTCGGAAGTAGTTGATGAGGTAGGAACCTATTGTCCTGCATTCAAACCTTGCGAGTTACTACTACGTTATGCTTATACTGCTCTACTATGCTCGTAGACGTGGATTGGTTTGAGTGTACCCATGACAGATGCGAGATTGTTAATTAAGGTTTAACTTAAGGTGGCTACTTTAATACACATCTGGGTGGATTGGTTGGGGCACCCTGGAGTACCCAGTGGTTGCCCGGGCACCTGGAGAACCCAGTGCTTGCCCAATGGGATCCCGGAGTACCCGTGTGATCACCCTATGGAATGCCACCCAGGCTCAAAGGGATCATAAGATTATTCATGCTAGAAACTTCCGTGTGCAGCCACAAGCTATTATGGGCTCTAGCATAGTTGAGTAAGTTGCATGATCTCTTCCCGTGGTAGGCTAGCGGATGTAGGGGATGTAGGTTGGTACGGTCTACCCGGGGTTAGAGTTAATGCTTCTGAAAGACTGTGTCTCGGTCATCCGTTTCTCAAACACCATGTAGTGCGAGAAATCCAACGGAGGAGATCGAGTCTTGTGGGGAAAAGTGCGCAAACCTCTGCAGAGTGTACAAACTAATCATGATTAGCCGTGTCCCCGGTTATGGACGTCTTGAGTCTGTGGTACATGGATTATCATGTTAATCTCAACACTTTATTTAATTAGTTTGATTGGGTTAATGATTACTATTTTGGGATTGAGTTGGAGGAACCTTCTCAATGTTTCCAACCAACTTTGTTGTTAAATAAAATATATTCCTTTGCAGTAGGGAAAAATTGGCTTTTTGCAAAAACATTATAACCATAGAGTCTCCACCAGCCAAATATGCATGTAGTGATAGCCATTATTCAGCATTGCTCTACAGTGTGAAATTGCCAGTACATTCAATGTACTGACCCTTTGCGGCCGCAACGTCTCATGTTGCAGGATTCTTACGACGAGTAAGTGATACGTTAGGGTTACAATTTCTACACTCAACTTTGTCGTTGGTGTTGATGGGAATCCACAACCTTGTTGTTACTTCCGCTATTTGGATTGAGGTAATAGTATTTACGTTACTTTATACATGTGATTTACCTCTATTATAAATCCTCGAGTACTGTGTGTGTCAGCATACCGATCCAGGGATGACACTTCAGCACAGAGACTTGACTGTCTGATGTCGGGTCGCTACAGTTGAGAACACTACAATTCATAGCTACAGATGCGTGTGTGAGAGAGGACAAGTGCGTGCATGCACCTCTTCTCAGAGTAAAATTGTATGTGGGTGGCATCGACCTAGGGAGTAGTGATGGTGCGTGCGAGAAGTCCTGAGAGATAGGTGTAATGCGTCTGAAAAAAGACTAGCCTATAGCTCGCCACGAGGCTATTCCTGTCGAACGCCAAGCGTAAGATATGTATCTGACGGTGCCAGTTTTTGCACGTACGCAGCAGTAGAAAAAGAACTAGTACCATGGCATATGCTACACCACGGCCGAGAAAATGTGCCGACGTTACGGCATCCGGGAATAGTGCCGCACTTCGAAACTCGAACCATCAAAAAAATTGAGAGCGTCTCGTCACATTCCAAATTACTACTACTACCATGCTATATTTAATTGCAAACCTGTTCACACCGATCACAACCTAAACGGTTTCCCACTTAGGAGTGTATTAGTAGTACTCGGTTATAAATACTACTATGCTAAGATGACTGCACATTCCTCCTCAACGCCTCATCCACAACAAACAATCAAGTCAATCAAGCCATAGCCAGCGTGAGTTCTGGGTCGAGAGATTCCCACCAGGGAGAGGTGAGCATGGAAGAGGAAGCACGAGAGATGTCCGGCCTCACCGCGAAAGCAGCCGACATGTCCAGCCGCGCAGCAGTAGCAGGACAGAGGTCCCGCCGCACCGCCGAAACGGCACGGAGGTCCCGCCGCACCGTCGATGTAGCAGACTGGTCCAGCCATGCCGCGAAAGCAGCAGAGATGTCCCGCCGCGCCGCTGAAGAAGCAGGGAGGTCCCGCCGCACCGCGGCGGCCTGGGAAAATTTCTTGCGGGCAGGCGAGGACTCTTACAGGCGCATGCATGTGATAGTCCATAGCCAGATGGATCAGATCTCCGACTGGGCGAGGATGCAGGACAAGGCTACCGGCATCATCCAGCAACTAGGGGAGGGCAATGCGAAGTTCCGGGGCTAGCGCGACCTGCTGAGGGCGAATATCGCCGGAAGGGCGAAGCAGGAGGAGGAGACCAATGCCTTGTTGCAGAGGACGGGCGTCATCATCAAGAAACTTATGGACGAGAATGCCATGCTCCGCATCAAGCGCAACAGGCTGGTGGAGGAATCCGTGGATGCTGCCAAGCAGCGTATTAAGGACATGAAACTGATGAAAGAGATCAACGCTCGCCGTGAGAACTAGTCTCCGCGACCTGCAGCGCATAAAGAAAGTAGAGATCAGCGAGCCAGATCGTTGTATGCGTCTTCCTTCTTCTTTTGCCCTTGTGTATTTCGTGCGTAGCCGCATGTGGCTTTTTTAATTATCTTCCTAATTATGTAAGACAATTATTATCCACTCTCATCGTCCTTATATATATTCATCAGTCTTGATATAAGTCGCAGTAGATGCTATATAGGTCCGTCAAATCTTACATCAAGATCCGTGCAAAATTTTCTTTTCAGATTTTCTTTTTTCTCTCTTAAACCTCAGTCGAGTGAGACAATTCCACACCATTAAACAGAGGCTCGGGCGCCGTTAATGGAGACCTTGGGAGAGAGGTGGACGGCAGATGGAGGTCAAAGGGCTCTCCTCCCGATAAGCACGCGCAGGGGTCTGATCGCACGCCTCCGGTACTCAAATAGCTACCCTGCATGGCTCCTCCTAGCTAATAAAAAAAGGGGACGTGTGGCAGCACGTAAATGGTAAATAGAACGCCCACGGTTTCAATAATACTTGTGTTTCCGATTGTAACGTGACAGCACTTGTTCCAAAATGACTTTGTTGATTGTTAATGTGTGCGCCTTCGCAAATCGGGCAGCAAAATTACCACAACATGTTGGTGCCATGTCATGACACCAAGCCAAGTTTCATGATTTTCATGCGTGTTTTGGATTTACAGGAATTAAAAAACCAAGTTTCTCAATGTTTCCAGCTGAGCCAGGATGCCCAAATGTTTGAATTTCATTCCCATTTCTGGCATGGGACCTAGAAATTTACCCGAGGACACACATGTGATTTTTCAACCAGCTTTGGTGCACTGGAGCATGTACTAGTACTTAAAATTTGAATTATGCACACAAAGGTGACACGTTCCCTCTTAGAACCACGAGCCTTCTTGAGAGAAGCTCCGGTTTGCAAGAAACTTATACCAAAACTTGTTGCTGTCCTGCAAAATGTTTTACCACAGCATGGTAGTACCATGACATGACACCATGCCACGTTTCATGATTTTTAGGCGTGTTTTGGATTTACAAGAATTTTAAAACCAAGCTTCTCAATGTTCTCGGTCGAACCATGCCCAGATGTTTGAATTTCATTCCCATTTCTTACATGGGACCTAGAAATTCACCCGAGGACGCACATGTGATTTTTCAGACAACTTTGATGCACGGGGGCATGTGCTTGTAGTTCAAATTTGAATTATGCACATTAAATGACCAGAAACTCAATTAATGTATAAAAAAGGCCAAACGAACCCGGAATAATTCCAAAATTTAACAGGGCACTCATATAGTTCTATGTTGCCGCTGTAAAGAAAATCTAGGGGGAGGCAGCGTATATTGTTTCACACACAAAGGTATAAAGAAATAAGCATACGTATTTAATTCTTGGGTTCTTATTATTTATGCCACTAGTTGTGTATCACTACTCAGTTTTTCCATTAGAAGTTACAACTACTCAAAAAATGCCATCGATCTGTGAGATGCCTGCTCAAAAATGCAATTAGTTATCTAAAAAATGCCATCGTTAAGTTAAATGTTTGCTCAGAAATGCCATTAGACATTGTTATTTTCACGTCAAACCCGTTGACCATGTTACATGACAAAAATAAGCCAATTATCACACTAATAAGTTAATGGTGTCCAGCACAACAGACCCCTCAAATAAAACTAAGCACCCTGGAATTCTTTGACAAAACTAAGCACCCTGAAATTCTTTGACAACTAAGGACCCGTTTGATAGCAAAGCATTTTCTAAGTATTTTAAGAATACTACAATTTTTGAGATTATTATAGTTTTATTCACAATGAGTTATTTGGTTGCCCCTAACAACTGTGGTTTTAATACTGTAGTATTGGAAAAATTGTAGTTTTTTCTCTGCATAAAAAAAAGAACCTCATACCTCTTTTTAAAAAACAGAGCTGTTGAGTGCTTAAACACAACAGCTAGGCAGCAAAATTTGCGGCGTTGTGGGGCAACAGCCAAACAGGTTCTATGTATTGTCAATACTCTAAAATACTATGTTTTGGTAAAACCATGGTTTCTCATACCTACACTGAAAATTACTGCAGTTTTTGATACTTTGGTCTATGTAATACGTTGCTATCAAACACAACCTAAACTGCTGGCTATATGATATTGGCCATATATATTGTATGTATATAATGTCAAGAAACGAGTGATAGTACTATACCAACTAAAAGATGAAATGTACGAAATATAACGAGAAGAAACATAACATAGTTCTGTTGGGGGCTCAACACAACACACCCCTCAAATAAAACTAAGCACACTAGAAATTAAACTAAGCAACTAATCCGGTAGGCACTGCATTAGAACCACCATGAGCAACGACACTGCCACCTTACTCGGAATCCTCGTCCACGTCCTCGACTTCGTCCTTGTCCCTCTTCCTCTTGGGCGATACTTCTTTGCTTGAACCGCACACTTGGCTCTTGCTCTTCATCCAACCCTTGTAGATATTGAAACAAAGGTAGCCATCCATTGCAGCGTAGTAGATGTGGTCTATATCTAGTACAGTCCACTGTCATGCATGATGAAACGTGTGCAGAGGTTTCTTCAATTCACCATACGAAGGATGAACCATGGCTCTCGGCCATGGTCAGCATTGAAGGCTGATCAAGGGATGGCACCAGCCTTTCCTTCTGGAGGTCGAAGGGGTCGCCTACAACGAGGCATATCCGACCCAGGATTTCCTTATCGTTCCTAAAGTCTACAGTAACGAATTTGACTCGGCCGCCCTTGAGGAACTTCTTAAATTCCTCGCACTCAACGTCGGCATAGCAAATGTGGTAGACCAAGCATAAGTCATGCACGCAAACCTGGATCACGGTAGGCTTCTTCTTCTCTGCCTCCTGTAGTTTCTTCTCGCTTCCCAGGACTGTGGTGTACTCAACATCTAGTCCAGCGACCCACTCATCATTTGAGTTTTCGAACATGCGTTTGAAGCGAGCAAGGCATTCTTTCACCGTTGCAGAAGAATGGGTGTAGATGACGTCGAACTCATCGTCGGTGATGGTTCTAACCTTGTACTCACCGCCGATCATGGAGATTTGGGACGCCATGGATTTGGGAGGAGGGCTAGGATTAGTGGAACTGTCGTAATGTGAAAGGACGGGACGACTAGGAGCAGTTTATCGATTGTAAAAATGTCGAGTGGGGGGGCGCGTGCGAATGGCAGGGTAGTGGCTTGCCTGGTGGATAAATGGATTCATGCACAATACTATGGGGGCACAATTAGATGTCATGTCTACTCGACACCCAATTAAATGGCTTTCAATGTCATGTCAAGCGTCGGGAAAATTACAGGTGATACGAAGCTTTCCATTCTCCCATGATACGGGCTTCCGAGAGCCCTTGGATCTGAGATCGAACGGTTGCATGGCGTGATTCTAGACCTATGGGTGAATATCCTATTCGGGGGTTATTCTCGCAAATTTTCAGCAACTTAGCATGCGACTGCTCGATCTCAGATCCAAGGGCTGCCAAAGAGCCAGATCATGGTCGCGCCTACCACGACCGTCACCTCGCTCGCGCGGTCGCGCCCTTGGAGACTTAACATGGTGCGTTAGGCTATCTGATGTTGGCATGTCATACATAGTCATCACTTAGTCACTCATACAACAAGGTTGGCTATAAGGTTGGCTATAAGAGTATTTTTTTGTTTACTTGTCTCTATCTCTTTCTTCATAGTATTTATTGCATTTGCCAAGGAGTGACCTCTTCCAATGAAATGGTGCTTAGTTGAGGTGCTATGGGCATTAAATGGCTTAGCAACTCAAGTCCCCAAAGCATAGCTGCTTAGTTTTTTGTTGCAAAGTTTGCTTCATCTAGGTACACGCGCTTATCACCGTTTCTTCCTGGGGTCACCAAACTAGTCTCTCTCTTCTTAATTAACTTGCCACATCAGACCTTATGCATATGTGGCAGGCTTAGCACATGTAGGATCAAGTACAATAGTGGGCTATAAGCCCGCTTTACATGGCATTTTTGCATATGTGGGGGAAAGAGGCAAGGAAAAGGTGGAGGAGTGGGCTCTCAAGCAAGAGCCAACCTCTACATGGTGGAGCATCGGAGAGGCACCAGATGGAGGTGGTCAGAATCGGGAGACTCAAGTCGGTCGAAGCGCCACAGCTTAAAATGATAATGGCAAGTCAAATCACAGGCCCCACCTGTCCAAAGAAGAACTCACTTTGTCAAATCACACAGCCCTACGTTTGCAGCAGCCTACTCCCTCATCTTCTCGCGTCTCTGTCGAACCGACTAGGCGAAACTGCCCCGCCTACCGCGCGGGAAATGCCCCGCCCTCTACTTTTAAATAGTACAGTATACTAATTTAGTATCCATGGATTGCGCCATGGAGCAAAGCCTCAACAAAACGGCGGTACACATGTACGGAGTATACAGCATGCCCGTCGCGTTCGCGTCGCACCCCAGACGGTCGGTCGGTCTGGCACACCGCTCTCCATATGGAACACGCGTCATATTGCGATTGCACACACATGTGGGACCGCAATTGAGAACCGACCATAGGCACACTTCCCGGCCCCACAAGTCGGGTGAGTTAATAGAAGTACATATGTTGGTACCTGGACGATCCCTGCAAGACACGGAAGATCAGTTCGTCCATGCATGTGACCAGACTCCAGCAGACACGTCTGGATTGGCTATCATCTACATATCGTGCAGGCTGTGTTGTACATGGCTGTAGTTCCGATGAGAAATCTAAAAAAAGGTTTCTTGTCATCTCGCAAAATTAAGTGTCATGTGGTTCGGATCACTCTGAGGGTTAAACAGCGACAACTGAGTTGGGCTAGTCATTGGGGGCACATGCACGAAGACTACTCGGCTGCCATCTAGGTCAAGCCGGCTATGTTAATTAGGACATCTATCGACGGACCCCTTTTCTATGAGTTTATCTTTAATTTGAGCTTTGATCCTCGTCTAGTTTGTCCGTTGGGATTCATCTTGTCTCCTTTGGGCAGTGAGGTTATGATTTCTTGTCATGTGACATTTTTTCATGTTATATGTTATAATCTGGTGCTTCGGATCAAAATGACGACAACTGCGCCTCCGGGGCACGTGCATGCAGACTTCTCGACAGTCATTGCCGAGGTCAAGCCGGCTCCGGCCGGTAGACAAAAGAAAACAAGTACTCCACTATATAGGCAGGAGCCTCCGCGCTTGCTTGCTAGTGTTGCTCTCTTCACACTGTCTCCTCCTCTCCAGATCTAAACACGACAGCGGTGGTCACTCTCTCTCTCTCTCTCTCTCTCTCTCTCTCTCTCTCTCTCTCTACTCATCGCTGGTCATAGATCCAGCCGGATCCTCTCCGCCGGGGAAGGTGAGAAAGTGCAACGTTCACGCGGTCATCCTCGGCGATGGCTCTTACCCACTGCCGGCGCGTCCCGATTAGCATGCCTTGCGGTTCTCTCCCTAGCATCACTGGCGAGGGAGGGCCTCCCACCCCTTCTTCCTCGTTGTTGTAGTGTGGGCAGATCCGGCCTCCCGTCGCCCACCTAGCGACATCCCGGCGACCCTCAGGTATAACTTCCTTCGAAACCAGCCTTGCTCTACTTCCCGATCTCCTGACGTCGCTGCATTTGTATCTTTTACTATTTCTCAGGCCCCCTCGTGTAGACAGGATCGATCGGCTGTTCGAAAACCACCTATTTTTTTACTGTTAAGAGGTAAAACTAGTTCATGCACTCGAATCTAGTAGTACTTGGTTCAAACAAGGAAGAAAGGGGGTGGGGTGGGGGAAGATTTGTTACATTAATCTAGGACTTGGTCGAAAGAGGAAATAATGGGGGCGAAAAGTAGCAGAGACTGGCTATCCAACTGGTCTCTAGGTCTAATAGGGAAATAAAGGGAATGCAGTACAAACTCAATATAAACCCGATCTATTGGTTGAAAAAGGAAAGAAAGTGGGGACTGGGGACAAGTCAGCGAGTAAGTCCAGACTAGATTTGCTAGCCTCGAGAAAGATAAGGTGGCTATATACCGAACAAAAATGGGACCAACCCGGATATCCTCTTCGATGTTTGTTGCCCGAGTTGCTCTTATGTAATGCCTTTGGTAAAATGTAGCATCGACCGTTAAAAGTAAGGACACGTTAAACCAATGTTGTTTTCAATGTAATGCCTCCAGTAATATGAATCAGTGGCACTTTTTTCATGTCCTGCTAAATTTCCCATTAAGATAAGTTGTTTCTTTTTGTTAGAGATGCAACTGTCCTGGTCCGCCTACTCTCCAGGAGCTTCACGACCAACCTTGATGTTGCTCAATTTTATTGCAACTAATGAAGAAGAAGCTATGTGGGTTTCGTTTTCTGATGGAAATGGAACCGGGGCTGGAGCCCTTTTCTTAAAAGAAGAAGAAGCTGCTAGCTCATGGGATATTGCTTCATTTTAGGTGAACTGCACCAAAAGGTCCCATGAATTGAATCATCCAAGTTGGTGACTGGTGTCATCCCTTCTACGATGGCGTTGACTGCAGATATGGTTCCCATCACGAGGTATGTTCCTTTTTGGTCTGACCGTTTGCCGATGATCCTGCATGTTGATCCTGCTCTTGTGCTACTGTTTTGGCACTGCCATGATAAAGTAGTAATGTTATTATTTTGCACCTTAATCTAGTGGCACTATTAATTTGAGGCAATGTTTTGGCACCGCTAGTGCCACTGTATTTTTATATATCGAAGAGGGGTTCCTCGATTTCATTAAAGAAACCCAACCATAGAGAACCATTATCCGACAACATCTCAAAGGTAAACGGGCAGTTATGCAACTACTACTAGAACGGACTGAGTACTAGCAGGACACAAGTTCACCACATAAGCTAGGCAGGTAGGGGGACGCAGCACCAGCTCGAACAAGTTTGGATTACAACCCAAATTCTACCACAGAAACATCAGGGGGAAGATAGGGAGTGAAAGAGCCAGCCAAAGATCCCGATCTAAGCACCCCGGCCTTCATCCTTGCGACGACGGTACACCTCGCTTGCCACCGCTCAACCCTAGTGTCACTGATAAAATGAAGTAATAATACAGTTAAAATAGAGCGAGTGTCCTCTCTATCATTTCATTTCCAATGTAGATAAAGAAAGTGCTTCTCTTTGTTAATGTATGTTTAATCAACTAGTCCCATTGTTAATGTTTAAGTGTTTCTGCAAACTGGGGTGCTTAATTTTAGTTGATCTGCAAAAAAATAGAGATTTGTATGTCTCAAGGCCCCTCCTTGTACTACCGCTGTACACTGATGTTCATCACTGGCAGAAGGTGTATCGGGGAGACTTGGGACGATTTCCAGTATGAGGCGTGGCGTACCATATGAGGCGTCGCAGGGCCCATCTCGCCCTAGCAGCATGGCATACTATGATACTATCGCAATATTTTCTTCTATTTATTTTGCGTGTTTCATCAACTAGTGCCACTATAATGTAATCACGCTTTTTCATTATCTATGCAAACAGGGTTATTCAGCTGCATTTTGGTGGAACTGCACAAATGTACGGATGGAACCGGCATATATGCAGAGTGCGAGGTGTGCCAAGTAAAAATTACCGACACCAATCATGCTCCATGTACGCATTGGCATCCACCACCACCAGTGGGATGTGTGGCACTCTCTGTAGATGGATCTTTCTCGTTAGCAAATCCTCTAACCAAATACTACTAGCTTATATTGGCAGTTTTCTAGGGAGTACTCTTTTCTGAAAGAAGCACCAATCTATTTTTCTTTATTTGTACACAGTGTCACAACTTTAACCCAAAGGTCCAGAGCTATTTAAGGGTGATTGGCGTAGTACTCGGAGACTAATTGTAACCATGATTTTCATTAGCTGTCACACTGATTGTAAGCATGAGCAGGTGGAAGATTAGGTTAAGCTTACCTTAAACCCTACCGTCCTCGAAATCTCCCACTCATTGTCAAACCAAGTAAGGATCTCCTTCAACCTGGCTAACTTAGCCTGGTCGCCGGCGGCGATCTGCCTGATTTGGTGCTAGCTTTGGAAGATGAGCGGAGAGACGATGGTCTTGCAATAGAGAAGAGGGAGAGGCGAGACGGTGGTTTTGGAATGGAAATGATGGAGAGGAGAGGAGGTGGTTTTGCAATGGAGAAGAGGGAGAGGCGACACGGTGGTTTTGGAATGCAGATGATGGAGAGGAGAGGAGGTGGTTTTGCAATGGAGAAGAGCAATAGGAGTGTGCGGCATCGATTTAGGATTGGACGAGAGGGTCGGCACGCTGTGACTGGATCAAAATCAAAATCAATTTACCCTTCAATTAAGAAAGCGACCCCACATTAACTAGTCTCCCTTTTATTCTGGGTCATCATTGACCATGATTTTCGCAAATAAAATATATGTTATACGTTGCAAAAATAATATAATTTGAAAGTACATTCAGATACGAACCAAACGATACAATTTTTGGTGACATGCATTCACATTTTGCTTGTCAAATACAGTACATGGTCAAACTTTGACCCAAAATATGCAAAAGAAAAAAAATATTTCCAAGACCAGCGCCGCTCTTCCGCTCTTCTCCTCTTAAACCACTGCCGCTCCTCTCCTGTTCCAATCTAAATCCAGCACCGCTCCTCTCCTCTTCCATTTCAAAACCACTGCCCCTCCTCTCCTGTTCCAATCCAAAACCAGTGTCGCTCCTCTCCTGTTCTAAACCAAAACCAACGCTGCTCCTCTCCTCTTCCATTCAAAAACCACCGTCGACAAGTGAAGGTGATGTGGAGAAGTAGATCAATGGAGGAGTACAACCGATACGTGAGGATCGCAAACGGCGACCCTGTGAAGCTGGCTAGGATGTTGTAGATACAGTCTTGGTTTGAGAACAAGGACCAACTAGTGGCGACGGCGACATCCATGGACAAATATCTGCAACAGAGCGAAAAGGCGGCGATACTCCCGGAGGGAGTCGCGCAAGAGTACATAGAGCTGCCCCTCTGGGCCATGGAGCAAACAGATTCACCGAATCCGATCGTGAGGGAGCGGTGGTGGGAGTATCGATCCCAGATGGAGCATCCACCGAGATTGAAGGATCGAGCATCTGAGGTGCCGTTTGTGAGGGTGTCATGCCGAGCGAGTCATGGAGTCTTCATCGACCGAACCCAACCGCAAGAGGAGAAAACAGTTGGCCCGACGACGTTTCCTCGCCATCCTCTCCCTCGCCGCTCACATCGTCTCACGGGCGACTGCTGCCGCCGAGGAATAGGAGGGATTGCCCCCTGCACCAATAGTCGGGCAGGTTGTGAATTGTCGAGGAGCTTAGGGTTGTTAGTATTTGCAGGTTGTGAACTGTGTTTTGTGTTGTGTATTTTGAGAGTACTTTCAGATATGAATGTCTTTTGAATTTCAGATTTGCAGTATTGAGCATATGAAGTATTTTATGAATTCTAGAGATATATTTTAGCACTTAAAAATGTAGTTTCATAGGAGTATAAAAGTGCGATAATGTGATTCTCGAGAAGAAACGCAAGTTTCAGCCAGATAAGAAACTCCAAGTTCAGTTTCAGATAAGAAACTGCAACTTTTAGAGGCAGAGCATTTATATTAACACGGCCTTTTCAAACAGTGTTAACATCATGCTGGAAGTTTTATTCATGGTCGAAACTGGAACTACCAGCCAGTTAACATCATGTTGATCAACATTCATGCATAGCACATCATCATATGATGCACAGTCAAAAAGATATGCTATTTTCAAGATGCCCACACAATGTCGAGTGTGTGAAAAACAGAGAAAACGAGGGACGAAGTTTTGGCAAATGTTGTACGTGGTGTGCGTAGATGACAATTGGGACCCACATGTCAATAAAGGAAGAGGCAAAAAATTTGGAGATATTTTCTCAAGACAGTGGAATCGAACCCGGCGGAATAAATTGTCGGTAGTGTCACTCAGCCACTAGGCTAGTTCAGTTGTTTCGTTACTAATAAGGCACTTCCTCAGGTGGTCGGATCTCCTCTTGTGCCTTTGTGCGCTCACCGCGACGCCGTTGTCTGCCGTTGTGAACATGCTGAACAAACGAGAGGAATCTGGAGAGGACTGTACATGGAGAGGCGGACAGTCGGGTCCCACCAGGTCTATGGTCGTACGCAAGCAAGTGCCTCATTGAAAAAATACTTTGTCCTAATGCTATACTGACATTGGGGCCCACGGGTTTGTCAACATAGTTACATTTTCTAGGTGCTTCAGCGTAGTTACTATAGGAGATAAATTCACAACGAAGCCGGGGAGCTGGCAGGTATCATTTATTATCACTGGGGCAGCAAGTATCAGCTGGGTTTTGGGCTGCCCCGTCTAGGCTTTCTTTTTTAACATGCGCAGCCCACGACCTCGGATGGGAGGTCCATAGGCCTGTTTGTATTTTCTTGAGGACCATCATGTATCGACCGGCCTATGGACCTCCCATCCGAGGTTTTATTTTTCCTGAAACATCGGCAGCCCAATTTATGTTTTTTAAGAAAATGCAGAGGTTTCTATTTTTTATATAAGAATAGGAACGCCTGGTCCAACTTATGATTCCCTTCTAACTATATTATATATATTAAAATTATTTTATATGTTATTATATAGTATTGTTATTGTCATCATATATTTAATAGATACTTACATATGTAAGAAAACAATATCCCACATCTTATTAACTTATGAAAATAATTTCTTAACAATAAAATCCTGGATTTTTTTGGCAACGAAAATCCTGGTGATTGTGTACAAAAGCTTGGTAAGATTTAAGGACCAATGTAATAATAAATCACTTATTATTTAAATATAACAAAATGCTCAACCCCTGTTTATTTTTTGATAACATTGCTGCGCCCACCCCAACATTATAATTAGAATAAGCCCAGCAAAATCGTGTATTTCGAGAAAGTGCAAATGGCCTGTAATTTTTTAGGAAAAAAACATAAATGGGCCGCATGGACGCTACATCATTTGCTCACCCAGCCCAGCTAATGGACTGTAATTCAAAAAAAGATCAAATGGACTATAAATTCTACCCCGCAAAAAAATACTGTAAATTCTGAATAATTGGGTTGAATACATGCCACATTTTTGGAGGCTGAAATGTGGGCCAATAGGTCGAAGCCAATGCAAGTCGTTGTCAACTTAGTCAACAAATGATTCTAACATCGTTAGCCGTTGGATTTACATCCAACGACCGGCATCCATCTTCAATCTATCGTCTTCTTCCTCCAGCGCCGCCGGACCACTGCACCGTCTCCCATCGCTAGCAGCTCGCTTAGCACGCTTCGCTATGAAACGCTACTCCACCGCTGGCGTGCCATCCTCCACCCTCCACACCTCTGTTCTTCTCCACCGATCGCCAAACCACACCGCACTGAACCGTTAACCTCAGACACCTCTCCGTCATGCGACTCTACTCCCGCATCTTCCCATCTCCGGCTCGTTGTTGTGCAGGGCCTCCCGTCGTCCACCACCTTGATGCGCCGGCCGGAGTGGTCTACGTGGTCAACGAACAACACCATCGGAAGTAGACTGTGCGTGGAGAGGCTGACAGCTGGGTCCACGGCCGCATGCAAGGAAATGCCTCCTTATTACACGCAAAATAAAGATTCCTCCACCTGACAGCTGGGACCCACCAGAAGGGCCTCTATATTTCGTGAGAAAACGTTCCCACCGCTGACAGGTCGGACCCACCAGCTATATCTTCGCACGCAAGGAAGTGCCTCCTTATTAAGCACAAAAAAAGAATACCCCCTGCTACCTGGGACCCACAATAGTGGGAGGCTGACTTGTGGGCCAACTAAGTTGACGGGGACGGAGGGCTTTGTCAACTTAGTCAATATGAACGATTCTATCTCCAGTGACCGTACGATGTCCATCCAACAGCTGTAGTGCTTCTTCAACCTCTGGTCTTCTTGCTCCAGCCGCCCAAAGCAGCGCCGGTCGTGCCTCGTGCTCCTGCCTCCTGTGGCTGGCTCTAATGCCACGGAGGCCTCACCGCCCCCTACTACTCCAACCGCTGGCCAGGCCATCCCTTTACTCACCCACACCCCCTGTTATTCTGCGGCGACGGCAGCCTCACACCGCAGAGAACCAATGAACCCTCATACTCCTCTACGCGTGGGCATCCACTATCGCATCTTCCCTGGCTCCGCGTTGTCCCCTTCCTAGGCCTCACCGTCGTCCACCGCCTTGGTGCTCTCGGCGCGGCGTGGTCAATGTGGTCAACGACCGACTTCCATCGGAAGAGTACTGTACGTGGAGAGGTTGACGGCTAGGTCCACGGCAGCCGCAAGGAAGTGCCTCCTTATTACACGCAAAATAATTGTTCCTGCACCTGACAGCAGGGACACACCGGATGGGCCACCGTATTTCGTGAAAAAAATGTTTCCCCCCTGACTGTTGGGACCCACCAGCTACATCTTCGCACGCAAGGAAGTGTGTCCGGGCAAAAAAACGATTCGCCCCCTGACTGCTAGGACCCACCAGCTATATCTTCGCATGCAAGGAAGTGCCTAACAGTCGGGACCCACCTGGTCGAAGCGTACGTAGCGTTGTCATTCTGGTCGCGAACATGTACGTACATACTGGTCGATGTAGAGCGTGCACATGTTGTAGTTAAGGCACGCATGTAGCATGTACACGTACGCATAGCGGCCAGTGTGCAAGAAAGAAAATACGGCCACATACGTACATAAGGGTGGGGTCTCGAACGCCTACTCGCGCATACGTACGGCCAGGGCTCGTGTACATGGTTGGGTCGGAACAGAGAAACTGCGTCGTCGTCGTGTTCATGGGGAGGCAACGGAATGCGTCGTGTTCATCGAGAGGCAACGGAACGCGTGGGAGCCAACCGGCTTGGACGGAACAGCCGATGGAAACGAGGCCTGGCGTACCGCAGAACGGAGGAAACGGCCTTGTGTTCGACCGGCCACGATCGAAACGGGATCCTATTCATCGGGAGGAGTTTGGCGTACCGCAAAACGGAGGAAACGGACCTCCTACGGTCGAAACCGGGGTCCTGTCGGGAGGGGTGCGGCGTACCGCAAAACGGTAGAAAAGGACTTGTGTTGGAGTGCTGCGGACGAAACGGGGGTCCTGTTCATCAGGAGGGGTGTGGCGTACCACAAAACGGGACTCCACGGGATACTGTTCATCTCCACCGTCGACCCCCTCCAGCCTCCATGGGCTATTGTTCATCCACCGTCGACCTCCTCCAGCCTCCACGTGCGACTGTTCATCCAGCCTCCACCACGCGCTATTCCACCGGCTACTATTCAACCTGCCCTCTCCACGGGCTACTGTTCAACCACCCCTCCACGGGCTACTATTCATCCAGCCCTCCACCTTCTACTGTTCATCCAGCCCTCCACGGGGTGGTCCTGTTCATCCAACCCCAACCGGCTCGATCGATCGGGGTCCTATTCATCCAGAGACAACACCACAGGGTCTTGTTCATCCACCCCCACCGGGAACTGTTCATCCAAACCCCCCAGCAACACTCATTGTTCATCCAGAGGCAGCATCGATCGGCTTGATTAGCAGCAGAGCGGCGAATCGCCGATCGGGTTCGATTAACGACCATCGATCGATCGCTCGGGTTCGATGAACGCGTAGCCTGCGGCAGTAATCGCCGGGTTGATTAGAGCCCAACGCCTCGCTCGGGTTCGATTAGAGCCCAATGCCTCGCACCCACGCGCGTGCGTGTACGAGAGAAATGCGCATCGCTCGGCCCCGACCACCCACCGTAACCGGGAACACCCCGATATTTCCCTCGCCCTCGCTTCTACCACGGTCTTTTCCATCATGGACGGCCCAAAGAATGTCATGCAGCAGTGTCTCCGGCCTGCCTAGGACGAAAAGCCCATTTTCTGTCATGATTTTTTGTCATAGAAGTAGGATCCCACCACATCTATGATGATACCGGGTTTTGTCACAATTATCGTCATAGAAGTGTCATAAGTATGACAGAAAAAAAATTGTTCGGCCCAAAATGTCACGGATGTGTCTTTTTTTGTAGTGTTAAAGGACCTTTAAGATACATCCCATCAGTGGGTTTTGAAATTTTGACAACTTCCCATCCAGTCACCCATCTCTTAACACATGTTAAAGAAGGTCTACCGCATTACTTTTTGACAATGTGCGTTACGTGGCATACAGTTGATCCATCCGACCTATTTGTGATGGAATAAGCCGTGTGTGTTGTGGGTGGAATTAACCTCAAGGTCCTTGTTTTGAAATTTTTTGTTTTTCTTAACACATGTGAAAGAAGGTCTACCGCATTACTTTTTGACTATGGGCGATACGTGCCATACAGTTGATCCATCCGACCTTTTTGTGATGGAATAAGCCGTGTGTGTTGTGGGAAAACACTTGCTAGTATACAACTGTTTGCGATTGAAGAATTCATCACCGACGGGTTCCATAGTGTGGTCCGTGTTCATCTGATCATCATCTACTTCTTGTGCTAGCTCGATGTTCCTTATATGCTAAGTTTCCATTAACTGATGGCATTTTATGAACACGCCACTGTTTCCTGCCGTTTCCTCACATGTTTCTCACCACCCAACGATATTGCGCATAAACCTGGGCGGCGTGCAATGCACGGAGGCAACAAGCGCAGCTTGTAGCACATCCACCTTTCCCCAAGCATGCCAACCCACCAAAGTGTCGCCTCTGCCATCAACCACATCGACAAGGAAATAAGAAGGCCCCATGGCCCATCGAGGCTGAGGCGCTCCTCGGAAACGTGATGGACGACGCCGTGATGCGCGTCATCAGACCCTTGGCACATGGCGCTTGAGCGCCGCGGATCAAGATAGGCATGTCAGCACCGAGAGGCTACAGCTCGCCGCACAACATGATTGATGGCGCACCGCAGAGCAAGCTAAGCGCGTCCGTGCCGATAGGGTGCGGCTCACCGCACAGCGAGACCATTGGAGCGCCGCAGAGTGAGAGGCGCGGCGCACCACACAGCAAGAGCGGATCCATCGGCGCTTGCCTGCTGTCGACACGGCATCGCAGTTGGGTACACGTCTCATCAGTACCCCCATTCCTCGCCAGGAGTGGGCAGAGGCCCTCTACGCCGTACTTGCAGTAGAGGCCGACCACGCCGTACTTGCACCGGACGCCCGCCGCGCCGTTCGCATGGGTTATGTCGTTCGCCTTGTCTGCAGCCCGCTTGATGCCAATGCGCCGGTCGGTAGGCTTGATCGCCTCCTTGGCCCAGGTGTCCACCTGGGCGCAGTAGAGGAACATTGCCGTCGCATCCTCGAGCTGGTGATCTCCGATCAAATAGCCAACTTGGAGCTCGAGATCGCACTCCAGATGTACCGCGATTGTGTCAACCGCTTGGACGAACGCCTGCACAAGTTCAGGCAGAGCCAAGAGCTACCGTAGGCAAGGGCTGCTGGTCATGGTCTCATGGACGCGTTTTATTTTGTTGAGTCGTTTCGACGTGGATAGCTATGTATTAACAGCAATCATAGTATTGCTCTGTTAATTGCTCTGTTTCAATGTGTGTACTCTGTTTTCCGTTCTTATATGTTCTGTTTCAATGTGTGTATATACGCTTTCCATTCTGTATATGTGGATGATAACAGCTAGATTCAAATTAGTATACAAAACAGATAGAAAATGGAATTCATATATATATATATATATATATATATATATATATATATATATATATATATATATATATATATATATTGTTCATTAGTTTATCACATAATATATATAAGATCATCACATATACGTGTTGATACTTAACTACTAGGTACAATGCATAAAATTGAAAACAAACAATACTAGAACTAATAATCCCTCCTGATGCGCGGCGTCTTCCCAGCGCGGAGGTAGTACTCTGCCTCCTCTACCTCGCAGCGCTTGATGTACCGATCTGCCTCTTGCTGGCGGACAAGCGCGGACGATCTTGCCATTTTGTTGGGCGCCCACCGGAGCTCCTCGTCGGTGGCACGCTGGAGCTTATCGGCCCACCTCCATGCAGCGATGAGGCGCCTAGCGCCTTTGACCTTCCTCGTGAAGTACCCATCTTCGTACACCTTCTCCGCACGACGACGCGCCCTCCCCCAAAGCTCCACCTTCTCATTTTCCCAGGTGGCATCACGGGCTTCACAGACCGTCTGGTACCTAGCTTCCTCCTCCGCCTTATCCTTCTTGAATGCCACTTGCCTGGCTTTCTCAGCCGGCGGCAGTGACTTCCACAGACAAAGATTGTACTCGCCCCAAAACCAATCCAAAGTTGGGGGGTCCGGCGCAACCTCGTCCGGCGGCGCGTAGGGGTCCTCCACGTCTCTGCTCTTTGACTGAGCGTCCTGGGGGGCGGCGACTCCTCGTCGGCGCATGGGCAGAGCTGAGAGAGAGAGAGAGAGAGAGAGAGAGAGAGAGGGCAAGTGAGGGGAGGATGTAGATGAGAATGCAGGTGGGATGATGTGAGCAAGATAGTATTTATTGGCGGCCGGAATCTAGATCGACGGGAACAGTACACATGCAGGTCGCCGGAATTTACGAGTACTGTAGTTTGAATTACACACGATTCCCGCATTAGAATTTGTATGTGAACATAATAGCTGATGGCTTCTAATATAGAATCGTGTCTGGTTAATAACCACCGCCATTCACCTTCCAAACCTCGAGGCACGAAATAGAGTGCCAATCGTGTGGGGGCCGGTTGTCTTGCCAGATCTTTACATTTTCTTTTTTGAACACCAGATATTTACATCGTCTCAAGATTTTTTAACTCGCACACAAGTACACAAAAATATGATTTTTCAAACCGTTATGGTTAGTCATTGCATGTGGATGAAGTTCAAATTTGAATTACGGTCATTAAATGGCTATAAAATCACTTAAATGACTTTAAAAGGTCAAATGACCCCTGAAATTTTCCAAATTTTCACATGACAGTTGTATTAGTGCACGTTAAACATAGAAAAAATTTGAAGGCCATAAGGGGAAGCTATCTCCCGTTCGTCATCAGACATGCATTGTTCCCTCTCAGAACCACTAGCCTTCTACTGAGTTGCTCCGGTTTGTGAGGGGTGTGTCCAAACTTCCGTCAAACATGTCAATTTTTTTACCACATCATCTTGGTGGCATGACATTACATCAAGCAAGATTTCATGTTTTTCTGATCATTTTTTAATATTTGGAATTAAAATGACATGGCTGTCCATGCATACATATGCATGTGTCCATGTCGTGAGACCAATATGTTTGAAAATTCCTTCTAATTTGTTGCACATGGAATTAACTCACACACAAGTACACAAATATGATTTTTCAAACCGTTATGGTTAGCCGTTGCATGTAGAGGTAGTTCAAATTTGAATTACGGTCATTAAATGGCTAGAAAATCACTTAAATGTATTCAAAAGGTCAAATGACCCCTGAAATTTTCCAAATTTTCACATGATAGTTGTATTAGTGCACGTTACACGTAGAAAAAATTTGAAGGCCGTAAGAGGAAGCTATCTCCCGTTCGTCATAAAACATGCATTGTTCCCTCTCGTAACCACAAGCCTTCTAGCGAGTTGCTCCGGTTTGTGAGGGGTGTGTGTCCAAACTTTCGTCAAACATGCCAAATTTTTTACCACATCATCTTGGTGGCATGACATTACATCAACCAAGGTTTCATGTGTTTTTGATCTTTTTTTATAACTTTGGAATTTAAATGCCATGGCACTCCATGCTTAATTGTGTCATGGCCGTTAGACCAATATGTTTGAAAATTTCTTCCAATTTACTGCACATGGAATTAAATCACACACAAGTACACAAATATGATTTGTCAAACTGTTATCCGTTGCATGTACGTCTAGTTCTAATTCGAATTAGGGTCATTAAATGGCTAGAAAATCGCTTAAATGTCTTCAAAAGGTCACATGACCCCTGAAGTTTTCCAAAATGTGACATGGCAGTTGTATTAGTGCATGTTACACGTAGAAAAAATTGAAGGTCGTAAGAGGAAGCTATCTCCTGTTCGTCATCAAACATGCATTGTTCCCTCTTGAAACCACGAGCCTTCTAGTGAGTTGCTCCGGTTTGTGAGGGGTGTGTGTCCAAACTTTCGTCAAACATGCAAAATAATTTACCACATCATCTTGGTGGCATGACATTACATCAACCAAGGTTTCATGTGTTTCTGATCCCTTTTTTTTATTTTTGGAATTTAAATGCCATGGCACTCCATGCTCAATTGTGTCATAGCCGTTAGACCAATATGTTTGAAAATTCCTTCCAATTTACTGCACATGGAATTAAATCGCACACAAGTACACAAATATGACTTTTCAAACTGTTATGGTTAGCCGTTGCATGTACATCTAGTTCTAGTTTGATTTACGGTGTTTAAATGGCTAGAAATCACTTAAATGTCTTCAAAAGGTCAAATGACCCTTGAAATTTTCCAAAATTTGACATGATAGTTGTATTAGTGCACGTTACACGTAGAAAAAATTTGAAGGCTGTAAGAGGAAGCTATCTCCCGTTCGTCATCAAACATGCATTGTTCCCTCTCGGAACCACGAGCCTTCTAGTGAGTTTCTCCGGTTTGTGAGGGGTGTGTGTCCAAACTTTTGTCAAACATGCCAAAAAATTTACCACATCATCTTGGTGGAATGACATTACATCAACGAAGGTTTCATGTGTTTCTGATTATTTGTTTAATTTTTTGGAATTTAAATGCCATGGCACTCCATGCTTAATTGTGTCATAGCCGTTAGACCAATATGTTTGAGAATTCCTTCCAATTTACTACACATGGAATAAATCGCACACAAGTACACAATTATGATTTTTCAAACCGTTATGGTTACCGTTGCATGTACATCTAGTTCTAATTTGAATTACAGTCATTAAATGGCTAGAAAATCACTTAAATGTCTTCAAAAGGTCAAATGACCCCTGAAATTTTCCAAAATTTGACATGACAGTTGTATTAGTGCATGTTACACATAGAAAATTTTGAAGGCCGTAAGAGGAAGCTATCTCCCGTTCGTCATCAAACATGCATTGTCCCCTCTCGGGACCACGAGCCTTCTAGTGAGTTTCTCCGTTTTGTGAGGGGTGTGTGTCCAAACTTTCGTGAAACATGCCAAATTTGTTACCACATCATCTTGGTGGCATGACAATACATCAACCAAGGTTTCATGTGTTTCTGATCTTTTTTTGATTTTTTGGAATTTAAATGCCCTGGCACTCCATGCTTAATTGTGTCATAGCCGTTAGACCAGTATGTTTGAAAATTCCTTCCAATTTACTGCACATGGAATTAAATCGCACACAAGTACACAACTATGATTTTTCAAACCATTATGGTTAGCCTTTGCATGTACATCTAGTTCTAATTTGAACTACAGTCATTAAACGGCTAGAAAATCACTTAAATGTCTTCAAAAGGAAAAATGACCCCTGAATTTTTCCAAAATTTGACATGGCAGTTGTATTAGTGCATGTTACACGTAGAAAATTTTGAAGGTCGTAAGAGGAAGCTATAACCCATTCGTCATCAAACATGCATTGTTCCCTCACGGAACCACGAGCCTTCTAGTGATTTGCTCCGGTTTGTGAGGGGTGTGTGTCCAAACTTTCGTCAAACATGCCAAATTTTTCACGACATCATCTTGGTGGCATGACATTACATCAACCAAGGTTTCATGTGTTTCTGATCTTTTTTAGATTTTTTGGAATTTAAATGCCATGGCGCTCCATGCTTAATTGTGTCATAGCTGTTACACCAATATGTTTGAAAATTCCTTTCAATTTACTACACGTGGAATTAAATCGCACACAAGTACACAAAATATGACTTTTCAAACCGTTATGGTTAGCTGTTGCATGTACATGTAGTTCCAATTTTTGAATTATGGTCATTAAATGGCTAGAAAATCACTTAAATGTCTTAAAAGGTCAAATGACCCCTGAAATTTTCCAAAATTTGACATGACAGTTTTATTAGCACTACAAATTTTCTCGTACATTTAAAACACCATCAATTGTCGCTTTACTCCAAATTCGTCTTTAACAGCTAATAAAAAATATCTACAACATCACACACAGTTGTTTTGTAGGAACCGTTCGCGATGAAAATTTCTGGGTCTACTTAAGTCTTCGTCCTGAAGCTTCGCCGGCTCATCTGCTCCAATGCCGGCAACCCCCGAATCCACGAATCTCGATCCCCATTCCCACACCCCCTTCTTGCAAAGATGACGTCGTGGAAACGCTTCGTAAAGGCCCGTACGATGGCCGCGTCCCCCTCGGGCACCACTGCCTACGCCGAGAGTGCCGCCACAGCCACATTGAGCACGGCCGCTTTCGCTGATAGGGCGTCTGCAGCAGCTGACAGGGCAGCTGCTGCTGTGACGGCGGCTGCAAACGCCGAGAGTGCTGGAGCTGCCATCCGTGCCGCCGATGTGGCACTGGCCCGGGTCGAGGCCATCCACGCCAAGATATTCCAAGCCATCTCAGAATCCAGCATGCAACCCACGTCTAAAAAGGCGGCAGTGGCCATGGAGCACCTTCTTCCTCATGAGGTCGCCGAGCGGGAGCTGGAGATGCAAGAGCCGGCGGAGATCGAGGAGAGCCGGGAGGAGGAGTTGCGCGTGGCCGAGGTCGAGGTAGAGAAGAGTTTGTCCGGCGAGGAATAGGTGATGGAGTACCAATGCGACCTCTGTCGCGGCCACTACTATGAGTACTACAACCTTGAGTGCGGCGCCGAGGACGAGGACGCGGTCTACTTCAGCAGGGGGGACGCGGAGTCCACCAACGGCGGCATGTCACCACGACAAGTCATCGACGTCTCATCTCACACCGGCGATGCATAGGTCGGCGCGGCAGCGGATTTGTTAAAATTATGCGTACTTAGGCTTTGTTTTAGTGCTGTCTTTTGTTAGAGCAATGTTTTGGTCAACTGGCTATGTTTAATTACTAAAATTTCTCGATTCAATAAGTGTGGTGTGTCTGTTGTACGCTCTTTTGTGTGCCCAAATTAGCAGGCGATGTTAAATTATGCAATGCAATGACGTACCCGGAGAAATTTCCACCAAAATTTGAATTATCAAGCTCATCCCATGCGTGTAAAGCAGAAGAATCGTTTGCGATGCACACAATCATTCAAAGTGAATAGTATCCGGCGGCACCCCGCGCAAAGTTTCCCTCCACATTTCGAATGTTTTGCCTACCGCCGAAATATCTACCCCCCCCCCCCCTTACTGCCCCCTTTTCTCCCCGACCACAAGTCACATTTACCCTGTTTACTCCTTCCTTCCTTCCTTCCTAAGCTATAGCCGCTTCCTCACTTGCTTCCTCGCTCTCGTCGTCTCGCATCCTACCGCCGGGGTCTCCATGGTCTTCTTCAAACACCTCTCTAGCGGTTCCTCCTTCGACGACAACTCCTTCACCACCCGGGTATGCCTCTCTTCTCTCTCTCGGGCTATGACTTGGAATGAAGGATTTTTACCCAGTGGTCGATTTGAGTCATTTCTTCCTCTTGTAGCTCCCTAGGACCATCAGTGGCAACGAATGGAGCGGGGTGGCTGAAGATCTATCTGCTCGTTGTCACCATCAATCTCCATGCGCGAAGCTAGTTCCGTTTGAATCTATGGACAGTGAGAGGAAGTTTTTGGCATGTGCAGAGAAGGTTAGACCCTCTTTCGTTATTACAAATCATTTGTTAGCTATGATTCAGACACTATCACGGTCCCAACCCATTCATACCACACCTTCAACCAAACGCATCCTAAGACACTATCACAGTTTGTACATAGTATCTAAAATTGTTGCCATCTCATCAATGGTGCCATTAGAAAATTATTTGGCACCACTTCAGCAGTTTGTGCAACCAACTTTGGTCCACACATCCGAGCAGCCAAGCAGTAAAATACTAAATCTTTATGGCACGAAGGAACAGGGCATCGGAGCAACTAGGTGCTCCGGAGTCTAGGTCCCTGATTTTTTCCCGCTGCATCGGCTCGCCAGTGCAGGGCACCGGTGCGAGATGTAGCAGTAGTTGTCTTTACAACAGTTTTGGCATACATAGTGGACGGCCTTAGTTCTATTAGTTCTATGTTACTAAATTTGTGCATGTACACACCTGTTAATATCGATTTGCTGTCATCCAAACAATGTCGCTATGTTGTTGCAGTTATATTTACCTTCCTCATAAAATGTTCAATTTGTTATTTATTGTACATGAGTAAGAACTTGTAGCATTGTTGTAGTTAATTACAGCTTCTGATGTTTCAGAATTTAGTTTTTGTCTCAGTAGCAATTAATTCATTTGCACATTGATCTTTTTGAGAAGATATGTCATAATTAACATGTTTCTTCAGTTTTTCAAAATAATCATTGGTGATTTTCTATGTTTCCATAAACCCATTTCCCCTACAATTGTTATTGATCTAGGTTTAAATATTATCGAATGAACGGAAGTGTTCTTACTTGGAGTGGGTTGATCAAGAGTGGCCATAGTCTTTGCAGATGTGCCTAGCAAAGCTCTAGAGCATGTATGAGGAAGAGAACAGAGGTAGGCTTAGAGAAAGTGTTGTCAATGCTAAAGAATATTTGAAGATGCTAGATAAAAATAGGAAGGTGGAGAATGAGCTTAGATTTTTAAATCAGACTTTGCTAAGATGGTGTTGGCGAAGGAGGAGGCACTTTCCCAGTTGGCCAGTGCAAAACAGGTTCTTACTGAACTGAAAGCAGAGGTGGATAAGACGAGCCTGGATAATCTCGATTAGGGAAATTAATATATTGTTCTAGTATTGTTCTTATGAAGTTGAACTAGCTATATGTTGTAATGTGTTGTTTTCAGGTAGCTATCGTACTGTGATGTTAAAATATATTTATGTGCCTGATATGAAATTGGCAAACAGTTGTTCGATATGAAATGTGAATTTGCGTAATACTAGAATTATTAATTGTAAACTTATAAACCTGCTAAATGTGTCATGGAACTTTGCAAACGGTTCTAGCAGTAAAAGCACTTGTGATGGATAGCCCAATGCCACACAGTTTTCTTCATCCAATCGTGTGTGATGTAGTTGATAAAAGCAAACGGTTAAACAAGGCAGAGCGTGTGTGATAGTTACACCTATCACACACGAGCCTATAAATAAACTTGTGTGGGATGTACATACGAATGGAAACGTTTTCCCTGGATTGACTATATGGTATGTACATACAAACGGAAACGTTTTCCCTGGATTGACTGTGTGGGATGTACATTCGAACGGAAGCGTTTTCCCTGGATTGACGGTGTGGGATATACATACGACCAAAAATGTTTTCCCTAGATTGTCTATGTGAGATGTACATAAGAACGAAGACATATTCCATGGATTGACTGTGTGTGATATACATACGAACGGAAATGTTTTTCTGGGATTCACTATGTGGGATGTACATACGAACGGAAATGATTGGGTTTCGAAGCCTCGCCCGATCGCACACGAGTCCCAAGAGGGCCTATCGGTTTCTTGGTCGTGTGGGAAGGACCCCCTATCACCCACACTCACTTGGCGGTGGTTCCAAATGTTGTTGCGGAAAGGCGTTAAAAACCGTTTATATAGCACCGACGCGTACCAGCAAACTAGCATGTGGTTCCGTTGTTTTTATTTCTTTTACCCTACATTTTCTGATGCTAGCTATTACATCACTGCTCCAAGCCTCTGTTCATTAATTTTTTGTGTGTTCTTGATCTTCGCAAGTTTCATGACTAATTTGATGCTTCTATTAATTATGGAGCTGCCAACCCCATCAAGCAAAATATTTGTTCTTTTGGGGCTGGCACCTCAAACAAGCATAAAATAGAGTGAAGGACATATATTGTCGTGTAAGCACACACCCTTCTTTCATTAGTTTAGATGAACCATTAATGATCAATTCGAACCAGTGCATGCGATTAAAATTAATTTTACCTAAATAGAGGGTGCAGAATAAACTACAACAACTAGATTTGCAACCACAGGATGCTGACGATATCTTGAAAGAACATTGCAACAACAGCGAGGCTTCACAGCAACATATGGTAAGCTAGTGTGTTTTAGTACATGTGAAATGTAATGTGTGTGGGCTACTTTCTTGGCTTGTGCCCTCAACCTGTAATCCTACGGAATTACAAATAATTCAGTTGTCTGCTTTGCTGTATTGCTTGATTCGAATGCTTGTTTGTTACTTGTTAGGATATACCTGAGTTGGCCAATATGTCAGCAGTGTCTGCTGTACTATCGTAAAGAAATGCATGCCTAGTTCATTTGAGTCCTTAACTTTTCCAATGAACTTCACCACAAGACTGTCTTCGTAGTTTATATGAGGCCACACTATTAAGTGCTTCCTCAGATTATTTCAACTACTTAGATGCCTTGGCAACTTAAATATAGCGGTGGTACACTCCCTTTCAACTAGGGATGTCAACTGCGTCTCGTTTAATCCCGATTAAAGTCCATTAGTGGTATGATAGTTCAAAAGAGTTTTTGTTTTTTGAGGAAAATGAACTAGGGATCTAGCAAAAACTAACTAGATGGGACTGGCGGATGTCGTTTATTTGCCACTTACATCCCTAGTTTCATATTACCATTTTAATTTGTATTCAGCTGATGCTACTTCAAACCATTTAAATATAGCTTGCCATGCTCAGCAATAATTTGTATGTCGTTTACCATGTAAGCTTACTGCCTGGATCATGCGATAACTATCTCTTATTTATGTCCAGTAGAAACCTTTCGGGATGCCGTTCACACTACCACACAATGTACAACCCCAGAATCTATTTGTGGAAGCAGTGCGCCATCCATGTTACCAGATGGTAGTAGCTCAGAGGCAACACCGCCGGAGAGCAGTCTGAGCATAGATATTATAGTTCTTGAGGCTCTACTAGAGGCAGAAAGAGATGGTGTGGCTGCCATGAATGAGGTAATCTTGATCTTGAGGCTGGAAATTATGCAATTAGTTGCACGCATTATGCAAGCAACCCAAGAATTGGAGGAAGTAAGAATGTTGCATTTGAAGACGAAGGAGGTCCTGCTGTTTTTGCTATCTGAAGCCCAGGGTAATCCCAGTTCTTCTTTAGATACCAGTTGAAATTATCATTAAATTATTATACTTGCATGTTGTGTCATGTCTCTGAATGGATTATATTGTAAGACCCCCTATGTTGTCCATGTGTTGTAATGATCCAAAAAATTTAGGCGAGGTAATCCTCAGTATTTGTATGATTGAAATAAGGTGAACTATTTTTCGTGTAAGCATATTATATTGGATGAAATAACGGTTTGACTCAAAGTGTATCCAACCTACTGAATTCGAAGATCACGGCATTTCATAATCATAATCATATATAAAGGTGGAACAAATCTTTATCGTGGTTTAGAAGAAATAAATAACAAAACGTAGAATTATCTATGGATATTCGTAACCGAATACAAATTGGATTTGAATTTAGTTGCCAGGGCCTAGGGTAACGTGAATGCTAATTCTCCCAAGTTTTAAATGAAGCGGCTAAATACCCACTATCATTTGTGGGTTACCCGAAGCAAGTGTTTGCGAGATGGAAATTATTGTCTACCCCTGACACTTGACATCCTAATCGACCGGATTTACACTTCTATCGACAGGGGTAGACTAGTAACTTCAATCAGACGTGACATGACTGCCTCTGAGCCCATTCGCACGAGGTGGGTTCCAAGCGTATGCAAAACACATTTGATTCAAGCTCGTCCGAAAGACATGTGTCTCTCCTCCATTTCCCCATTCATACACAAGTATGCAAAACAAACTCTCCTCGTCCGAAATTGATGTAGGCAAATATTTTAAATAGGGGCGGATGTGTAACTTCCCTCAGACGTGACACAACCGCCCTACTTGTCAGCCCCGTTCATACACCATGGGCGCCAACCGTGGGCGGCAAAACACCCTCTCCTCACCCGAAATCGCTACCCGCAAATATTTGGGAGATGCGAGATTACCGTCCTATCCCCAACCGACGTGATGTCCAAAATTTTAACGGGGGATAAGTTCATAACTTTCCCACATTTCAGACAAGCGCGTCCCAAAGTTTGAGATCCCCCCCTCACCTTCCATTTCCCCATTCATACACCGTCGGCGCCACAACAACCTCCCTACTACGGCCAGCCTCCTCCGCCCGCCACCCCATCCTCCACCTTGCCGGAGCCGCTACCCCTACCCCGTCGTACACTGCAAGAGATGGACGTCTCTCATCCACGGCGCCAGACCAGGATCCTTTCATCGCGTCCTCTCGCTTCATCGGTGCCGTCGTCCACCTTGTCACCGCTCCTACGACCGCCTCATCCACGGCAACAGGACTTATCACCCGACCCGGCCATCTTTCATCTAAAGTCTTCTTCCGTGCTACCGACAGTCATCGCACCCGCAGAACCCTCAATGTATCAGCAGGGGGGCCTACACGGCATCGCAAGAGAGGTGATACTCTTTCATATATCCTTAAGTTATTGATCTCACCAGGAAAATAGATCGTAAATTGTTTACTGTACTTTTCTTGTCCGTACCAAACTATAGTGGCTAGTTGAAAGCAAACATTGGTTGCGAAGTAGCTTTTTCCGGTTTGCACCTTCAGATCCGCCATGGCACGGTCACTATACTCGTAAAGCTTATGGTTTCCCCTCTTTATATTCACTACCATCATCATAGGTGCTTTGTGTCGTGCTAGCACTGCTCCTCAAGACCACAACCCATCAAGCGAAACAACATTCCACTCATAATTCCAAAGCTTAGTTGTTGAAATACGAATCTGATGTGATGCTCATATTACTAAAACAAAGAACGTTTAATTGGTCACCTAGTGTTCCTATATTCGTTTCGAAAAGCATGTGCGCCACCCACTAGTCCAGCTAGTTCCACTTTCCTGATTTTACTCTTGATGCTTAGGGTTTTCCCCTTTTATCTACTCTACTATGATCTGCGTAGGTGCTTTCTGTCATACTAGCATTAATCCACCCTTCAAGCTAAACAACACAAACTCAAAATTCCAAAGCTTAGTTGTTCAAATATGATTGTGATATGATACTGATATTAGTTAACAGACACATTTAATTGGTTAGATAAAGGTCCCACCTGAGTTTCCAAATGCATGTCGCGACATATAGAGAGACAGTAGAATTGCATTTCTTTGTCACTTGTTGACTGTACTTTCTTGTCCATACCAAAGCTTAGTTGTTATTTCAAAGCAAACATCGGTTGCTAACTACCCTTTGCGCGGTTTGCAGCTTCAGATCTGCCATCCACTACCACGGTCAATGATATACTCATCATGCTTACGGTTTCCCCATTTTATGATGACCACGATCAGCCTACGTGGTTCGTGTCATAATAGCACTGCTCCACCCATCGAGCTAAACAAGCTTAGTTGTACAAATTCAAATCTGATATTATGCTGATATTAGTAAAACTGAGACATGTTTACTTACTCAGCTAAATGTTCCTACTTTAGTTTCTAAATGCATGTGATCCACATATGGAGAGACCAGAAGGAATAGTATTTCTCTGTGCGCTCTAGTTCATCATGGGTAGGCAACATACATTGTATAGAAAGACTTGTAATATCTTCAATCTGCTTGCTCTTCTGCTCTTCTTTAATATGATCCTCTTCTCTTCTTTAATAAGTATGTTCCTTGATGGGAAGAGTAGCAGAGACATTTATGATCGATCGTCAGTCGAGTTGTTCTCCTTAGTATATTTTGAATCACAGTCAGTCGACTTGTTCTTCTTTACTATATGTTGAAGTTGTCATCTGCAAGTATCATCACTTCTGGAGCTCTCATATTTTGAGTAGTAGGCCACATTATATTAATGCACACACCAAATTACAGCATGCATGGCATCTCTCAGAAGAATTGCAGAGATAGCACAAAGGGGTTTACAGGGAGGCAGTATTGGATTAGAATCACTTATGCATTACAAAGATAATCTCACTTGTTTTTATGTTTTCATGCATGTCAGGTATTGAACATTATCAAAATGAATATGAGAATGGGCGCACGAGAGGAATATTTCGGAACAATCCACTGGCTAACAAACTTGGCATGGTGGAGGATGGCCTATCTTATTCACCCATCAAGGTGCTTACTCTAACTTGGCAAGGTTGTATTGGTCGCACATATTTTGCGTATGACCTCTTGCATTACTTGTACTTTGTTACACCACCATCTTCTTAGTTTAAGCATCATATATGAGTATATGCCATATCTATCCATTTTCCATATCTATTCCATGTGTTTTCATACTATGTTTTTCAGTCAAATGTTGTTCTTTCGTAATAGATGTCCAAAAGGAAGAGGGTGAGTGCAGATCCTCAAGGAGTAAAAACTAGGTATTTGGAAAAGGTAGTGATACCTGTTAAATCAGATAGATCAGCAGCCATAGAAAACACAGGCCCAACTGTACCACACTTTACCCCTACTCCACTGGCATAACCCCTATTAGAACTGCTGAGAGCCCTGCGTCAGGTACTGTCTATGATATCAATTCAAAATTTGAACTCCTAAATTTCGGCATGTGCCTTACCTTCTCTCTTGTATGAAAACTAATTTCAGATGATCCTTTCTCAAAGGATCATAGGATCTCACAACAATACTAGGCACTTTGTTGCTCTTGTCAGTACCTCTTGCCCTTTGTCAGCATACTTACACTCATTGTTGTTTGATTATGTAGCATCACTGTAAATGTTCGCTTCTTTATCCTCCCTTTGCTTGAAATTGTAAGATCTATATTTACTCTTAGATAAATGTAGAATTAACACAATGGTTATGAAGTTTTGGATTGCTCATGTAAGTACATGTTGCCATGTACTCCCTTTGTATTGAATTAATTCTTAATCAATTGGATGTATTTAGAACTTAATAGTGCTAGATACATCCATTTGAGCGACAAGTAATAACGGACGGTGGTGGTATTACTGTACTTGCATCGCGAGATAGTTGATTGGCTAGCATTACTCTGCATCTTATCTGCTCTGCCCTCCACTTTCTCCAAATTATCATATCTACATTTACTCTTACCAAAATGTTGAATAAAGCCAATGCCACTGCACACGTTGATGTCTGCATTCCTCTTGTCAGTACCTTTTGCCTTGTAACATTGTACTTAATTAATTGCTATTTGATTATGTATCATCAGTCTGCACCTGACCTTTATTGTCCTCTGTTTCTTCCAATATTATTTGATCTATATTTACTCTTTGCAAAATGTAGAATAATGGCAACGCTTATAAAGAGGTTTCTTTGGGGAATTTATTGAATTATCCTTCCATCAACATGGAGAAGGGCTTTGTCTAGCCCATGTTAACATGTAATGTAAGTTCATCCTTCTCAATCCTTCTTGTTCTAGTATAGATTTGGATAGGCATCATTTCCTCCACTGTTGTTTACTTTGCTGTTTACATCTGATTGGATGTTTGCAACAACTACCAGTTTTAAATTGTAGTTGTAAAAATATGTTCCTTATGCAGAATAGATCCATTTATTTGCTTATATAATTGTGAAACATGTTACATTTCTCCCTGTTTCTCTTTCAGAGTCATATCTCTTATGCCAAGTAGAACTTTACAGAAGATAGTGAGCCAAACCATCTTGAAGAGAGCGAGATGACCCCAAAGTCTTGTCTTGATGAAGACAGTGAGTTGAAGCTACTCACCGGCAGCTGTGAGACAACCTCTGTGCAGTCACTGCCTCAATCAGTTCGACTTCTCAGTCTCAACTTAAACCGGAAAGGCTTGCTTCAGCTCAGCTCCTACTTGATGTCAATGATGCAATGAAGATCTCAGAGGACTACCTTGCGCACTATGGTGCTATAAAGCTAGGGATGGAGCATCTAACGTTGACACAACTGAGGTCCCATCAGCTTGTTCGGCTGCTTGCGGAGCCCGTCCTGGCCAGGCCTAATGCCTTCTGAAGTGCTCTCAATTTTGTATATTCTTTTTTCAGCGCGTTTATATGCACTGGTGGCGACCTTTGATGCCCAGTATATGTAATCCGCGGTCACGTTGCGCTTTCTTATCACCGATAGCAAACTTTGATTCCCAGTGGATGTAATATGCCATAATTTCATTATTGTATAATCTAGGTTTATTCTTTGTCGGTATGATGTAATTTAGGCCAGAAGGTTCGGTGGATCTTAGTATTGTCAGTCATCAGGCCAACCCGTTACTCATATGGGCCAAAACATGGGCCTATAATCATCTTGGGCCATTAGCAGGTCAAACCTATAGTAGTTTTCCGCCTTTAACAGGCCGAGTAAAGTTTTGGCCAGCTGGGCCAGATAATACCATGGGCTTTTAACAGGCTAAAACCTAGATTGGGCTAGCGTTGAGCCGAAAAATTCACGGGCAAATACAGGCCGAAACTGCCTAAGGCCCATGTTTGGCCCAAATAGGACGACCGTTAACAGGCCAAAATATATCTCGGGCCTGTTTGGCCCAATAAAATTATGGGATTTAAGCAGGCGGGTATCCACGCGGGCCTTAGGCCCAAAAGTGTCACGGGCCATTATCAGATGGGCTGTAAGCAGGCCGGATTCAACGCGGACTGTAACTAGGCCAACTGTTACACGGGCCATTGACAGGCCGATAGGCCAGTTGGGCTGAAATTTATCCATGAAGTCTACGGGCCGTTAAGAGGCCTAAAGTTACTTCGGACAAGAAATAGCCCAGTTTCTGCATGGGCCATTAAATGGCCTAAAGTTAAACTGGGCGTACAACATCCCAGATGCACCACGGGCCGCTAACAGGCCGAAATTATTATCGGGCCGAACTGGTAAATGGGCATTTAATAGGCTGAAATACAAACCTGGCATAGAATGGGCCCAAAAGAACAGTGGCATGTTAACGGGCCTGATCCGGTATGGGTCGTAATTTGGCCCAAAACACGGCAGACTGTGAACGGGCCTAATCTAATATGGGCCTCAATTTGACCCAAAACATGGCAGGCTGTTAACGGGTCAGCCCACTAGTGTCTGGAAAAACATGGTGGGCCTTTAGCTGGGCCGGCCTTTTTACCTAAAATGGGCCACTGTTGGGATGTGCCACATGTCGACATATCATAGGCGTCTCCCGTCCATTGTAGGAATAAAATCTGTCCCAATGATTAGTTGACACATGCATTATCTGGCGAATGAGAATTTTACACGTGGAAATCCCCATTGGTCGGGGCTATTAACGGGTTATCGGATCCAAACCGGAAGCCGGTAGCTTAATGGCGACCTGTTACGATGGATGCCACGTGTCGGTCACCCTTGACGAAAGCAACTCTATGACGCGCGATTTATTGTCATGGAAGTGGACACTTCCGTGATGATAATTTTGGTAATGTCATGGAACACTTCTACGACAGCACAGGTGCTATCTTGATTTTGTCATAAAATCGTCATGGATGTACATGCATGACAGAAAATGTGACCTACTGTGACAAACACGTCTCATCACGGAAGTGTATTTTTTTTGTAGTGTACTTAGAACCACTGTCTCCAGCTTATTGTACATACCTCTATATATATATATTATTATGAGCAATATAATAAAGTTTGGAATCCCCGGAACTCGAGGCCTCTGTCATTTTGTCTCATATATTGTGCATGAGTCTTCATTTTTTTTATCATAGGTCACTTGGGAGCTTCCAACTCATCGAGTTTAGCTACTAAAATCCCTCTTGACCCGGCATATGTGATGACCCACAAGTATAGGGAATAAATCATAGTTCTTTCGATAAGTAAGAGTGTCGAACCCAACGAGGAGCAGAAGGAAATGACAAGTGGTTTTTAGCAAGGTAATTTCTGCAAGCACTGAAATTGTCGGTAACAGGTAGTTTGATAGCAAGATAATTTGTAACAAGTAACAAGTAACAATAGTAACAATAATTGCACCAAGGTATCTCTGTCCTTTTGATGGCAAAGGACAGGCTGGTATGGTCTCACGTAGTAAGCAAAGCATTCTTGAGGGCGCACGGGAATTTCATCTAGTCACTTTCATGATGTTGGTTTGACTCGCGTTCACTACTTTGATAATTTGATATGTGGGTGGACCGGTGCTTGGGTGTTATTCTTACTTGAGCAAGCCTCCCACTTATGTTTAACCCCCTCGCAAGCATTCGCAACTACGATAAAAGTATTAAGATAAAATCTAACCATAGCATTAAACATATGGATCCAAATCAGCCCCTTACGAGATAGCCATAAACTAGCATTTAAGCTTCTGTCACTCTAGCAACCCATCATCTAGTAACTACTCCACGATGCATTCCCTTAGGCCCAAATATGGTGAAGTGTCATGTAGTCGACGTTCACATAACACCACTAAGGGAATCACAACATACATATCATCAAAATATCGAACGAATATCAAATTCACATGATTACTTGCAACATGACTTCTCCCGTGGCCTCAAGAACAAAGGAAACTACTCATGGGGATATGAGTGACGTAGATCATGTTCACTGTTTTGACCTCGGGGGGAAATTTCTTATATCCCCCTATATTCTGTGGGCGAGGCTCTTCATCGTCGTCCTCTCTGGGCGGCCCTTTCCCCTTGTGTTCGGTGTTGAGCTTGCCGACCTGTTTAAAGACCCAACAATTTCAGTTGGTATGATTGGCAGGCGTGTCGGGGTGCCATGAATCTCGCAAGGTTGGTCGAGTATTCTGTCCAAACTAGATGGACCATCTCTGTTTCCTTTGAATGGCTTCTTTCTTTGACCGGGTTTGGAGCCACTGAATCTGGTGTTAACCGCCGTGTCTTCAGTATCTTGGTTGTTGTTTTGACGCTTGTGTTTATTGCGTCGTGGCTTGCCATTGCCATCCCTGGCTTCGGAAGTGCCGGGGTCGCTGGTGCTATTGCTTCGATGAGCCAGCCAACTATCTTCCCCCGCACAAAAGCGGATCATGAGTACGGTAAGGGCTGACATGGACTTCGGCTTTTCTTGGCCGAGGTGTCAGGCGAGCCAGTCGTCTCAGATGTTGTGTTTAAAGGCCGCGAGGGCTTCGGCATCCGGACAATCCATAGTTTGGTTCTTTTTAATCAAGAACCTGGTCCAAAGTTTCCGGGCTGATTCTCCGGGCTGCTGGACTATGTGGCTAAGGTCATCGACATCTGGAGGCCGAACATAGGTACCTTGAAAGTTGTCTCTAAAGGCGTCCTCCAAGTCTTCCCAGCTTCTAATAGAGTTTTCTGGGAGGTTGTTTAGCCAATGCTGTTCTGGCCCCTTCAGTTTTAGGGGCAGGTACTTGATGGCGTGGAGGTCGTCACCGCGAGCCATGTGGATGTGGAGAAGAAAATCTTTGATCCATACTGCAAGGTCCGTCGTACCATCGTATTGAAGGAAATATGCCCTAGATGCAATAATAAAGTTATTATTTATTTCCTTATATCATGATAAATGTTTATTATTCATGCTAGAATTGTATTAACCAAAAACATGATACATGTGTGAATACATAGACAGACAGAGTGTCACTAGTATGCCTTTACTAGACTAACTCGTTGATCAAAGATGGTTATGTTTCCTAGCCATAGACATGAGTTGTCATTTGATTAACGGGATCACATTGTTAGGAGAATGATGTGATTGACTTGACCCATTCCGTTAGCTTAGCACTTGATCGTTTAGTATGTTGCTATTGCTTTCTTCATGACTTATACATGTTCCTATGACTATGAGATTATGCAACTCCCATTTACCGAAGGAACACTTTGTGTGCTACCAAACATCACAACGTAACGGGGTGATTATAAAGGTGCTCTACAGGTGTCTCCGAAGGTACTTATTGGGTTGGCGTATTTCGAGATTAGGATTTGTCACTCCGATTGTCGGAGAGGTATCTCTGGGCCCACTCGGTAAGGCACATCATTATAAGCCTTGCAAGCATTGTAACTAATGAGTTAGTTGCGGGATGATGTATTACGGAACGAGTAAAGAGACTTGCCGGTAACGATATTGAACTAGGTATTGAGATACCGACGATCGAATCTCGGGCAAGTAACATACCGATGACAAAGGGAACAACGTATGTTGTTATGCGGTTTGACCGATAAAGATCACCGTGGAATATGTAGGAGCCAATATGAGCATCCAGGTTCCGCTATTGGTTATTGACCGGAGACATGTCTCGGTCATATCTACATAGTTCTCAAACCCGTAGGGTCCGCACGCTTAAAGTTCGGTGACGATTGTATTATGAGTTTTTGTGTTTTGATGTACCGAAGGTAGTTCGGAGTCCCAGATGTGATCACGGACATGACGAGGAGTCTTGAAATGGTCGAGACATAAATATCAATATATTGGACGACTATGTTCGGACACCGGAATGGTTTCGGGAAGTTTCGGGCATATACCGGAGTACCGGGGGGTTACCGGAACCCCCGGGGAGTTTAATGGGCCAAGATGGGCCTTAGTGGAGAAGAGGAGGGGCGGCTAGGGCAGGCTGCGCGCCCCCTCCCCCTCTAGTCCGAATTGGACAAGGAGGGGGGGCGGCGCCCCCCTTTCCTTCCTCCTCTCTCCTTCTGTCGGTGTACTAGAGTAGGGGTACCCTAGTATCCCGAACTTGTGCACGGGCAGTTGCAGCACCCCGCGGCAAGGCTTGCCGGGCGACCGTCAAGGTCCTCCGTGGTTCCTTTGGGGCCATTCAAGAACAAAGTATTCAAGCCAAGGAGACAAGGCCTCGGCAAGAGGAGCTTGCCGGGAAGGCCAACCAAGGCATCTCAAGGAACTTGCCGCGACGCGCCACGCGTCCCGGCGAGGCCCGGTGAGCGACAAGCTTCCGGACGCGACAAGACAACGATCATGCAAACTATCACTCTGCTCCACGCCCAAAGACATCCACCAACGTGTCGCCTCGACCTTTCAGTAGCGTGGCAAGAGGTTGTGCGGCCAGCGGTGCGCGGTGGCAAGCGACGCTAACAAGATTGCCATCGTGGCAAACGGTGGCGTCCCTGACGGTCCCTTTCTGTACTATTTGGGCGACGTAGACGGGCATTTAATGCCTTTGTCCCCTGCCGTCAGGGTTAGGTATGATACACTATACAGGTAGTTGTACCAACCGCAATTCCTTTTCCATTTTTACCCTTGTCTACGTTGCCACCTGTCGGAGACCCCTTGAGCATATAAAAGGAGGCCCATGCGCAACATAGAGGGGGGTTCGAAGGCAGAAAAAACACTCACGCTCGGTCTCGTTAGCAGCTAGTATGTACTGTAGCACTCAGCGCTCCTGAGCAAGAACTCAATACACTCAGACATGCAGCAGAGGAGTGTTATCTCTCCGAGAGCTCGAAGCTGGGTAACTGCTCGTGTGTTTCGCCCGATCCGCTCTTCGTGCAATCTCGCCCCCGCCGAACCGAAGGGGCTCGGTCCGCCGTCCCATAGGTGTTCGTGGATCGTTTCCCGACATCTTTGGCGCGCCGGTAGGGGACGCCGAGGTTGTGTGAACCTGATCCGACGTTCACACGAGCTAGATCTTCATCTTCTTCATCGACATGCCACCGAAGAAGAAGGCTTCGGCGGCAGCTGTTCCGTCCACGTCGATCCCACCATCACCGGAGCAAACGGGTGGTGGGGTAGACGCCGGCGGAAGGACGGACATCGACGAGGGAGCCCACGGTGCTGCCAGGTCCAAGGACAAGGCTGCGCAGACCTCGGCGTCCGTACATGCACCGTGCCCATCTCAGGAGGTGCAGGACCCACAGCGTCATGGTATTCGCAGTGCCATACGTTCGTTGGGCCAAGATCGAGCTGGTGGATCTCGGGGTGCTCAAGACCAGCATGCACACCAACATGCTGGCACGAGCGAGGCACGGCCGCCTGGACCGGATACTGCTCCTTCTAACATAGTTAGAAGTCCGAGCATATCCGCTCCTCGCCATTCGCCATCGCCGCCCACCACTCCAGCACAAGCTTTGGCGCGAGCTCAATCGCTCTGGATTACCCTCCAACGGCAGACAAGATCGATGAATGGAGGCCACCATTCGAGTCTCATCGGTTTCGCTTAACGGCGACACTCCATGGCAGCCGAGTACATTGCTGCCGCGGCAGACTGCTGAGCACGAGCCGATGGCGACGAAACCGTGGGGTGCAACCACCATGCACTCTCCACCCAAGGCCAAGATCGCCGACTCGCCGGATCCACCTCGACAGCGACTCCACCGCATCATCAGATCCACGAGCTCGTCGCGATCAGCGCCAAGTTCTTCACGAACGACAAGAAGAAGACGCCGAACTCGTGACGAGCACCAAGAGAAGCGCGGCATCAATCGGACCAGCGCGATGGGCCCTCCGTCGACATGCATGCACCGGGGAACCAGCGATTTGCCGACGCGTAGGTTGCCCTGCGCTCACTCATGAGTTGCGGCAAGTCCAAAGGGCCCAAAGACGAAGAATTTCTGCCGACGCATTGCAGAAGTATGACGGCAAGTCGCATCCGTCGGAGTTCCTCAAGATCTACACCATCGCGGTGCAAGCTGCCGGGGCGGACGATAAGATCCTCGCCAACTACTTCCCACCGGTGCTCAAGCCCAATGTCGATCTCTGGCTCATGCACTTGCCGGACAACTCCATATCCTCCTGGCAGACCTATGCCATCAGTTTGTCGGCGCTTTACAGCGCCACAAGCCTCATGGCCAAGAGAGCGACCTTCATCGCCGCCGGAAGGAAGGAGAGCCCTGCGCAAGTACATTCAGAGATTCAGCCGCAGACAAAGACAACATCCCAGATGTCCACCCCGCCATGTAATCAGCGCATTCCATCGAGCGCGCGAAACCGCAGGATGCGGAGGAGATGGCGATGTGCAAGATCGAGACGCGATGAGCTATATGCCCTGGCCGACAAGTGTGCACGTGCTGAGGAAGGGAGGAAACTCCCGGAGAGAATACAGAAGTAGGAGGATCTGATAGTGAGGAGGCTGCCCCGGCAAAGAAAAACCAGCGGCGGAACAACAGGAAGAAGAAAGGCAAAGGTGAGCTAGTCGTTGAGCAGTCCGGCAACGGAGGTGGCGCTAAGAAAGCCAAAGCTGGTAGCTCCGGCGAGGAGATTGCCGCAGGCACCAACTACCAGGCTGTGGCGGTCGCCGACAAGCAGGACGGCACCAACAAGCAGTACTGCAAGATCCACCGCACCAAGGGCCATGATCTCCAGAGCTGCAAGAAGGTCGAGCAGCTTGTCGAGCAGCAAAAGGCTGAATACGAGCGACGCGACAAGGAGAAATCCCGGAAGGTCTTTGGAGGAGCGGCAAGAAACGCCTGCCGAGGAGGACGCCGCGGCAAGGCCAAGCAGCGGCAAAGAGACAGACCTCCCCGCGGCCGCGACAAGGATGAAGATGACGATGACGATGAAGATATGGATGATGACGAGACCGATGAGCAGGAGTTCCAGAAAGCCACAGAGGTCATGTGCGTTGACGGCGGTGCTTCTCTGCATACTTCACACCGCCAGCTCAAGCAGTGGGTGCGGGAAGTCAATGCAGTAGAACCACCCGTCGAGTCACGCAAGCCTCGAATGGTCCAAAGACGCCTATCATCTTTGATATTGAGGACCACCCCGATCGCATAATCTGCGGTCGGTGCTTGCCGATGTTGGTTTCACCAACTATCCGCAACCTCAAGGTCACTAAGATGCTAGTTGACGGCGGGCCGGCTTGAACCTGATCTCCTCCGCGGTACTCCGTAAACTCCAGATCCTCGATGGCGAGCTCAAGAGACCGTACATTCCAAGGAATCAATGCGGGAAGGAACAAGCGAAGGAAAGATCACGCTGTCGATGACATTTGGCAGCGAATTGAACTTCAGGATCGAGAGGGTCACTTTTGACGTTGTTGACTTTCCATTGCCTTACAATGGGATACTCGGTCGCCCAAAGACTCGCCAAATTCATGGCAGCCTCTCACTATGCATACAACATGTGAAGATGCCAGCCCGATAAGTGTCATCTCTGTCCTGGCGACAAGAAGTATGCTCTTATCTGCGCCGACAAGATCTACCGGGAAGCAGCAGCCGCAACAGATCGCAAGACACTTGCCGTTGAAGCTCCCGGGGCGAAGAAGAAGACCAAGTCCGGCAAGAGTTCTGATGCCCACTCCGGCAAGCGCACCTCTTCGGAGTGTTGCGCTACCGCCGAGGACGCACCATCGAGCTCCACCGCAAGTGTAAGAAGACAATGGCAGCTCCACCAGAGACCAAGAAGGTGTCCGCCAAGGAGGATGGCACCGGTGGTACCTTCACCATCGGTGCCACTCTCGACCCTAAATAGAAAGCGCTTCGTTGCTTTCTCGGGCGAACGTCGATGTATTTGCGTGGCAACCATCTGACATCCCCGGTGTTCCCAGGAAAGTAATCGAGCACCATCTTGTCGTCTGTCCTCATGCACGGCCTGTCAAGCAGAAAGTCAGGAAGCAAGCAGTGGAGCGCCAAGAATTCATCGCAGAAGAAATCAAGAAATTGGAAGCAGCAGGCCTTGTCAGAGGAGTGATCCATCCTACGTGATTGGCCAACCCTGTAGTTGTGCGCAAAGCAAACGGGAAATGGAGGCTTTGTATCGACTTTACCGATGTCAATAAAGCTTGTCCCAAAGATCCATTTCCCTTGCCGCGCATCGACCAGATTGTTGACTCCACGGCCGGATGTGACTTGCTTTCATTTCTTGATGCATACTCAGGATACCATCAGATCTTCATGGCAGAAGAGGATGAGGAGAAGACCGCATTCATCACCCCATGTGGCACATACTGTTTCGTACGGATGCCTTTCGGTTTAAAAAATGCTGGTTCAACGTTTGCAAGGGTAGTCCATGACGCTTTTGAGCCACAAATACACGTAAATGTGGAAGCCTACATGGATGATATAGTGGTCAAGAGCAAGGACAAGGCGACTCGATTCAAGATTTAGACGAAACCTTTGCAAATCTGCGCAAGATCAACCTCAAGCTCAACCCCGAGAAGTGTGTGTTTGAGTCCCTCCGCAAGCTTCTCGGTTCTTCGTGGTCTCAGCGGGAATTGAAGCCAATCCCGACAAGATCAAGGCCATTGAGCAGATTGAAGCACCAAAGCGCCAAGGATGTACGAAGACTTGCCGGTTGCATCGCTGCTCTCAGCAGGTTTATCTCTAGGTTCTGTTGAGCGCCTCGCCATTTTTCAAAATATTGAAAAGGCAGGTCCAATGAAATGGACTCGAAGCGGAGGCTGCACCGCAGGACTTAAAGAGATACTGTCCTCCACTCCAACACTTGTCGCACCTAATCCACAAGAGAAGTTGCTGCTATATATAGCGGCAACCAATCAAGTGGTTAGTGCTGCGTTAGTAGCGGAGAGGAGGCGGATGATGAACCAAAGAACCACGGCAGATGCATCCAGCGACAAGGTGGGACTTCACCGCAAGCTCTAGTCCCGATAAAGATGGATCTGCGCAGCGCATGAGAAGATGCGCGAAAAGGATGGTGCAGCGCCTAGTTTACTTTGTCGGTTCCCTTCGCAGGGGCTAGGTCAAGGTACTGGTGTGCGTAAACTGCTTTTCGCCTTCTCATGGCCTCGAGAAAGCTGCGCCATTACTTCCAAGCACATGAGATCACAATCGCCACTGCTTTACGCTAAAGAGGATACTGCAAAATCCGTAAGCAGCAGGCAGGATTGTCGAGTGGGCATCGAACTATCAAGCTTTGGCCTCAAGTTTGAGAGCACTTCAACTATCCAAAGCAGGGCATTGGCGGAGTTCATAGCAGAATGGACGCCAACGCAAGATGAAGAAATTCCGTAAACGAGCATCCACGCCAAGGAAGCAAGCAAAGAGTGGCTGATGTACTTTGATGGTGCCTTCGCTGCAAGGCGCGGTAAGGGCGTGCATACTTGTTGCACCCACCGGAGAGCACCTCAAGTACGTAGTCCAGATGCACTTTCCCAAGGAGCAAGCAACGAACAATACCGCAGAGTATGAAGGTTTGCTTGCCGGTCTCAGGATCGCAGCAGACCTTAGGATCAAGAAGCTCATTCTCAGGGGTGACTCGTAGCTTGTCGTCCGCCAAGTGAACAAGAATTATCAGAGTCCGTTGATGGAAGCTTACGTTGATGAAGTGAGAAAGCTAGAAGAGCACTTTGACGGCCTACAGATGGAACATGTTCCAAGAGCTCAGAATGACATTGCCGATGGCCTGTCGAAGTGCGCCGCACTTAAGTTACCTGTGGAACCAGGAATCTTTGTGCTCAAACTGACTCAACCGTCTGTAACGCCATCAACTGGACAGAGCAAGAAGAGGAAGTTGATTTCTGGTGACTATTTTCTGGCAGAGCTCCCCAAGCCGCCACCAAGAAGGTCCAAGATCAACACCAAAGGTGCCGAGGAGCAGTCTGCCCGGCAAGCCCTAGGGTTTGTTCCGCTGAAGCGACGCCCCGACAAGTTTTGCTCGCAAGCTTGCCGGGAACGTCAAGCTCCGGCAGAGCCGCAGGTTCTCGCCAGAGAAGCGGATGTTCCCGCAGCAGCAGATGTGCCTTTAGTCCTTGTTGTCGAGCCGCAAGCTCCAAAGATGGGCACAAGAGATTGTCCGCTTCCTTCAGACAGAGAACTTCCCAAGAGCAAGAAGAAGCGGAAAGAGTAGCCCGGCAGTCAAGTATGTACCAGTTTGTCAACAACAAACTGCATGTAAGAAGACTCAACGGCGTGAAATTGAAGTGTATTCACCGAAGATCGACAAAAGCTGTTGGCGAGAGATACATGGAGGCATATGTGGACACCACATTGGCAAGAAGAGCACTTGCCGGCAAAGCGTTCCGCAAGGTTTCTTTTGGCCGACAGCCCTCCGTGATGCAATCGCACAAGTAACCAAGTGTGAAGCGTGCGGCCCATTCCAAGCAGATACACCAGCCAGCTCAAGCTCTCCAGACGATCCCTTTATCCCGCCATTTTCGGTCCGGGGGCTCGACATCCTCGCCCCTTTCCCGAAGTTATCGGGGCTTTGAGTACTTGTACGCTGTAATCGACAAGTTCACAAAGTGGCCGGAAGTGGAAGCAAGGAGGAAGGTGACAACACGGTCGGCAGATCAAGTTCTTCAGTCGATTGTTTGCCGCCGGGATCCCTAACAGATCATCACCGACAACGGTACACAATTCACGAGTCGCACCTTCATGCAAGACGCCCAAGATCTTGGCGCCAAGGTTCCGCTTCGCTTCTGTTGCTCATCCGAGAAGTAACGGTCAAGCGGAGAGGGCGAATGCTGAAGTGCTGCGCGGACTCAAGACCAGGACTTTCGACAGGCTGCACAAGTGCGGAAAGAACTGGATTGAGGAGCTGCCGGTGGTTCTTTGGTCGATCAGGACGACGCCAAATCGAGCCACTGGCCAGACACCTTTCGCTCTAGTCTATGGAGCAGAGGCAGTTCTCCCCACGGAACTCATATACGGGTCACCTCGAGTGCTCGCTTATGATGAGCTTGAGCAAGAGCAGTTGCGACAAGATGACGCACTGCTCCTTGAGGAGGACCGTCTTCAGTCACAGACGAGCTGCTCGATACCAGCAAGCTTTGCGCCGCTACCATAGCCGCAGTTAATGCCGAAGTCTCGAGGAAGGTGACCTTGTTCTTCGCGCTCAGTCCGCCAAGAATTCCAACAAGTTTACGCCAAGTGGGAAGGCCCTTTCCGGTGAAACGAAGTCACTGGGCTGGCGCTGTCCGCTTTGAGACCAAGATGGCATTCCGTGAGCAATTCCTCGAACATTGAGCATCTTCGTAAGTTTTACTCAGAAGCGCGGTTGTCGAAACCTGTTCCGCAACCACCTTTTGTACAAGTCTTGCCGATGTTGCATGTAATCCTTTGTACAAAGCCGGGCGCAGATCCCGTGCATAAGTAAAGCTCATGTGCTCCGCACATCTTGTCAATTTCATGCTTTCTACTTTTATTTTGCATGCATTATCTGACACTTTGTGCAACACCGACCCCCGGTAAGCAATAACGAGCCGTAAGGCTCCATATCTTTATTTTCTCTTCTTTCTCTTTCTCAAAGAAAGGAAGGTTCCTCGCCCACAAGTTTGCCGGGGAAAGGAGAAGATAATGGTGTGGACCAAGCGCCGTCAAGAAGTTTCACCTTGCCGGAAGCAAATGATGTAAAAGCTAAGTTGCTAAAGTTTGAGCAATCAGTTTTAAAATTTTTAAGTTATCTTCCTCGAACGACGTGCTTTGTATGGAAAAACTGTGCGCGGAGGAACCAACTCAGAGCTAGTTGCGCCTTACTTTGTTTTGAGTCCGCCAACAACTTAAGTGAGCTGCGATTAGTTGCGACAAGGTTTCTTGTCGGTTGCGGCACCGCCAAAGAAGTTGCCGACGTCCAAGACTCAGCGCCATGGCTAAGGTGCTCATGCCGACAAGTTCCCTAAAAGCGAGGGCAAAACATACAAAGGAGGGAATCAAGTAAAGGAAATAACATAGCAATCGCTACCCAAATAGAGTTATATTACAAGATAGCTTGTCGCAGCTCTAACAGATTGTTCTCATAACATGACCAGCAGCGACAAGAAAAAGAGAAAACGGGCGGCCTAATCCACGCGACGCCTCAACCTCTTGATCCCGCCACCTTGTCCACAATGGGTGCGATAAGGGTCTTGAGCGCTTCAGATCAGCATCCGCGGCAAGGTCCCGAGGACGTTGGTGAGGTTGAGGCCTCGGTTGCGAAGGCCACCTTCACCAGACTTTTGAAGAGCTCCTCACAGATCCGGGCGCGACTCGCCGGCCAGCTGCTTTGGGATCTTCTCCCGAGTCGCTGGAGGGCCGTCGCCATGCCTTTGAAGAACAAGCTGAGCTTGGCGCTGGGTTGGAGGTGCTCATCAGAGGAATACCCGAGATCCTCCATCCCCAGCTGCGCCAGCTCCCCGTCGATGGCTACGGCAACATCCACGAGACCCTCGGTCCAAAGGCTCCACATTCTCCCTAAAAGTGTTCTCAGGCGGCAGAAGACTCGCCAGCAGCGCCTCGTCGGCCTTGATCTTCTCCTTCAAGGCCACCTCCTGCTCCCTGGCGCCGTCCAGCGTCTCAGTCAAAGTAGTCAGCTTCAACTCAAGATCTACGTTGGAGTCCTTGGCGGCACTAAGCTCCTTGCTCCTCTCGGCGAGACGACCCTGCAGCTCGCCAAGGGTGTAGGCGTCCTTCTCGCGCTCACGCTTGAGCACAGCAAGCTCCTCGCCGCTCACCTTGAGATCGGCCTCCAGCTGCGCCACCTTCGTCTCCAGATCCTTCTTGGCGGCCTCGGCAGCTGCGGTAGCATCCTCTGCTTCCTTGAGAGCCCCGCCAAGTGTTTGCTCGCGCGCGGCAAGCTCCTCCTCGTGGTTGTCCAGATTAACCTTCCGTTGCGCCAACTCGCCTTCCTGCGCAGACAGCTTCTCGGCAGCAAGCCGCTGCTGCTCTTCAGCTTCAGCCTTCTCGAGGAGGAAGGCTTTACGCTCCTCGGCAAGTTGCTCCCGCTCCTTTGCTGTGGACCGGAGAGCTTCTGGTTGAGGCCCCGAGCTCCTCCCGTGCTTTCGATGTCCTCTCCGCCTTCGCGATAAGCGCTTCTCGATACCAGCTTGGCCTGTCGGGCGCGGTAGAGCGACAACAGCTTCCGCAGCAGCTGCTCCTCCTCAAAGCTCGCCGCCGCTGCCGCCAAGGCCGACCAGCGCCAGCCCAGCGGAGGCGAGCAACTCTTCATCAAAGGTTTCTCCTTCGACCGGCGCCCTGGAGCTCGACACCCAAGGGAGCTTGATGAAGACGCCATCGCCGGCCTTCAAATAGGCGCTGGCTGGGGTTTCGAGCTCGACGCTGCAGCAGCGGCGAGGGATCGGCGGTCGGCGAAGCGCCGACGCCTCGCGCCTCGGGCCGTCGGGCGATCGCGGACCTCGCCAGCTTCTGCGGCGGCAGCTTTGGCGGCCTCTCCGCCGGCGGGATCATTAGCGCCGGCTTCTCCTTCGGTGGCAACAGCGTCGTCGGTATTGCTGCGCGCGTTCTCCTCGCCGGCGACCTCGGTTTCCATCGGCTCCGTGGCAGATGGATCTGACGAACGGAAAAAGGAGAAAAGTCAAGCAAATATCCAAAAAAGAAAATCAGAAGAAGAAGAACCCAAGGGAAGTTTTCAAGCAAGAGGATTACCTGTACTAGGATCTGCAGTCGTGGTCTCAACCACCGGAGGGTCGCTGGTGCTATCCCTTGCCAGAGAACTGTCCCTTGCCGGAGAAGTCTCCCTTGCCGGAGAACGCCCTTGCCGGGAATCCTCCTTGGCGGTGTAGTCAAGTAGATGGCATTTCGAGCGGCTTCGGGCACTCCTGGTGAGGCTGCTCTGCTCCTACACAAATCAACAATGATATCAGCAAAGAAAGAGCACCCATGCGCGCGGACAGCAGAGAAGTAAACCATATACTTACGATGGGGGCTGCGCTGGGGCTGCTTTGAGGAATGGTTGCCGGGTCCGGCAAGGTGGTCTTGACACGCCCCTGCTGTGCTGTCGGTGGGTTCGTCCTCGATGACAATCACCAGGACCTTGGCTCTTCACGCCTCTGCGGGCCAGCGTCCGAAAAGGAATGGGTTCAGAGTGAAGCAAATCAGATACAAGGCAAAACAGCAAGAAATTGAAGAACTACAAGTACAGCAAAGAATCTTACTCTTCCTCTTCCTCGTCGGAGCTGAGCGTGGAGAGGTCGAAGTCCGGCCCACCTTCGGCGCGACGAGGCGGAGGAGTGGGTTCCTTGGCCGCTTGGCGGGAGCGAAGCGGTGGTCCGGAGGGCCCTTCAGATTGCCGCAGCGGGCGTGAGGTGCTCCTGCTGTAACAAAGTGCTTGCCGCGGTGGAGGAGCGCGCGCGCGCGGGCGGCTGCTGACCTGCCCGCCGCCCGCCACGCCCCCGCCTTATGGAGATGCCTTCTTGGTGGGCTGGGGCTCCGCTATGCGAGCTGGCTGAAGGTGGGGAGGGGAGGAGCCGATTCAACGAAGTCGCTCGCGCTCGGCTGGCTCGCCGACTCAGCTTCAGACCGACAAGCTCTCTCCTCACCGCAAGCGCCACTTGCTCGGCAAGGCTTGCCGCCTCTGCCGCCTCGCCTCCTCCACGGTGAATCTGAACTCGCCCGCAGCAGCGATCGCTGCCGCTTCTTCCAGCTTGGTGGCGGCGCGCTGCATCTCATCATCGGTGGTGTCGCGGGTGAGGCTCTTCATTCATCGGGCGGACCGCACTTCTACCAAGCCGTCAAAGAACTCCCCGCACGACGCCATCTCGCAGTTTCTTGCCAAGTTGGAACAATTCCATGCGAGTCACACAGCGGCATCATTGCACGGATGCGGTCGAGCGAGGAGTTGTTGCACAGTGAACGACACTCCTCGGCAACCTGAACGCCCGGATGTTCAGGATCGTGCTTGAACAGTTCCCAGAGCATCGCGCCCAGCCTGGGACAGTGAAGTTGAAGTTGAGGCCGGGCACAGCCTCATGATATCCGCCGATTTCGAACTCCCAGCGGGTCTCCTCCTCTCCGCAGGGGCGCGCGGCGGCGAAGAAAATCCGCGCCAACGGCACCTACAAAGGAGCCCGCAAGCCTAAGGCGAGGATCCGGTGACGGCAATCTTCAGCCTAGCGTCTTCCGGCCACGCTGCTCCAATCGCTGCCAAGACCATCGGGTTTGGCGCTGGGCGGTAAACGGCTGCGGGTTCTTCTCGACAATCCAGCACCAGTCTGCTCTCCATTCATCCCACTTGCTGCGGAGCTCTCCCTCCAGATAAGCTTCCTTCTTGCCGGTTCTCGAGATCCAAGTGATTCCGCCGGAAAGAGGCTCCCCTCTCTCAACTTGGGGCATAAAGAAGTGGCAGAAAAGAGCTACGTTTGGATAGACTCCGACAAAGTTTTCGCAGAGATGTGCGAAAACTGCCATGGTCAGAACGACATTGGGGGTGAAGTCAAGGAGGCGGAACCCGTAGGTGTTCATGATATCACAGAAAAATTCAGAGAAAGGCGGGCAGAGCCCGTAGTAGAAGAACAGCGCGAAGAAAGGGTATCCATTCGGAGCCAGTTCCGAAGCGGCGTCTGGGAGTACCTTCGTACGCGGATGCGCTCGCGTCTCTGTCGACCAGAAGAGGTAGTAGTACTCCCTCAGCTCCTTCGCGGCGGGCTGGGGGGGGGAGATTGCCCGCTCCTTTCGCAGCGCCGTGAGCTGCTGCGCCTCGGCCGACTTCACGACCTTCCCCTTGTCGACTTTCGGAGCCATGGCGGAGGTGGTGGGGGAGATCGACGGCGTTAGTGATGCTGGTGGCGATGGGGGGCGGAGCGCTGCTCTCTTTTCAGCTTTGCGAAGAAGGGGGCAGCGGCGGAGGTTTTTGAGATTGGAACAGCAACCGGCGAGATGGGTGAACTGCCCCTGTTTCCCCTGCTTATAAAGAGGGAGGGGGCAGACGTTCCGTCTTTCCGAATAAAGAAACCACCCACGATCTCTCCCACGACGCCGCATTAGACGCGTGCCGTTCGTGGAGGGCGCGGTGGATACGGAGTGAGTTACGGCGTAACCCAGGCCGCTGCGTCTGCTGTGCCTGCTGCTCGGGCTGGCCCAACAGCGCTTCGGCACCGTGTGGCCCAGTTCGGGCTCTCTGCCGGTGTACTAGAGTAGGGTACCCTAGTATCCCGAACTTGTGCACGGCAGCAGCAGCAGACCTCTGGCAAGGCTTGCCGGTGACCGCCAAGGTCCTCCGTGGTTCCTTTGGGGCCATTCAAGAACAAAGTATTCAAGCCAAGGAGACAAGGCCCCGGCAAGAGGAGCTTGCCGGGAAGGCCAACCAAGGCATCTCAAGGAACTTGCCGCGACGAGCCACGCGTCCCGGCGAGGCCCGGTGAGCGACAAGCTTCCGGACGCGACAAGACAACGACCGCGGCAAACTATCACTGCAGGCTCGACTCCAAAGACATCCACCAACGTGTCGCCTCGACCTTTCGTGCACGCGTGGCAAGAGGTCTGTCGCGGCCAGCGCGCGTAGGCGTTTACCGACAAGATTGACATCGTGGCAACGGTGGCGCCCTCGACGGTCCCTTTCGTACTATTTGGGCGACGAGACGGGCATTTAATGCCTTTGTCCCCGCCGCCGTGGTTAGGTATGATACATCGTACATGTAGTTGTACCAACCGCAATTCCTTTTCCATTTTTACCCTTGTCTACGCTGCCACCGTCGGAGACCCTTGAGCATATAAAAGGAGGCCCATGCGCAACGAGAGGGGGGTTCAAGGCAGAAAAACACTCACGCCGGTCTCATTAGCAGCTAGTGTGTCTTTGTAGTACTCACCGCTCCCGAGCAAGAACTCAATACACTCAGACATGCAGCAGTAGGAGTGTTATCTCTCTCGAGAGCTCCGAAGCTGGGTAAACTGCTTGTGTGTTTCGCCTCGATCTGCTCTTCGTGCAACCTCCGCCCCCTGCCGAACCGAAAGGGGCTCGGTCCGCCGGTCCCATAGGTGTTCGTGGATCAGTTTCCCCGACACCTTCCCTTCCTTTCCCCCTCCTACTCCAACTAGGAAAAGAGGGAGTCCTACCCCCGGTGGGAGTAGGACTCCTCCCTGGCGCGCCCTCCTCCTGGTCGGCCGCCTCCTCCCCCTGGTCCTTTATATACTGGGGCAGGGGGGCACCTCTAGACACAACAATTGATCTCTTGATCTCTTAGCCGTGTGCGGTGCCCCCCTCCACCATATTCCACCTCGATCATATCGTAGCGGTACTTAGGCGAAGCCCTGCGTCGGTAGCAACATCATCACCATCATCATGTCGTCGTGCTGACGGAACTCTCCCGTGAAGCTCTGCTGGATCGGAGTTTGCGGGACGTCATCAAGCTGAACGTGTGCTGAACTCGGAGGTCATGTACGTTCGGTACTTGGATCGGTCGGATGGTGAAGACGTACGACTACATCAACCACGTTGTGCCAATGCCTCTGCTTTCGGTCTGCGAGGGTACGTGGACACACTCTCCCCTCTCATTGCTATGCATCACCATGATCCTGTGTGTGCATAGGAATTTTTTTGAAATTACTACGTTCCCCAACAGTGGCATCCGAGCCAGGTTTTATGTGTAGATGTTATATGCACGAGTAGAACACAAGTGAGTTGTGGGTGATACGAGTCATACTGCTTACCAGTATGTCACACTTTGGTTCGACAGTATTGTTGGATGAAGCGGCCCGGACCGACATTATGCGTACGCTTACGCGAGACTGGTTCTACCGACGTGCTTTGCACACAGGTGGCTGGCGGGTGTTAGTTTCTCCAACTTTAGTTGAACCGAGTGTGGCTACGCCCGGTCCTTGAGAAGGTTAAAACAGCACTAACTTGATGAACTATCGTTGTGGTTTTGATGCGTAGGTAAGAACGGTTCTTGCTTAGCCCGTAGCAGCCACGTAAAACTTGCAACAACAAAGTAGAGGACGTCTAACTTGTTTTTGGAGGGCATGTTGTGATGTGATATGGTCAAGGCATGATGCTATACTTCATTGTATGAGATGATCATGTTTTGTAACCGAGTTATCGGCAACTGGCAGGAGCCATATGGTTGTCGCTTTATTGTATGCAATGCAATCGCCTGTAATTGCTTTACTTTATCACTAAGCGGTAGCGATAGTCGTAGAAGCAATAGTTGGCGAGACGACAACGATGCTACGATGGAGATCAAGGTGTTGCGCCGATGACGATGGTGATCATGACGGTGCTTCGGAGATGGAGATCACAAGCACAAGATGATGATGGCCATATCATATCACTTATATTGATTGCATGTGATGTTTATGTTTTATGCATCTTATTTTTCTTAGATCAATGGTAGCATTATAAGATGATCTCTCACTAAATTTCAAGGTATAAGTGTTCTCCCTGAGTATACACCATTGCGAAAGTTCGTCGTGTTGAGACACCACGTGATGATCGGGTGTGATAAGCTCTATGTTCAAATACAACGGGTGCAAAACAGTTGCACAAGCAGAATACTCAGGTTAAACTTGACGGGCCTAGCATATGCAGATATGGCCTCGGAACACTGAAACCGAAAGGTCGAGCGTGAATCATATAGTAGATATGATCAACATCGTGATGTTCACCATTGAAACTACTCCATCTCACGTGATGATCGGACATGGTTTAGTTGATATGGATCACGTGATCACTTAGAGGATTAGAGGGATGTCTATCTAAGTTGGAGTTCTTTAATAATTTGATTAACTGAACTTTAATTTATCATGAACTTAGTACCTGATAGTATTTTGCATGTCTATGTTGTTGTAGATAGATGGCCCGTGCTATTGTTCCGTTGAATTTTAATGCGTTCCTTGAGAAAAGCAAAGTTGAAAGATGATGGTAGCAATTACACGGACTGGGTCCATAACTTGAGGATTATCCTCATTGCTGCACAGAAGAATTACATCCTGGAAGCACCGCTAGGTGCCAAACCTGCTACAGGAGCAACACCAGATGTTATGAACGTCTGGCAGAGCAAATCTGATGACTACTCGATAGTTCAGTGTGCCATGCTTTACGACTTAGAACCGGGACTTCAACGATGTTTTGAACGTCATGGAGCATATGAGATGTCCCAGGATTTGAAGTTAATATTTCAAGCAAATGCCCGGATTGATAGATATGAAGTCTCCAATAAGTTCTACAGCTGCAAGATGGAGGAGAATAGTTCTGTCAGTGAACATATACTCAGAATGTCTGGGTATAACAATCACTTAAATCAACTGGGAGTTAATCTTCCGGATGATAGTGTCATTGACAGAATTCTTCAATCACCGCCACCAAGCTACAAGAGCTTCGTGATGAACTATAATATGCAAGGGATGGATAAGACAATTCCCGAGCTCTTCACAATGCTAAAGGCTGCGGAGGTAGAAAATCAAGAAAGAGCATCAAGTGTTGATGGTCAACAAGACCACCAGTTTCAAGAAAAAGGGCAAAGGGAAGAAGAAGCGGAACTTCGAAAAGAATAGCAAACAAGTTGCTGCTCAAGAGAAGAAACCTAAGTCAGGACCTAAGCCTGAGACTGAGTGCTTCTACTACAAGTAGACTGGTCACTGGAAGCGGAACTGCCCCAAGTATTTGGCGGATAAGAAGGATGGCAAGGTGAACAAAGGTATATGTGATATACATGTTATTGATATGTACCTTACTAATGCTCGCAGTAGCACCTGGGTATTTGATACTGGTTATGTTGCTAATATTTGCAACTCGAAACAGGGGCTACGGATTAAGCAAAGATTGGCTAAGGACGAGGTGACGATGCGCGTGGGAAATGGTTCCAAAGTCGATGTGATCGCGGTCGGCACGCTACCTCTACATCTACCTTCAGGATTAGTTTTAGACCTAAATAATTATTATTTGGTGCCAGCGTTGAGCATGAACATTATATCTGTATCTTGTTTGATGCGAGACGGTTATTCATTTAAATTAGAGAATAATGGTTGTTCTATTTATATGAGTAATATCTTTTATGGTCATGCACCCTTGAAGAGTGGTCTATTTATATTAAATCTCGATAGTAGTGATACACATATTCATAATATTGAAGCCAAAAATGCAGAGTTGATAATGATAGTACAACTTATTTGTGGCACTGCCGTTTAGGTCATATTGGTGTAAAGCGCATGAAGAAACTCCATTCCGATGGACTTTTGGAATCACTTGATTATGAATCACTTGGTACTTGCGAACCATGCCTCATGGGCAAGATGACTAAAACGTCATTCTCCGGAACTATGGAGCGAGCAACAGATTTGTTGGAAATCATACATACTGATGTATGTGGTCCAATGAATGTTGAGGCTCACGGCGGGTATCGTTATTTTCTCACCTTCACAGATGATTTGAGCAGATATGGGTATATCTACTTAATGAAACATAAGTCTGAAACATTTGAAAAGTTCAAAGAATTTCAGAGTGAAGTAGAAAATTATCGTAACAAGAAAATAAAGTTTCTACGATCTGATCGTGGAGGAGAATATTTGAGTTACGAGTTTGGTCTTCATCTGAAACAATGCGGAATAGTTTCGCAACTCACGTCACCCGGAACACCACAGCGTAATGGTGTGTCCGAACGTCGTAATCGTACTTTACTAGATATGGTGCAATCTATGATGTCTCTTACTGATTTACCGCAATCATTTTGGGGTTATGCTTTAGAGATGGCTGCATTCACGTTAAATAGGCAACCATCTAAATCCGTTGAGACGACACCTTATGAACTATGGTTTGGCAAGAAACCAAAGTTGTCATTTCTTAAAGTTTGGGGCTGCGATGCTTATGTGAAAAAGCTTCAACCTGATAAACTCGAACCCAAATCGGAGAAATGTGTCTTCATAGGATACCCAAAGGAAACTGTTGGGTACACCTTCTATCACAGATCCAAGGCAAGACTTCGTTGTAAATTTGGATCCTTTCTAGAGAAGGAGTTTCTCTCGAAAGAAGTGAGTGGGAGGAAAGTAGAACTTGATGAGGTAACTGTACCTGCTCCCTTATTGGAAAGTAGTTCATCACAGAAACCGGTTCCTGTGACACCTGCACCAATTAGTGAGGAAGCTAATGATGATGATCATGAAGCTTCAGATCAAGTTACTACCAAACCTCGTAGGTCAACCAGAGTAAGATCCACACCAGAGTGGTACGATAATCCTGTTTTGGAGGTCATGTTACTAGACCTTGACAAACCTACGAACTATGAGGAAGCGATGATGAGCCCAGATTCCGCAAAATGGCTTGAGGCCACGAAATCTGAGATGGGATCCATGTATGAGAACAAAGTGTGGACTTTGGTTGACTTTCCCGATGATCGGCAAGCCATCGAAAATAAATGGATCTTCAAGAAGAAGACAGACACTGACGGTAATGTTACTGTCTACAAAGCTCGACTTGTTGCGAAAGGTTTTTGACAAGTTCAAGGAGTTGACTACGATGAGACCTTCTCACCCGTAGCGATGCTTAAGTCCGTCTGAATCATGTTAGCAATTGCCGCATTTTATGATTATGAAATTTGGCAAATGGATGTAAAGACTGCATTCCTGAATGGATTTATTGAAGAAGAGTTGTATATGATGCAACCTGAAGGTTTTATCGATCCAAAGGGTGCTAACAAAGTGTGCAAGCTCCAGTGATCCATTTATGGACTGGTGCAAGCCTCTCAGAGTTGGAATAAATGCTTTGATAGTGTGATCAAACCATATGGTTTTATACACACTTTTGGAGAAGCCTGTATTTACAAGAAAGTGAGTGGGAGCTCTGGAGCATTTCTAATCTAATATGTGGATGACATATTGTTGATTGGAAATGATATAGAATTTTTGGATAGCATAAAAGGATACTTGAATAAGAGTTCTTCAATGAAGGACCTCGGTGAAGCTGCTTACGTATTGGGCATCAAGATCTATAGAGATAGATCAAGAAGCTTAATTGGACTTTCACAAAGCACATACCTTGACAAAGGTTTGAAGAAGTTCAAAATGGATAAAGAAAAGAAAGGGTTCTTGCCTGTGTTACAAGGTGTGAAATTGAGTAAGACTCAATGCCCAACCACTGCAGAAGATAGAGAGAAAATGAAAGATGTTCCCTATGCTTCAGCCATAGGCTCTATCATGTATGCAATGCTGTGTACAAGACCTGAGGTGTGCCTTGCTATTAGTTTAGCAGGGAGGTACCAAAGTAATCCAGGAGTGGATCACTGGACAGCGGTCAACAACATCCTGAAATACCTGAAAAGGACTAAGGATATGTTTCTCGTTTATGGAGGTGACAAAGATCTCATCGTAAATGGTTGCGTTGATGCAAGCTTTGACACTGATCCGGACGATTCTAAATCGCAAAACAGATACGTGTTTATATTGAACGGTGGAGCTGTCAGTTGGAGCAATTCTAAACAAAGCATCGTGGCGGGATCTATGTGTGAAGCGGAGTACATTGCTGCTTCGGAAGCAGCAAATGAAGGAGTCTGGATGAAGTATTTCATATCCGATCTAGGTGTCATACCTAGTGCATCCGGTCCAATGAAAATCTTTTGTGACAATACTGGTGCAATTGCCTTGGCAAAGGAATCCAGATTTCACAAGAGAACCAAGCACATCAAGAGACGCTTCAACTCCATCCGGGATCAAGTCCAGGTGGGAGACATAGAGATTTGCAAGATACATACGGATCTGAACATTGCAGACCCGTTGACTAAGCCTCTCTCACGAGCAAAACATGATCAGCACCAAGACTCCATGGGTGTTATAATCATTACTGTGTAATCTAGATTATTGACTCTAGTGCAAGTGGGAGACTAAAGGAAATATGCCCTAGAGGCAATAATAAAGTTATTATTTATTTCCTTATATCATGATAAATGTTTGTTATTCATGCTAGAATTGTATTAACTGGAAACATGATACATGTGTGAATACATAGACAGACAGAGTGTCACTAGTATGCCTCTACTAGACAAGCTTGTTGATCAAAGATGGTTATGTTTCCTAGCCATAGACATGAGTTGTCATTTGATTAACGGGATCACATCATTAGGAGAATGATGTGATTGATTTGACCCATTCCGTTAGCTTAGCACTTGATCGTTTAGTATGTTGCTATTGCTTTCTTCATGACTTATACATGTTCCTATGACTATGAGATTATGCAAGTCCCGTTTACCGAAGGAATACTTTGTGTGCTATCAAACGTCACAACGTAACTGGGTGATTATAAAGGTGCTCGGCAGGTGTCTCCGAAGGTACTTGTTGGGTTGGCGTATTTCGAGATTAGGATTTGTCACCCCGATTGTCGGATAGGTATCTCTGGGCCCACTTGGTAATGCACATCACTGTAAGCCTTGCAAGCATTGTAACTAATGAGTTTTTGTGTTTTGATGGACCGAAGGTAGTTCGGAGTCCCAGATGTGATCACGGACATGACGAGGAGTCTCGAAATTGTCAAGACGTAAATATTGATATATTGGACGACTATGTTTAGACACCGGAATGGTTTCGGGGTGTTTCGGACATATACCGGAGTACCGGGGGGTTACCGGAACCCCCCAGGGAGTTTAATAGGCCAAGATGGGCCTTAGTGGAGAAGAGGAGGGGCGGCTAGGGCAGGCCGCGCGCCCCCTCCCCCTCTAGTCCAAATTGGACAAGGAGGGGGGAGGCGCCCCCCTTTCCTTCCTCCTCTCTCCTTCCCTTCCTTTCCCCCTCCTACTCCAACTAGGAAAAGAGGGAGTCCTACTCCCGGTGGGAGTAGGAATCCTCCCTGGCGCACCCTCCTCCTGGCCGGCCGCCTCCTCCCCCTGGTCCTTTATATACAGGGGCAGGGGGCACCTCCAGACACAACAATTGATCTCTTGATCTCTTAGCCGTGTGTGGTGCCCCCCCTCCATCATATTCCACCTCGATCATATCGTAGCGGTGCTTAGGCGAAGCCCTGCGTTGGTAGCAACATCATCACCGTCATCACACTGTCGTGCTGACGGAACTCTCCCGCGAAGCTCTGCTGGATCGGAGTTCGCGGGACGTCATCAAGCTGAACGTGTGCTGAACTCGGAGGTGCCGTACGTTCGGTACTTGGATCAGTCGGATCATGAAGACGTACGACTACATCAACCGCGTTGTGCTAACGCTTCCGCTTTTGGTCTACGAGGGTACGTGGACACGCTCTCCCCTCTCATTGCTATGCATCACCATGATCCTGTGTGTGCGTAGGAAATTTTTTGAAATTACTATGTTCCCCAACACGTATGATTCGATGTTCATGGGTTTAAATCCTTCGGGTAACTGGTGCTCCATAACCTCATCAGTGAAGCACAAGGGGTGTTAGGTGCCTCTATATCGAGCGATGTCTCGACGCAGTTCGGATGAAGTCCGAATGCGGTTTTCGGCTCGAGTGAGGTTGTGCCTGTCACGCCAGGCCTGATGGCCGTCCTCTCGTGTCGGAGCATGCCCCCTTGACCCATAGATTGATCTTGTCAGACCGGCTCTACTGTCCAGGTCCTTGCATAGGTCATAGGTATAGCCCGGGGCCTCTGCCTCCCTTCCTTGACGGCGGGGTGGTGCGAGCTGGTGTTCGGCGTGGGTAGTCGGTCTGTCCTGTCCGCGTGCTGGTCGGTCGGGTTCGTCAGCAGTTTTACGCTTTGGCGGAATTGGCTCAAGGGCCTCGTCGTCAAATTGAGGTAGTAGCCTACGCTTCGGGTAACTCTTGGTTGGGCCTTCGAGGCCGTATTCCTCGGCGCCAGGACATTACTCCATCTGTCATTGAGTATATCCTGTTCAGCTTGAAGCTGCTGCTACTTCTTTTTCAGGCTTCTCGCAGTGGCAATTAGCATGCGCTTAAAGCGCTCTTGCTCGAGGGGCTCCTCCGGCATGATAAAGTCTTCGTCGCCGAGGCTCACATCCTCCTCGGAGATCGGTAGGTAGTTACTATCCTCCGAGTCCTTGTTCCTGATTGGATCATCGGGGTTAACTTGCCCGTCCTCCAAATCATCCTGTTCGGATGTTGGTTCGATAGGAATTTCGGGGTCTTCGGCGTTCCTCGGAGTGTTATTATCTTTGGTGCCGGTATTGCTGTCTTTTTCGCGATGCGATTTTGAGCGGCACCGCTGTCATCGACGCTTTGGAGGTGCTTCGGCAGGCTTGTCCTTTACCGGATCCTTCTTGTCGTCATCACCTTCTTTGGGTGTATCCACCATGTATACGCCGTAGGTGGAGGTGGTCGTCCAACGTCCGGTAAATGGAGGGTTTTGGCTTTGATCGTCTCCGGCATCGTCGTCCATACCATCGATGTCTTCGGAGGCGTAGTCCAGCATGTCGGTTAGATTTTCGACAGTGGCTATGAAGTGGGTGGTGGGTGGGACGTAAAGTTCGGGCTGGGCATAATTCGGAAGTGATTCCTCTAATATGGCGAGGGATCACATTAAGTCCAGAGCCTCGTTTAGACGCGAGGTTTGGACATAGCAGCGAGAGTCCCCGGGGTGAGAGCCTCCTGGCCACGCCCGCTTATCGCGGACCTCGAGAGTTCAGGTTCGGAGTCCGAGGGAGAGTCCGGCGTTTTAGCGACAAGGGGAGTTCGGTTTGTCTTTGAGTTTGCTGATGACGCCGTCCCCACCGGATCTCCGGTAGCGAGTTCCATAACCGCAGAGAGTCCGGCGAGCTCTAAGTTCCCGTCTTCGGACCCGGTGGTCCGCTCCGGATCTAAGGCCGGAGCGGCGGTCGTGGCCGCGAATTCTTTGAAGATCAAGTCTCCTCGGATATCGGCGACATAGTTTAAGGTCCCGAAACTGATCCGGTGACCAGGGGCGTAGCTATCGATCTGCTCAAGGTGGCCAGTCGAGTTGGCATGCAGTGCGAAGTCGCCGAATACGAAGATTTGGCCGGGGAGGAAAGTCTCCTCCGAAACAGCATCATTGTAAATGATCGAACGAGCCATCGAACCTTCTGTCGACAACACAGAGGAACTCTCAATGAAAGCACCAATGTTGGTGTCAAAACCGGCCGATCTCGGGTAGGGGGTCCCGAACTGTGCATCTAACGATCGAAGGTAACAGGAGGCGGGGGACACGATGTTTACCCAGGTTCGGGCCCTCTTAATGGAGGTAATACCCTACTTCCTGCTTGATTGACTTGGATGAATATATGGATTACAAGAGTTGATCTACCTCGAGATCGTAAGGGCTAAACCCTAGATGTCTGGCTTGTATGATTATGATTGACCCTATGGACTAAACCCTCCGGCTTATATAGACATCGGACGGGCCTAGGGTTGTACAGAGTCGGTTTACAGAGAAAGGAATCTTCATATCCGAACGCCATGCTTGCCTTCCACTCCAAGGAGAGTCCCATCCGGACACGGGAGAAGGCCTTCTTTCTCGTATCTTCATGGCCCACCAGTCCGGCCCATGCCACATAGCCCGGATGCCCGGGGACCCCCTAATCCAGGACTCCCTCACCTGGGCCTACTACGGTAGAAGATGAGCCGCCAACCTTCTTCTTTGCAAAAGCTTTGACTCTGTAGTCATGAAAATGAAATCAGTTTAAAGAAACAATTGTGATGATTAAGTAAAAGAGTGGCACAAAGGTAGTTGCCCGCGCTTAATTGTAAGAGCTGTGAGGCGATCGACTCTCCAGAAGAGGGCGACAATTCATGATAATTTGAATCAGAGGGATTAAGTGGTTGCCTAATAAGACCAGCTCACGGACGAGATGAAGTTGGACTAGGAGGCACCTCAACTCATTGTTTTCGAGTATCCGTCTCATCAGATATGCCGGCAGATAACTCTCCGGAGCTCCTGCGGGTCTTCCGCTTCGATGTGCCAGTCTATTGATTTTTCTTCAAAAGAAAGTGTGGATCTAAATGAGCATCTGGATGCGAAAACGGTACCTTCCTAATAGCTTGTCGCGTTCTCTTCGTGATAAAAGTTTCCGAGTTGGATGAGATTGCAATTACCTCAACATTGCCGGCTCGACTGGTTTCTGTATGATCTTGAGAAGAGGGAGGGTCAGCAAGTTCAATCAAAAGATGACCAAGTGAGTCGAGCTCTACCTTTGACTCATCTCCAGCAGCCGCCTCATCGGCATCGACCGGCTCATTTTCTTCCTCAACTGGGGGAAGAACAGACTTTCGAGCTTTCTTCTTCCAAAACCTGGAGTCCGCCTGAACGTATGATGAGCCAGTAATTAAGATTGAGACAGAAAATAAGTCACGGGCAGAATAAGTAAGAAAGCACAAATACACTTACTTGAGGCACGGGCTTGGTCAGATAAAAGGGAGCTAGCCCGGTCTTATTGCACTTCTCTTGGGTTTCTCCCAGCAGTTTCTTTGTGCCTTTATTAACTTCATCCTCAGACAGATTCACTTGGCTGAGGCGTTGCACATCTGTCGGGTCACAAGTATAGTTGCACATTAAGTCGCCCCTCAAGCTAAGGGGTTGAATTCGCCAGCTTATCCAACACCGGGTCAAATCGATCCCAGTGAGGCCATTAGCTATCAAAGCCCTTAACTTGGAACATGGTGATACCTTGTTTCCGCTCTTCCTCTGATGGTCAACCCGGAAAAGTGATAGTAGCATTGAGCTGGTCCAGTCTATAACCCGGCAGGGGATTTTCACCTTGTGAAGCGGTATTTTTACAGTAAAACCAGGTTTTGTTCCAACTCTTGGGATGACTCGCCAGTTTGGCTTCAGGGAAGGCACTATTCTTCCTCCTTTGAATAGAGATTCCACCAAGTTCTATAATGGGACCATCTTTGAACTCAGTCTGGTGGTTGATATAAAAGAATTCCCGCAAGAGAAGGACAGTTGGCTCTGTTTGGAGATATACTTCACAAAAAACTTGGAACTGACAGGGATTGGTGATCGAGTTTGGGCCAAGATCCTAGGGCCAGATGTCAAAGAAATTAAACACGTCATGGAAGAATTTTGACCCAGGTGGACGGAAACCCCTATGTAAATGATATGCAAAGACAACTGCTACTTCTTGAGCTTGCGTTGGTTTTTCCCTTGAAGAGGAAAGGGTGATGCAGCAAAGTAGAGATAAGTATTTCTCTCAGTTAAGAACCAAGGTATCAATCCAGTAGGAGGAACAAACAAGTCTCCAATGATAGCACCTACACAAATAAACAAATTACTTGCACCCAACGCGATAAAGGGGTTGTCAATCCCTTCACGGTTACTTGCAAGGATGAGATATGATAGAGATAGATATAAAAGATAAATAAAAGTGCAAAATAAAGTAAAGGTAAATAAATTGCAGCAAGGTATTTTGGGGTTTTTTGGTTTTATAGATCTAAAAATAATATGATAGAAATAGACCTGGGAGCCATAGTTTTCACTAGAGGCTTCTCTCTTGAAAGAACACATATGGTGGGCGAACAAATTATTGTTGAGAAATTGATAGAAAAGTGAATAATTATGACGATATCTAAGGCAATGATCATGAATATAGGCATCATGTCCGTGACAAGTAGACCGACTCCTGCCTGCATCTACTACTATTACTCCACACATCGACCGCTATCCAGCATGCATCTAGTGTATTAAGTTAACAAGAACGGAGTAACGCCTTAAGCAAGATGACATGATGTAGAGTGATAGATCCAATCAATATGAATAAACCCCATCTTTTTATCATTAATGCCAACAATAAAAATACGTGTCATGTCCCCTTCTGTCACTGGGTATGAGCATCGCAAGATTAAACTCAATACAAAGCACCTCTCCCATTGCAAGAAAAATCAATCTAGTTGTCCAAAACAAATCAATAGATCAGCGAGAAATACAAAGCTATATTAATCATGCATAAAAGAGTTCGAAGAATATTCAAATAATATTCATAGATAATCTGATCATAAAGCCACAATTCATCGGATCTCAACAAATGCACCACAAAAGAATATTACATTGAATAGATCTCCAAGAACATCGAGGAGAACATTGTATTGAAGATCAAAGAGAGAGAAGAAGTCATCAAGCTACTAGCTATGGACCCGTAGGTATATGGTAAACTATTCACACATCATCGGAAGTGCAGCAAGGTTGATGTAGAGGCCCTCTATGATCGAATCCCCCTCCGACCGAGTACCAGCAAAGGCCTCTAGATGGGATCTCATGAGGAAAAAAACTTTCGGCGGCGAAAAAGTATTTTTGGTGTGCCCTCTAGTGAATATTTGGTTATTTATAGAGCAAAGATTAGGGTTGGAGAGTCATCAAGGAGGCCACAAGCCTGCCACCCCCTAGGGCGCGCTCTCCGAGCTTGTCGCCAACTGGTGGCCCCTCTAACCCCCTCCCGAAGGTTCCGAGGTGTCTTCTGGACCAAGAAAAATCCTCAAAAATTTTCATTCCGTTTGATATTTATTTTCTATAGAAGACAAAAACAAGGAAAAAACATCAACTGGCACTTGGCACTAGGTTAATAGGTTAGTCCCAGAAAATGATATAAAATAGCATAATAATGCATATAAAACATCCAAGGTTGATAATATAATATCATCGAACAATCAAAAATTATAGATACGTTGGAGACGTATCAAGCATCCCCAAGCTTAATTCATGCTCGTCCTCGAGTAGGTAAATGATAAAAATAGAATTTTTATGTGGAATGCTACCTAACATGTTTATCATGTAATCTTTCTTTATGTGGCATGGATATTTAGATCCGTAGGATTCAAAACAAAAGTTTAATATTGACATAAAAATAATAATACTTCAAGCATACCAAAAAGCAATATTGTCTTTTCAAAATATAATGGCTAAAGAAAGTTATCCCTACAAAATCATGTCTTGTCATGCTCCATATTCTTAACACAAAGTATTTATCATGCACAACCCCGATGACAAGCCAAGCAATTGGTTCATACTTTTTAACGCTCTTAAGCTTTTTCAACTCTCGCACAATACATTAGTGTGAGCCATGGATATAGTACTATGGGTGGAATAGAATATGATGGTGGAGGTTGTGTGGAGAAGACAAAAAAGGAGAAAGTCTCACATTGAAGAGGCTAATCAATAGGCTATGGAGATGCCCATCAATTTATGTCAATGCAAGGAGTAGGGATTTCCATGCAATGGATGCACTAGAGCTATAAGTGTATGAAATCTCAAAAGAAAACTAAGTGGATGTGCATCCAACTTGCTTGCTCACGAAGACCCGGGGCATTTGAGGAAGCCCATCATTGGAATATACAAACCAAGTTCTATAACGAAAAATTACCACTAGTAATATATGAAAGTGACAAAATAAGAGACTCTCTATCATGAAGAACGTGGTGCTACTTTGAAGCACAAGTGTGGAATAGGATACTAACATTGTCCCCTCTCTCTTTTCCTCTCATTTTTTCCTTTCTCCTTTTTTCTTCTGGGCTCTTTTGACCTCTTCTTGGGGGGGGGGGATCTTTGGCCTATTTTTATTTATTTTAGTCTGGAGTCTCTTCCCGACTTGTGGGGGAATCATAGTCTCCGTCATCATTTCCTCACATGGGACAATGCTCTAATAATGATGAGCATCACACTTTTATTTACTTACAACTCAAGAATTACAACTCGATACTAGAACAAAAGTATGACTCTATATGAATGCCTCCGGCGGTGTACCGGGATGTGCAATGATCTAGCGTGACATGTATAAAAAATATGAACAATGGACAAGCCACAAATACTATGCCAACTATATGATCATGCAAAGCAATACGACAATGATGGTATGTGTCATGATAAAACGGAACGGTGGAAGTTGCATGGCAATGTATCTTGGAATGGCTATGGAAATGCCATAATAGGTAGGTATGGTGGCTGTTTTGAGCAAGATATAAGGTAGCTTATGTGTGAAAGAGTGTATCATATCATGGGGTTTGGATGCACTGGTGTAGTTTGCACCAACTCTGAAGGTGATAAAGGGTAATGTACGGTACCGAAGAGGCTAGCAATGGTGGAAGGGTGAGAGTGCGTATAATTCATGGACTCAACATTAGTAATAAAGAAACTCACATACTTATTGCAAAAGTTTATTAGCCCTCGAAGCAAAGTACTACTACGCATGATCCTAGGGGGATAGATTGGTAGGAAAAGTCCATCGCTCGTCCCCGACCACCACTCATAAGGAATACAATAAAAAATAAATCATGCTCCAATATCATCGCATAACGAGAGACCATGCGTGCATGCTTCGGGAATCACAAACCTTAACACAAATATTCTTACCAAACCACAATTACTCACTAGCATGCCTCTAATATCACCATCTTTATATATCAAAACAAATGCAAGAAATAAAACTTCTCATATATTCAATGATCTTCATGAAAGTTTTTATTATATCCCTCTTGAATACCTCATCATATTAGGACTAAATTCATAACCCAAGAAAATTGCCATACTATTTATAAGACTTTTAAAATAATATAAGTGAAGCATGAGAGTTCATCAATTTATTCAAAATAATACCACCGTCGTGCTCTAAAAATATATAAGTGAAGCACTAGAGCAACTACCTAGCTCAAAAGATATAAGTGAAGCACATAGAGTATTCTAATAAATTAATGATTAATGTGTGTCCCTCTCAAAAGGTGTGTACAGCAAGGATGATTGTGGCAACCTAAAAAGCAAATCAAGCAAAGACTCATATAATACAAGACGCTCCAACCAAAACACATATCATGTAGTGAATAAAAATATAGCCTCAAGTGATTACCGATGGATTGTAGACAAAAGAGGGGATGCCATCTGGGACATCCCCAAGATTAGATGCTTGGTTGTCCTTGAATATTACCTTGGGGTGCCTTGGGAATCCCCAAGCTTAGGCTCTTTCCACTTCTTATACCATAGTCCATCGAAACTTCACCCAAAACTTGAAAACTTCACAACACAAAACTCAATAGAAAACTCATGAGATCCGTTAGTGAAACAAAGCAAATAACAACTTTTAGGTACTGTTGTAAACTCATTCCAATTTTATATTTGAATTATATCTACTGTATTCCAACTTCTCCATGGTTCATACCCCTCGATGCTACCCATAGATTCATCAAAATAAGCAAACAACACAATGAAAACAGAATAGGTTGTAGTAATCTAGACTTTAGCCAAACTTCTGAAAGTCCAAAAATTCTGAAAAATTAGGTCAACGTGGGCAATTTGTATATCAATAAACTGTCAAAAAAAATTAGAATTTATCACGCTCTAGCAAATTTTAACAATTCTGCTACTCGACGCAAAAGTTTCTGTTTTCTTACAGAATCAAATCAACAATCTTCCAAACCAACGCAAAGGTCTTAATTGGCACAAACACTAATTAAAACACTAAAACGCAATCATAACAGAAGTATAATTTTGCATATTTATGGAAAAACATAAGCAAAACATAAAAATATAATTGGGTTGCCTCCCAACAAGCGATATTGTTTTACGCCCCTAGCTAGGCATATTGCATAGATCTAGGTATTGTAGTAAAAGTGAGGGAGATCATCCATGCTCATCTCATATTCCCTCCTTCCAGCAGCAAGCTCTCTTTGTGGCCTGCAAAAATAATCAAAAGGGCTAAATTTAATAGGATAAGGATCTATAAGATCAAGTTTGGGAGGAGAAGGCTCCTCCTTTGGCCCTTTATATGTGATTACTATCTCTTCATTAAAATATTCCTTTGATTATGATCTCTGAGTCTTTCTTTAAGAACACGTCCTAGCCTGTTATTTTGTATAGCAAAATGATCGTTGGTTTCTGAAATCTTATCAATCAAAATAGATGGAGGAACCTTTTTCCTTAGACTTCCATTGTAAGCAGCATAATCCCGAGATTGCAATCTCCTTATCTCTTCTTGATTAAAAAGGATCTCCTCTATAGGGTGGCAACCACCATTGATATTGTAATGAGCGAAAATTTCACTAGCTTCTTTCATGATATGCCCAAATTCATAATCTAGAAATATAGTGGTAACACACTTAACGGAAGGATCATGAATATTCAAAAATTCTAGGAATATCCTTTGTATGCAAGGATGCATGTGAACAAATTGTCTTTCAAGTTCAACTATAAGCAAAGAGATTGCATCCACAAGACTAGAAGTTTTGTTAAGAGTTGACCCCCTAGCATAGGTAATGTACCAACACAAGTAAAGAAATCTTGGATAAGACCTTTTCCAATAATATTACCGCTACCTACACAGAGTTTTTTAGTGTGCATGATAGTAGGTGCTTCCTCATGAGGATCATCATCAATAAAATTATCAAAGTTTTTCTCAAGATTATTACTAGTTTTATCAACGATAACCTACTCAGATTCAGACATGGTAGCAAAAAAAGCAATCTAGCACACAAGTAAACAAAAGTCAAACGAAAAGACGAACAGAAAGAAGGCGAATAAAAAGGCAAATATTTTTGTGTTTTTCTTAAAATGTTTTAGAAGTGGGGGGATGAAAATGAGAGGCAAGTGGAAAATAATGTAAATGCAAGAGATGAGAGTTTATGATAGGTACTTGGTAGGCTTGATGTAGATCCTCCCAGGCAACGGCGCCAGAATTCTTCCTGGTACTTCTCGAGCTTGCGTTGGTTTTCCCTTGAAGAGGAAAGGGTGATGCATCAAAGTAGAGATAAGTATTTCCCTCAGTTAAGAACCAAGGTATCAATCCAGTAGGAGGAACACACAAGTCTCCAATGATAGCACCTACACAAACAAACAAATACTTGCACCCAACGCGATAAAGTTGTTGTCAATCCCTTCACTGTTACTTACAAGGATGAGATCTGATAGAGATAGATATAAAAGATAAATAAAAGTGCAAAATAAAGTAAAGGTAAATAAATTTTAGCCAAGTGTTTTTGGGTTTTTAATTTTATAGATCTAAAAATAACATGATAGAAATAGACTCAGGGCCCATAGTTTTCACTAGAGGCTTCTCTCTTGAAAGAACGCATACGGTGGGTGAACAAATTACTGTTGAGTAATTGATAGAAAAGCAAATAATTATGACGATATCTAAGGCAATGATCATGAATATAGGCATCATGCTCGTGACAAGTAGACCGACTCCTGCCTGCATCTACTACTATTACTCCACACATCGACCGCTATCCAGCATGCTTCTAGTGTATTGAGTTAACGAGAACGGAGTAATGCCTTAAGCAAGATGGCATGATGTAGAGGGATAGATCCAATCAATATGAATAAACCCCATCTTTTTATCCTTATTGGCAACAATACAAATACGTGTCATGTCCCCTTCTGTCACTGGGTATGAGCACCACAAGATTGAAGTCAATACAAAGCACCTCTCCCATTGCAAGAAAAATCAATCTAGTTGGCCAAACCAAATCAATAGATTCGAGAGAAATACAAAGCTATATTAATCATGCATAAAAGAGTTCAAAGAAGACTCAAGTAGTATTCATAGATAATCTGATCATAAACCCACAATTCATCGGATCTCAACAAACGCACCACAAAAGAAGATTGCATTGAATAGATCTCCAAGAACATCGAGGATAACATTGTATTGAAGATCAAAGAGAGAGAACAAGCCATCTACTCCTTCCATCCTTAAAAGAGTGTACTTCCAACTTTGTTGGAAAGTCAATTATTTTTATGTTTGACTGTATTTACACAATAATAGACCAACATATATGCCATCAAATTAGTAGCATTAGATTCATGACAAATATATTTTTGTCACATACCTGTTTGGTTTCACAAGCATTGATATATTTATAGAGCCTGTGAAGATAAGCTCGCAAACATAAATACTACAAAGACGGCCACGCCTATGGATCTAGAAATTACTATGAAAAGG
>CM038682.1:475368205-475591082 GCA_021605205.1 Aegilops longissima
TGCACCTCCTTGGAGCTGTTCAACTTGGCGACCAAGTGCGCCCGAGGGCGAGGAGGAGCCTCTCCTCCTCGAGCTGCTGCGCGGATCGAAGAAAGAAGTCAATGCCAGGGCGTGAAGCGCCAAGGGGCGCTGCCGTGCTGTGGCGAACGGACACCAAGCGAAGAGAATCAGCCCGAGTCCTCAAGGGCAGCGGTACTGCGTGTACCACAACCTCCACCCACAACACCAATGAATGTCAGAGCTCCGGGCGTCTGTGAAGGAAGGGTCGGCAGGCCAGGCGCAGCGGCCAGAACTCGGCGAGGAGGAGGAAGGAATGGAGACCTTTGGGAAGACGCGGCCCTCGCCAAGGGTGGCGCGACCAACCTCGCGAGGACCGTTGGCGAGGACCCGCCTCGCGAGGCTGGAGGAGATCAGCCTCGCGAGATCGCCAGCGAGCGCAGCCTCCCTCCGCTGCCGCCGCCCAGGAGAATCGAGGGCGTCATCGGGGCGAGGGGTTGGGGGCTTCCGGAGCGCGTCACGATAGCCTGCATCTGGGCGGAGCTCAAGCCCCGGCCTCTCGGCGCATCTTCAAGCGGTTAAGCCCGTGAAGTGAATGCGAGTCCTCCCCAAGCTCAAGGCCACGCGCCCTCTCAGGTGGTCGGCGTGCGCCATCACGTTCAACTCAGCGGATCAGCTCAAGTGCGCAGCCACAGCCAGAGTTCTCCCGATGCTTTGTTCCCCAATCATCAGCAACGTGTTGGTCACAAAGACCCTCACCGACGGCGGGGCAGGACTCAATGTCCTGTCCGTGGAAACATTCAACTATCTTCAAGTGCCTTACAGTCAGCTTCAGCCAGCCAAGCCTTTCTCGGAGTCACCGGCGGCTCCACGATCGATCGGGCAGGTCGCCTTCACTGTCACCTTCCGGGGCTCGCGACAACTTCTACACCGAGCTCGCCGACGGCGTCGCCCACATTACCTTGCCCTAGCGCCATCCTCGGGTACCGGCGCTGGCCAAATTCATGGCGTAACCCACCATGGCTACAACGTCCTCAAGATGCCGAAGCGGCGGAGTCATCCGCGGTGCCACTGTGAAGAGAGGCGCGATGTGCTCCCTAGGCGAGCCTTTCGAGCGCATCGCTGAAGACCAGACCATAGCAGCAGGAGGCCTCCCGAGGCCGCACCCAAGAAAGAAAGAAAGGCGTCTACCGGCCCGGCTCCTCAGCGGCAGGCCCCTCGGGGCCCGCACCGGGCAGAGGCCTCCTTCCATCGCGCCAGGAAGCGCCCGGCGCCCTCCTCGGCGGGGCTCGGGGCTCTCCCACGGAGGCCGCCGACCTCGCCAAGGTCTCGAGGCGCTTGGGCACTGCGATGGGCGTGTTTGGCACACGTTTCCATAGCGAGGAGCAAGGCAAGGGCGAACCCTCGGGAGTTTGTCAGCAAAGCCATTCGGGAGCTCTGGTCAAGGGTCATGAGGGAAGCCGCCGCTTGCCCGCTGTGGCCCCTCATCCAGGCGAGGATGGTGGCTGCGGCGTCTGCATCGACATACCAGGGCTCAACCGAGGCAGCGTCTCAAGCGCCTCTGGCCCTCTCGCGAGTGGGGCGTTGTGAGTCCGCCCACAGCTACGTCACGCATGCCTTGGCCTGCCAAAGCAGCGACGGCAGCGCACCAAGCGCCTCATGAGGCCATCACGGAGGCTCAAGAGGTCGGAGGGCCGCAGCCATGGCGGAGATGGAGATGGCTCCCGGGAGCCGCCGCCGCCGGATCCTCCGAGGCCCCCAGGCACAGGGGCTCGTGGTCGGCTCCGCAGCCACGAGTACGCTACATCAACACTCCTTAGTCCCCAACATCACGGTGACATCTTTAAGTTCGTTTTAGGGTTGGGGCGCCTTGAGGCTGCATTATTCCCAGGCAGCGTGGAGTCCGTCCTGCGGCATGTATCCTTTATTTCATGTCATTAGCTTATCACGTGGAGGCGCCCTCGGGCTGCATCATCCCCAAGCCGCTCGGGCCAGTCCAGCGGCATGTATCCTCCTACTTTTTCCTTAGGATTATGCTCTCGCTCCACCATGCTTGTTATTTGGTGCCTTTTCACGGGTGGCGGAATCTTGCGCGTTAAAGGGGGTGCACGAGCATGGCGACTCAGGGCTCCTACCGGCTCTCGGCCCTCACCCTCTGGTCTTGTCCATGGCATGCGACACAGCTTGCCGGCAGTACGAGACTAGCCGAGCCGGGACCGAGGGCGTAGAGTTTAGTCATCTAACCCAGCTTCTTGGCGTTAAAGGGGTGCACGAGCATCGCGACTCGGGGCTCCTACCGGCTCTCCGGCCCTCACCCTCTGGTCTTGTCCATGGCATCGCGACACAGGCTTGCCGGCGGCAGGCTGAACCAGCCAGTGCGTGACCGGGGCGTGAATTCTTTGCATCGACCAAGCTTAGCGTTAAAGGGGTGCACGAGCATCGCGACTCGGAGGCTCCTACGGCTCTCGGCCCTCACCCTCTGGTCTTGTCCGGCATCGCGACCTGGCTTGCCGGCGGCAGGCTGAGACCAGCCCAAGATCCGGGACCGAGGGCGTGAAGTTCGTCATCTAACCCGAGCTTGGCGTTAAAGGGGTGCACGAGCATCGCGACTCGAGGCTCCTACCGGCTCTCCGGCCCTCACCCTCTGGTCTTGTCCATGGCATCGCGACCTGGCTTACCCGGCGGCGGCTGAATCAGCCGAGGCCGGGACGAAGGGCGTGGGGATTCTTTATGTCGGACCAGGCTTGCGGCGTTAAAGGGGGTGCACGAGCATCGCGACTCAGGGCTCCCTGGCTCTCCGACCCTCACCCTCTAGTCTTGTCCATGGCATCGCGACACGGCTTGCGGCGGAGGCTGAGACCAGCCGAGCCGGGACCGAGGGGCGTGAAGTTTCGTCATCTAACCCAGCTTGCGCGCGTTAAAGGGGGTTCTGAGCATCACGACTCGGGGCTCCTACAGGCTCTCCGGCCCTCACCTCTGGTCTTGTCCATGGCATTGCGACACAGGCTTGCCGGCGGCAGGCTGAGACCAGCCGAGAGCCGTGACGAGCGTGAAACACCGGCATCTGGCCAAAATTGGAGGAACACACTCGAAGATAAGGCCCGAGCCAGGCGCAACCCGCCTTGAGTGGGGCCTCGTGAGTCCCGTCTTTGGCTCCACTGGGTGCCCCAACACACCTCGCGGGCCTCGCGCCTCTCCAAAAGCAACTAACAGCGGAACTAACGATGCATGCGGCGAGCTCTTGTTCCTTTGTGGTGAACCTGCGGGTCCCTCAAAGGAGCCGCAAAAGCGACCTGCCACGCAATCTCTCGCCCGGCCAAGGCACAGGACCTAAGCGCCGCACCAGGAAGCATTGTCGACCCTCGAGATAAGTCACCCTCCGGACACACTAGTTATCGCAACACCATCCCCACACTCAATGCAACCCCGTGTTAGCAGCGTCGCTCCTTTCTCACGAATGATGGCCGCTTAGCGCCAAGGGGACCCACGAGCATCGCGACTCGGAGGCTCTTACGGACCTCGGGCGCTCACCTCCCCGCCTTGACCACGGCATCGCGACCTGGCATACCAGCGACGGCTGAAGCCGCCTTGGGGCTGGACCAGCCGGCGCGAGCATCAAGCCCTCACGAGATCGAAAGGAAGAAAGCTGAGCTAAACGGAATGAGCATCTCGCCTTTGCCTCACAATAAGGATCATATTGACAAGCGAAGCTACAAGCATCTTACAAGCCCCATGGTACATTCTTGGCTCCTCGCAGGAACAAAAGCGCGAATCTAAGGAGTCCTATCTACAAGGACCACATGGCAGGCGCCATCATCAACGATGGGCCACCGGTCCGGAGCCAACCCCATCCGGATCGGGGCGGCGGCGGCTGTAACCCGCCCCTGCTCCGGGGCGGCACAGGCTCGGGGCTCGTAGGCTGTTGTCGCTTCGTCTCCGGCGTCGCGAAAAGCTCGGCGGGGTCGCTGGATCCTCGGCGCCTTCGCCTAGGTAGCTGCTAAGGAGTGGTCAGCCGGCCTCTGCCTCACCAGCAGGGACCTCGACCACCTCTCCGGGGAAGCACTCCAGCCGGCGACCCTCGCGTCGAAGACCTTGAAGGACACCACCGAGCACCGCCATACTCAGGTGGATCGTGCTGGCGCCCTTGCCCTGCAGACCCAGGCGACCTCGCCCCAGCCTCGAGTCACGAAGACCTGCCGGGGCAACTCACGCGACCTCTGCCCGGTCGCGAGGTGCCAAGCCGGTGTCTTTGCGAGTCGAGGTTCCCCCCGCCGGACGACAGGCGCGAAGAAAGAAGGGAGGCGAATCAAGACTTAGGAAGCATGAACACCCGGCGAGAGCCCTTGGCGTGGACTCGGGGGGAAGAGCGCACACCTTCATGACCCTTGGCGTTGTCGTGGCGCCCGCTTCGTGGCGCCCGGCGTCGCCTCCTTGAGCCGCCAATTCTGGCGTACAAGGGAAGAGGAAACCACAGTGGTGGCACGCCGCGCAGGGCATGGGCGCCCCTGCGGCGCTCCTGCCTGACACGGAGAGCAAGCCGCTTCTTTGGGGGGAGCAGGTCAGAATCCTCTTGAGGAGCCTTTCCCTTCTCTTCCTTGGAGAACCCGCGGATCGGAGCCATGCCAACCAGGCAAGCGAAGAGGAGGAGAAGCGGAAGGATAGATGGAAGGCGTAGCGCCGTTCCGTGCCTTATAGCGGCGAAGGCCAACCGTCGGCCTCCATGATCACCGGCCATCATGACCAACTCTGCATGCAGGAACTTGTCGAATCCGGGTGGTTACGAGGCATCATGGGAAGCGATGGCTTCGCCCACGTCCAATCAAGCGCCACGGCGCTCAAGGCCGCAGGCTGTTAGGAGCCCTTGACGCCGCACTTTCCCTTCGCCTCTGCTCGGCCAGGATTGAGGCGCCCGTCGGTCCGGGGGACTCTGTCGGCGTTACGAATGGGGTCCCAGACTTGCACTGCTGCGGCCTGCGGCATGGCTCAAGGAGGCCAGGACAGCCCATCTTCATGAATGCAAGCTCAAGACCCTCGCGAGGCCAAGCCTCATGAGGCGGACGACAAGGAGCTTCCTCGGGCCTGGCCTTGTCGGGATGGCTCATGAGGAGGCAGAGAGTTCAAGGCAGGGTACCTCACGGTGCCATGGCGCAAGCCATGACGACCAAGAGGCGCCGGTGGCGCCCGGCCGCCGCCGACCAGCCAGCGCGTCCTCCTTTCCTCTTTGGTGCAAGCGAGACAGCGCGCGGTAGAGCATCAAGCAAAGGCATCCGTTTGATTGCAACAAGACCAAGACCAGCCCCAACGACTAGAAGGAGTCATCGTGGAGCCCAAGCGAGCGTCATCACGAGCCTTTGGCGGCGAGGACCAACTTTAGTCGAGGATAAGTGCACCCGCTGTTCCCCTTCAAAATGGCCAATTGTTGGCGCCCTTCCCGCTCAATATTTGGGAAGAGGCCGGGGCCTTCGCCTATAAATAGGAGTAGCCACCCACAGGGTAGAGGATCTGAAATCCAGAAAGAAAGAGCGAGACCGATCCTCAAGCTAGAAGCGTGAACACCACCTAGCAGTTCATCGCACCAGCCAGAAACAGAGACCCTCATGAGGCTGTTCTCCCTTATCTTATTCTTCATCAGCCCAAGAGGCAATCCACCACACCACAAACTAGGTAGGGTATTACACCTAGCGGTGGCCGAACTAGTATAAATCTTGTGTCTCTTGTGTTGTTCCGTTAGTAGTTTAGGTCCCTTGATTGGCCGAAGTGCGAGGCCGGTGGAAGGTTGGATCTCCACGCGCCCGAGTTGAACCTCAAGGGTCTGCGGAACCCGAAATCCGGCCGGGGAGGCCCAGGCGTGTACAGCCCAGCGTTGACATGTGGCTGTACGCGGTAGGGCTGACGGTGTATCTGGCACCCGTGAGCCAGCAGGGACTCACGGGCCCTACCTCAAGGCGGAGTTGCTTGCACTTGAGCCTTAACTTGTGATGTGTTCCTGCAGATTTGGTTAGATGCAGCGCTCTCGTCCTCGGGTCCCGGCTCTCGGCGGGTCTCGGCCGTCGCTGGTATGCCAGTCACGATGCCGTGGACAAGGCTAGATGGTGAGGGCTGGAGAGCCGATAGGAGCCATGAGTCCGATGCTCATGTACCCCCTTTAGCGTGGCGGCCGACATGAAGGAAGAAGGGGTGCCGTGGGCGGGCATCAAATAACAATCATGATGGGTCGAGCATGACCTGAAATAAGCGAGAGGGGTAGATGCCGCTGGGCTGGCCCGGCGACACAGGGATGATGCAGCCACAGGGCGCCCCACAAAGTAAGCTAAGAACATGAAGTAAAGGGATACCGCGCGAGGGAGCGGACCCAGCGGCTGGGAATGATGCAGCCCTCAGGGGCGCTCCCAGCTAGAAATGAAACTTGGAGGATGTCACCTGATAACGTTGGGGACGAAGGGATGTTGAAGTAGCAGACGACATGGGCTGCGGAAGTTGATCTTCATGAGCCCCCAGGCCCAGGAACCTCCGGAGGCTCTGGAGGCGCTGGTGGCTCCTCGTGGACCATCTCCATCTCCTCTAGGACTACGGAACGCCTGGCCTCTTGAGCCTCCAGGGTGCTCCTCATGAGGCGGCTAGTGCGTCATGGCGCATTCGGCGGGCAGCCGTGGGGCATCTGACGGGCTGTGGGGTGGGCCTTTGCAGGCGCCCCGCAGCGTGAGGCGGAGTGCTCTGAGAGGTGGCTCGGTTGAGCCTGGTATGTCGATGCAGAGCGCAGCCCACCATCCTCGCTGGATGGGGGGCTCTGGCCGAATGTGGCGGCTGCCACTCATGACTCTTGACTCCTGCAACTCCTGCGTGATCTGTAGCGAACTCCTGAGGTTTGGCCCTCCTTGACTTGCTCCTTCTGAGAAGCGTGCTGAAGCACGCCTCCAAGTGGTGCCAGCGCCTCCCCTCGTGACCTTGGCGAGATCGGTGGCCCTCCGGAGAGAGCCCCGAGCCTTGCTTGAGGAGGGCACCGGCGCGCCTTCCTGCGACAGGCGGTGCCCCACAGGCGGCCGCGGACCTGATGGGCCTGCCTCCTGCGGGGGTCGGGCTGGCGATGTCTTCTTCTTCTTGGGAGGCGGTCTCGGGGAGCCTCACGCTCCTGTCTGGGTCTTCAAGTGATGCGGCTTGAAAGGCTCGCTCCAGGGAGCACCTGCGTCTCTCCTTCACAAGGCACCGTGATGACTCCGCGCTTCTGGCATCTTGAGGATGTTGTAGCCTTGATGAGTCACGGCCATGAACTTGGCCAGAGCTGGGTACCCGAGGATGGCATTGTATGGCAGGCGAATGTGGGCGACATCAAAGTCGATGAGCTCGGTGCGGTATTTGTCACGCGCCCAGAAGGTGACAGGGAGGCGGACCTGCCCAATCGAAACCGTGGAGCCATCGGTGACTCCGGAGAAAGGCTTGGTTGGCTGAAGTTGATTGTAAGGCACTTGGAGATTGTTGAATGTCTCTATGGACAGGACATTGAGCCCTGCTCCGCCGTCGATGAGGGTCCTGGTGACTTGCACATTGCTGATGATTGGGGAACTAAGCATCAGAAGGACTCCGGCTGTGGCCACGCACTTGAGCTGATTCGTTGAGCTGAACGTGAAGGCGCATGCTGACCACCTGAGATGGCGCGTGGCTTCGAGCTTGGGGATGACTGCATTCACTTCACAGGTGAACTTCTTGAAGATGCGTTGAGAGGCTGGGGCTTGAGCTCCGCCGAGGATGCAAGCGATCGCGCGTGGCTCCTGGAAGCCCCCAGCCCCCTCGTCTTGATGATGCTCCGCGTTTCTCGCCGTTCTGCAGCGGAGGAGGAGGCTTGCATTGCTTGCTGGCGATCCTCGCGAGGCTGATCCTCGATCTCCCTCGTGAGGCTGCTCCTGCCAGCGATCCTCGCGGTCGGTCGCGCCACCCTTGGCGAGGCCACGGTCTTCCAGCGTCCTGCGTTTCTTCCTCCTCCTCGGCCGTAGCCCGATCGTTGCGGTCGGGGCATCGGCCGATCCTCTTCTCGCCTGGCCGGAGCTCTTGACATTCGTTGGTGTTGTGGGTGTGGAGGTCGTGGTACACTGAGTACCGGCTGCCCTTGGAAGACTGGGCTAATCTCTTCCCGCAGGGTATGCGGTTACTGCGCGAGCACGGCAGCCCCCTTGCGCTTCCGTCCTTGGCCTTGGATTTCTTCTCTTACGTATGCTGCGGCAGCTCGAGGAGGAAAAGCGCCCTTCCTCAGCCTGGCGCGCTTGTTTGCCAAGTTGAACAGCTCAAGGAAGTGCACAGATCTTCATGCATCGCCAGCTCCTCCTTCATCTTGGCGTCTACGCACACCGTCGGAGAAAGGCGGAGATGATGGCCTCCTCGATCACCTTGGGAATCTTGGGGCGTGCTTTGTTGAAGCGCTGGATGTACTTCGCAGGTCTCCCACTGCTGCTTGATCGGGCGCATGTCGCTCCTGGCGGGAGGCGGTCCGAGTACCTTGGAAGTTGGCGATGAAGCGGAGTGCGCATCTCGTCGAGGAGATCGTGCAAAAGCCGATTCGAGAGCAGTGCGGGCTGTGTCCTTGAGTGCCATAGGAAACCTGTTACGCCATGACCTTCGTCCCGTTGGCGGCTTGATGCCCAGCTCGTGAGCTGGAGGAACTCCGCGGGTTCGGCCGTGCCGTCATAAGCGAGGGCGCAGGTCTGCGCTTGAACTTGCGGGCCCGCGATCTTTGCGCCTTCGGTGGTGGCGGCGGCAACTGCTTGTGGCCATGGGGGCCTTTGGTGACGCTGAGCCTGATCTTGCGGGTCCCCATGCGCTGCAGCGGGAGCGATCTTGAGGTCTTAGCGTCTTTGGAGCAGGAGCGTGGTCGGCGAGCGGTGTGGGAAGCACTTGGGCAGCTTCTTGAGGCGAGGACTTCTTGGCAGCTCTGCTCTTGCTGCTTGGCGCCCAGACGGAGCGGGTTCTGCCTAGGGCCCTGCGCCTTGGGGCCAAGGCGCCTTCTTGAGGGGGCGGCTGAGGCACCCCGAAACTTCATCGCCAGCGAGGCGGGCGCGATGCAGCAAGAAGGGCGGCGCGAAGTCCCCTACAGCGCAGACGAGCTCGGCGGCAGCGAGCCACTCTTCGTGAAGCGTCGTCGGCAGGCGGTAAAGCAGGAACTTCGTTTGCGCGATGGCGCAGCTCGAGCCTCCATGGTAGCGAACGCAGCGGGCCAGAAACCAGCGAAGGCGGCGAAGGAATGGCGGTATGGCTGTCTCGTCTCACGGATAGGTCTTTGGGGCGATGCTTGTTGCTCGTTCCCGCCGGGCGATGGCGGCGTTGATGGCGAAGCGAGAGAGCGGCGAGGGCGGCGCCCGGCGAGAACCGTCTGGCGGCTGAGCAGAAGCGAGGCGTCTCGGCGCTTCGGCGCAGGCCCGGCAGCGTCGACATGGATCGCGGTGGTCGGTGAAAACAGGCGGCAAAAGACAAGTTCCGGCGCGCAAATGTCGGATTTTGGGTTCCGCGGACCCTCTAGAGTTCGAACAACTGGGGTGCGCGGAGATTTCACCCTCTACCTTCCTGCGCCTCGCCGCCTCGCTAAGATCTAAGCTATGAAAGGAACAACACAAGAGACACGGGGTTTATACTAGTTCGGGCCACCATTGTGGTGTAATACCCTACTCTAGTTTGTGGTGTGGTGGATTGCCTCTTGGGCTGATGATGATGAACAATACAAGAAAAGACGGCCTCGCGAGTCATTTCTTGGCTGGTCGATGAACTGCTAGGAGGAGTTCGGTCGCTCTCTCTCTTGATCGGATCTGGATCCTCTCTAGATTTCTCGATGCCTCTACCTTGTGGGTGGCTAGTCCTATTTATAGGAAAAGGCCCTGGGCCTCTCCCAAATATTGAGGCGGGAAGGGCGCCAACAATTGGCCAATTTGAAGGGAACATCTAGTACACTTATCTGACTAAAGTTGGTCCTCGCTTTGTCAAAGGCTCTGGTGGTGGCCTTGGCTTGGGCTCCTAATGACTTCCTTCCTGCCGTTGCGATGGTCTTGGTCTTGTTGCACGAAGCAGATGCCTTTGCTTGATACTCTTGCTGCGCTTGCTCCTTTGCACCAAAGAGGAAAGGAGGACATTCTTGGCTGGCGCCCCCTGGCGCCCTTGAGTCGTCATGGCTTGCGTCATGGGCACCTCGTGAGTACCCGACTTGATCTCTCCGCCTCCTCGTGAGCCAGCTTGGCGAGGCCGTGCACGAGAAGCTCCACATGTCGCCCGCAATCTGGCCCCTCGCAAGGGTCTTGAGCTTGTCTTGATGAAGATGGGCCTTGATGGACCACCCCTTGAGCCACGCCGCGGGCGGGCGAGCAAGTGCAGGGACCCGTTCACGAGCGCCGACATCCTCCGAATACTTCATAGAAGATTTTGAACACAGGATAGTGTCGGCTCTGCAAAATAAGTCCCACATACCACCGTAGAGAGAATAATATTTACACAAGTCCAATCTCTGACATATTCCATGCGTGACATCACACCAGCCAAGCCTTTATTGAATCGTTTTCTTGTCCCACCTCGGTAGCGTTTAGCGAGGCGGTTTCCTTAACACGTCTTGTCAAAGCAGGGATCATGTCCCTTATTCTGGGATTCTCATCAATACAGGCGTGGGTAACCCAACGCGCCATTGATTCGGCGGTTGGGAGATAGCGAGATTTATCGGGCCGGTGGGGCGCATAGCTTTGTCCGTCCATATAAGGGGATAAGGATCCACCTTTTCACACGCCTTCTTCCTCCTTTGCTTAACCATTTCCGCTTTTCGAGCTCCAGCGCCCAAGTCCGCACATCCCACCTCAACCTTATCCAACTATGTCCGGGCGGGAGGCAGTGGATGGCCTCCTCCGTCACGGAGGGGCACATCAAAAAGCTGCGAAGGCGGATACTTGTCGACAACATCGCGCCCGGCTCCCCAACAAGGGCAGCTCATCCCCACCCCAAGCCCCATGAGAGGTGGTGTTCCTCCCCACTTCCTCCAGCGTACTAGGGTTTCCACTTCACCCATTTGTCAGGGGCTCATGTTCTACTATGGCCTAGATTTCCACGATCGGCCCCAAATTTCAACCTCAACATCTCGGCGTTCATCGTTGTGTGCGAGGCCTTCCTCTGCATCCAGCCCCACTTCGACTTATGGCTAAGACCTTCAATATCAAGCGAAGTTAGTGGGCGGCCGCCGTAGTCTTGGAGGTGCCATGGTGGGCAAGATGGCCAGCGTCCTATGGCTCGAGGCTCCTTCGTGGAGACCATAAAGGGGTAACAATCGGGGTGGTTCTATATCACCGAGCCGCGACTCCAAATGGGCGGCAGCCCCAATTCGATCTGGCTTCCCTACAGCTCACCTCATGGAAGCAGACGGGCTGGCGTGGGGTAATTCGGAAGAGCTGGCCGGACTCAAACCTGCGTCCGAAACCTGGTGGACAAGCTCAAGCTTGTCGGCGTACTCCAGGTTATGCTCATCCGCCGGATCCTCCCATGCCAGCAGCGGGCCTTCAACTTGTGGGAGTTTGATCCGCACAGCACCGAACCTTGAGCTGGCTCTTGACCTCGTCGAAGATGCCTCGGAAGGTCTGTTCAAAGCGCCGAGCTCCGCATCCGCTACTGAAGATCGCGGATTCAGCTCGCAGCATCAAGCCAGCGAGGTAAGCTATTTTACCCTTTACGGGACTCTTTTTTCATAGTTTGACTCTATGCGGGATCTAAAACTCCCTATCCTTTGAAAGGACTGGTTGAAGACGTCCGTACAGGTTAACTGTCCGGCTCCCTTGCCAGAAGACCCAGCGGACGCCCGTTTGACAGGGCTGCTGGTTCCGGCACCTTACGTGGTGCCGGAGAAGAAGGCCAAGAAGAAGGCCACGGGAACTCGGAGGAGTTCCCGGCGCCAGGTGTTGTCGGATTCATCGTCCGATGACTCGAGGCGGACTCCTCCAGCAAGCGAGGAGGAGGAAAAGGCCTCTCCCGGTGAGAGAGAAGAAAAGGAAGGCCGCCCAATTGGGGAGGCGGAGGGTCAAGAGGGAAGGACCCTCCTCCGGTCTACCCACCAGCGCCGACGACGGCGGAGAGGAGTGGCCACCAAGGACCAAGCCCCTGGCAAAATCGTAAGTGTCCGGACACCAGAATAACTCATGGCGCTCCATTTGTCGCACAACATCTTCTAATGCCGAGTATAACCATGCAGCCCGGCCCAGGGACGGGCTCGGCGGTCGTCAGCGGCTCCCAGATTAAATCGGAGGTGAATAGCACCTCACTTCCGACCGCCTCATCTCCTCCCGCCGCGGATGACGCCGGGGTGGAGTCCCAAAAGGGGCCCAGCTAGGAGGAGGTAGCCCTGGAGGCACCGCAAGGCGACCTCCCGGAACCCGGGCTGAAAGGGGATAAAACCCCAAAGGGCTTTAAGTCCGGCCTGTGCGGACTCCGTCACGAACCTTCGGTGGTTCCGGTCCGGCAGCGACCTTGAGCAAGACTGCGGCGCTGTGACCTCTGTCCAGCGGAGGCACGGATGATTTGATGGGGCGCTTGGCGCTTCCATCAACCAGGAGCACCGCCTTTATTATGAGTGCGGTGATCCGGAAGGATTCGATTCGCCAAGCGCGGGCTGGTGAAGGCTGTGCCAGCCTTCTAACGGGCTTTGAGGTATGTATTTAAGATATATAAAATATTACCGCATAGGCGGTAGCCCCTAATGCTCGGTTTGGTGTTGGAAAGAAAAAGCCGAGCTGAGGATCTAAAAAGATATCGCAGGAGTCTAACATAAGTATGTCAATATGGGAATGCAGGCTGCTTGGTGACCTCTGCCGCATTGATGCGGAGGTTGATGCATTGAAGCGAGCCTCGAGCAGTCAAGAACGAGCTCGGACTTGCCAAAAAGCAGCTCGAGGATAAAGAAGGTAAGTAATACCTTATGGGAGTATTTAAAGATGTGGTTGCAAAGATGACAGGAATAAGGTGAATCTGCAGGGGCCCTGAGCGAGGTGGCGACCACGAAGGAAGCGGTGTCCAACGCCGAAAAGCAATGCGGCCCAGAGCGCACTGAGCGAGAGAAGCAGGAGGCGCTGGTGGCGGAGGTGCGGCAAGAGCTCCAGGCTCTCGTGGAAAAACACGAGAGTTTGGAGCGTGACTCAAAGACTCGAGAGTCCGAGCTCGCGTTGGCCCTTGAGAGCGCCAAGGCCGCTAAGGCCGAAGCCCAAAAAGCCATCCAGGAGATTGAGGCGATGAAGAAGATAGCGGCGGGTAAGGCATTCTATGTCACGTCCCTAGCCTTGCTATGCACTAGGACTAGCTTGGATGTTGCATCATGTCTAATTTATTTGAAAGTTGAAATGGGGATTGCTCAAACCCTAGCACCAGATCAAATCAACTAGGTTAAAATAAAAATATTCTCAATGAACCAAAATGCCCTTCAGAAAAGTTCATCATTATTGGATTAGTCTAGAACCTTTCCCAAAAATGGTGCACATTTTTCTAGGCCATTCTGGATTTTTGAATTAAATCATATCTTATTTGCATTTGGGCATTTAATTGCTAAATAATATTTTAAATGCTCAAATAATCACAAACTGAAATGTTTGTTGTTGGAAATATTCCAAACAGTGACATTGAGCAGTTTCATGATTTTTGGAAATGCTCTGGCATTTTTATTAAAGCCAAACACAATTACAGAAAATAGAAAACAGAAACAATTTAGAAAAGAGAGAGAGAACGCGTACCTGGGCCACTTACCTGGCCACCTACCTGTGCAGCCCACCAAAGCCGGCCCAGCCCGCCACTGCAGCCTGCTCTGTCGTCTTCCTCCTCACGCCAGTAGGCAGGGCGCGTGGTCGCCCCGCGCGCGTGTAATGCCACGGATTCGATGTGCCAGGTGTCCGCCAGTTATTTGTCGTCGTTGCATGTCATGTGCTTGTGTGTTGCACTTTGCCATGTCATCATCTGCATTTCATATCATGTCATCATGTGCATCTCATTTTGCATACGTGTTCGTCTCATGCATCCGGGCATTTTCCCCGTTGTCCGTTTTCCAATCCGGCACTCCTATGTCTCCCGGCGCCCCCTTTTGCCTCTTTTCGTGAGCGGGTGTTAAACTTTCTCTGAATGGCCCGAGGCTTGCCATGTGGCCTTGGTATAGCACCGGTAGACCGCCTGTCAAGTTTCGTGCCATTTGGAGTTCGTTTGGTACTCCAACGGTTAACCGAGTAACCGTAAAGCCTCCTTCTCCTTGCAGCCCAACACCCCTTCCAAACTGGCCCAAAACCCAGTAAACTCCCCACCATGCTCTCGGTCGTTCGATCACGATCGCGTGGCCGAAAACCGTGCCTCATTTGGACTCTCCTAGCTCCCTCTACCTATATATATGTGATTCCCAAATCCCGGTCAAACCTAGCATTTTCCCTCGCGCGGACGCGTTTCCTCCCTCCACGCCCGGACATGTCCGCCGCCTCCAGACGAAAATCGCCGCCGCCCCGTAGCCACTGGCAGCGCGCCACATAGCACTCCGCCGCCTCCGTCGTCTGCCCGCCCGCCCGCAGCTGGCCAGCGCCAGCGCCACATGCAGCGCGCCAGCGCCTCCGCCGCCCGCCGCCGGCGCTGCCGCCTCTCGGCCTTCTCCTCGCGCGCCGCCCGACTCTCCCGCCGCCTCGCGTTGGGCCCGCCCGCCCGCCGCCTTTCTTCGCCCGGCGCTGCTGCCGAGCCGCCCGTCGCCTCCCTCCGGCCGCCCAGCGCTGCGGAGCTGAAACCGCCGCTTCGTCGCCCGCCGTTCCTGCCGGATCCGGCCTCTGCCGCCCGCGGATTCGCGTCCCGCGCCGTCCCTCGCCTCCTCCGCGAGATCCAGCCCCGCGCCTCCCCTCGTCGCGGAGCACCGCGGGCTTCGCGGAGTTCATCTTGATCGGATCCGGAGATGATGGGCGAGATCCACCAGGAGTTGAACCAAACGGGATCCCCGCGTCCCGGATATCTCCGTCCCGAGTTGACTTTTCGGAGGGTATATTTTCACAAAGTCCCAGATTTCTGACATTTTCATGGCATGTTCGACGCATCATATCTCTGCATCCATTGCTCCGTTTCGTGCGTACAATATGTCAAATTGTTCGCCTCAACGAGTAATTTATTTTGTTCCATTGCATCATGGAGCCCATATTGATGCATGAATCTTCGTTGCAAAAGTGCTATCTGATGTTAACCTGCTGAAACTGTTATAACTTGATGGTTTGTCATTTTTGTTGCATTTGATGTGTGCATCCTATGAGCATGAGACCTACATGTGTTTTGTACTATGCCATGCCATATTTACAGAGGTGCTTTCCATGTATTTTTGTGATCAATGTGGTGACTAGCACAAGCATGCAAACTAGGCTTCGTGATGTTGCTTATTTTAGTCCCTGTTCTGCTGTTATTTTGATGCCATGTAAACTTGATGCTACAGAGAGATCCATGCATATTTTGAGTTACTTAAGTAAAGATGTTTTTAACATATGGTTATGCTCTACCCATCCATGCCCCTGTTTGCAATTATGGAGTGCCATAGCAAGACTCAATCGAGCTCTACTTTTTCTATAAAATGTTTCCTGGCAGATTGTTTACATGTTATTCAATTTTGCCAAGGTTGTTGTAGTTGATCCTTGCATGCTATAAACTTTCTATTGCCATGATTAGCTTCATAAACATGTCTTCTTACTGTTGGTCACCTTGCCATGCCATGTGTTTCTCTGTGGTGAGTGGTTAAAGCTCACAAACATGCCTACTTGTTGTTCCTGCCATGTATGAATCTGTCATATAACTTGCCATGTTTACATGGGTGCCATCATATCTTCTGATCCTTTTTGGCTCATGGTCAGTAAAGGACTTTTATTCTATGCAATTAGTAGATTCATGCCATGCCTTTGTTTGCCATGATAAGTTCCTGTAGCATGTTGTTTGATAGCTCTAAACATTGCAACCCGATGTTATTTCCTGATTTAAGTCTGAAACTGTTATTATATGCAATCTTGCCATGTTATTTTGAGCATGTTCTAGTGATTTCTGGAGATAGCTCAGTGTTCATGTTTTGTCATGTTTTACCTGTACTTCATGCCCATGCCTTTTGTTATTACGTTGAGATGCTGTAGCATAGTGTTTTGGTGCTTGCCATATGCCTAGTTGTTGTTTTGGACAGCTTGTCCTTTAAACTTGTATTGTGTGTATGTGTTGAACCGTTGCTCCGTTTTGAGTGTGCTCTATATGAAACTTGCTTGATTTTGCATGTAGCTTCATATTATCTTGTTGCATTCATGTTTTGAGGTGTTTGCTTGATGTTTGGGTGCATTTTGCACCAATGCCATGTTTAACTTGTTTTGCTCATATCTTCTAGGCCATAGCTCCGAACTAAATGATCTTTATATGTAACTTGACTAGAATCTCGTGTAGATCATCTTGGTGCATCTTAACTTCCTGTTTAACAACTTGAACATAAGGTTTATTCAGACCTGGACCAATTTCGAAATATGCATATGAGGACTTACCGGATTTGTTATATGTTGTTTCCGGCCTCATTTAAACTTGCCTTGTTGTGTGCTTCTTCTCGATAGTTCCTGTTTCGTTGCGATCGTGAGGATTCGTTCGTCTACGCTTGGTTCGTCTTCGTGGCTTCATCTTCTTCATGGACTCGTTCTTCTTCCTTGTGGGATTTCAGGCAAGATGACCGTCACCTTGGATCTCATTACTATCATTGCTATGCTAGTTGCTTCGTTCTTTCGCTATGCTGCGCTACCTATCACTTGCTGCTCAAACCTCCCAAATTGCCATGAACCTCTAAACTTTGTCACCCTTCCTAGCAAATCGTTGTTTGGCTATGTCACTGCGTTTGCTCAGCCCCTCTTATAGCGCTGCTAGTTGCAGGTGAAGATGAAGATTGCTCCATGTTGGATTATGTTTATGTTGGGATATCACAATATCTCTTATATTATTAATGCATCTATATACTTGGTAAAGGGTGGAAGGCTCGGCCTTATGCCTGGTGTTTTGTTCCACTCTTGCCGCCCTAGTTTCCGTCATATCGTTATTATGTTCCCGGATTTTGCGTCGCTAACGCGGTTGGGTGATTTATGGGACCCCCTTGACAGTTCGCTTTGAATAAGACTCCTCCAACAAGGCCCAACCTTGGTTTTCCATTTGCCTCACCACCACCTACTTTTCCCTTGGGAGTCGCGCTCTCGAGGGTCATCTTTATTTTACCCCGGGCGGTGCTCTTCCGAAGTGTTGGTCCAAACTAGAACACCGTCTTGGGACCATTCCTTGGCAACTTGGGTTACGTCGGTTCTGTCGCTTTTCTCATCCGGTGTGCCACGAGAACGAGATATGTGCAGCTCCTATCGGGATTTGTCGGCACATCCGGGCGGCTTTGCTGGTCTTGTTTTATTGCTGTCGAAATGTCTTGTAGCCGGGATTCTGAGACTGATCGGGTCTTCCCGGGGAGAAGGAATATCCTTCGTTGATCGCGGAGAGCTTATCATGGGCTAAGTTGGGACACCCTTGCAGGGTTTGAACTTTCGAAAGCCGTGCCCGCGGTTATGTGGCAGATGGGAATTTGTTAATATCCGGTTGTAGTAAACTTGAAGTAAACTATTCTAAATACACCAACCGTGTGCATAACCGTGAGTGTCTCTTTTAGGGGTTGATCGAGAGGAGAACACGGTTTCTGGGTTATGTCTGACGTAAGTAGGAGTTCAGGATCACTTCTTGATCATTACTAGTTGACGACCGTTCCTTTGTTTCTCTTCTCGCTCTCAATTGCGTATGTTAGCCACCATATATGCTTAGCCGCTGCTGCAACCTCACCACTTTACCCCCTTCCTTTCCCATTTAGCTTTGCTAGTCTTGATACCCATGGTAATGGGATTGCTGTGTCCTCGTGGCTCACAGATTACTACACCAACAGTTGCAGGTACAGGTTACGCGATGATCATGACGCGAGAGCGATGTTTGTTGGAGTCCTTCATCTGCTTCTTCGATCAGGGGATAGGTTCCAGGTCGGCAACCTGGGCTAGCAGGGTGGATATTGTTTGAGTTTCTGTTTATGTTTCATCCGTAGGCGGATGTTGATCTCTTGTATATGATGTATTGTTGTATTCATGTGAAATTGTATGTCTTGTATGTATCCCCATCTATTATGTAATGTTGATGTAATGATATCCACCTTGCAAAAGCGTTTCAATATCTTGGGTCTATCCTTGGTGGGACCTTGAGTTCCTTTTGGATAGGGTCGCATATTGGGCGTGTTCAAGTTGGTATCGAGCCTCGACCGACCTTAGGAGCCCCTTGATTGATCGTGTAGTTTGGCCGTTGTTGAGTCTAGAAGAAAACTGTTTTGGTCTAGTTATATCGGAGAGTAGGAATTCTTTTTACTCCTCAGCCCTTCGCCGCTCCGGTCAGGAATCTTGGCGTAGGTGTTTTGAATTACTCCTCTTCCCTTCAAATTTTCTTTAGGCTCACGCAGTTGGTTTTCCGGTAGTTGTTCCTCAGCTCTTTTTATCCGGTGCATTTCTCATCAAGTCGACTCGAACCCCTTCATCTTTGCAAATTCAATCCTTAGTTGTCTTATTTTCCCACCGCCCACCCTTCTTCTTCTGGAACCGGAGTCCGTGATCGAGTATCCATCCTACTCGTGCGAAGTCTTTGCCTTTCTTTCCTCAATAATTTCAACCGGTGTTGTCTCTTCAAGATATTCGTCGTTTCCCCTCTCGAGTTGCCTTTTTTTTTCCCGCCCGCCCACCTTTTTCTTCCCGGAGTCTGACTCTCTCTCGACCAGCTATCTCATTCGTGCGGAACCTCTTCAGTCTTTCGTAAATTATCTCAACCGGTGAATTCTCGTTTTGTACGAGATTCTTCATCTCTTTTCTTCTCCGGTGGACTCAATTCAAGTTTTTCGGGTTAATCATATTCTTTTCCTTCGAAGTGTTCTCTTTGCTCGTTCGCCTCTCGCCAGTTTATCATTCCGGAGTTCGGAAGACATATCAGGAGATTCGTCTGTGTTCGAATTAATTCGAGGTTGTCACTTCATTCAAATATTTAATTGTTCCGGTGCATCATCTATCTGTTCAACATCCCTTTCCAATGGTGTTATCTCTTCAGTGGGCCCTAACCCACAGGTCTTTTCCCAGGATCTTACCTGACTCTTCTAATTATTCCGGAGTTATTCTCAAGTTCTTTTTGAAGTTTGACGTAAGAATGAATTTCATCAGTCAGACGCCTTCCCAAGATCTCTTTCAAATTCTTTTCATTATTGGCTCAACCTCTTCGCTTTTCATTCTACCGGAGTATCTCAACAATTTTGGTGGTGTTTATCGTCGTCCTTCAAGACCGAAGTAGAGTTTCTCTTAAATCTTGTCCGTTCCCCCGGAGATTCATGGTGCTAGCTCGATGTTATCCTATCTAATTGTTTCCAGTCATGCAAATTCTTTTCATCCATCCGGAGTATTTCAGGAGTTACTTTTCGTCTCAATCATCCGGAGGCCATCTTTTCGGAAGATTTCTTCGTTCCAAGTTTTCAAAGTCGTTCTCCAATTATTCTATATCCGTGCCCCTTCGTTCGTCTCAATATTCTTCCGGTGCTGCGTTCAAGCATTCGTTAATCAGTTCGCGATCTCTTCGATCTCTTTTCTCTAAATTCCCTCAAGTATCTTCGTGCTTTTCTAATTCTATCCGGCGATCCATTCTCTTCTCTTTGTTCATTTTCATTTTCACAGTGGTTCGTTGAAGATTTCTTTTCGGTTTTTCATCATATTCAATTCATTCGTTCTTTTAATCCTACCGGTGGCTCGGGAAGACCTCCCCAAGTTTGGCGGTATATCTCCCCTTAACCTTTTTGCAATGTGGACAAGTGATATGCAATCCATTGCTTCTCATCAATTTAATTGATGAAGGTTAAGCATACAATAAATCTTATTCTTATTTCATCCAAGTGATTAATCCCTTCCTTCGGAGTTTGTTCTTGATGAATAAATTCTACTTCCAAGTGTTTTCATCTTTTCTTTTCCGGAATTCAAATTTACTCGACCATCTCGTCGGAACTTCTGTCTAAATCAACGCAAGGCTTTAGTCTTATTCTTTCCTCCTTCATTGTATCTCATCATCCTTTTGTTACCGGAGTTCTTCACGGTGACTCGTCATGATTTAATTCATTCTTCAAGTGTTCATCAAGATTCTTTTAGAGGAATTCAAGTACCTTTTCTTCTTGCATCTCGAAGTGCAATTAAATCTCTGTATTCTTTTGAAGCGGAGTTTTGCATTTCTTCATTCTTCTCAGCTATTTAATCTTTTCTGCTTGTGGTTGGTTATCACCTCATAATTTTGAGAGGTTATCCATAAGTCCACAACAATCTTATTATTTTCGTTGGTGATTTTTTCAACAACTCCGTTCAATCCTTCCTTCTAAGTTCTTTTCATTCAATTCTTTCAATTCTTCCGGAGGCATTGTGTTGTTCCTCTCGTCAACTATCGTTCCATTTTGTCAAACTCAGTTCCAACTCCTTCCATGTTCAGCCGGAGTGCTGCCTAAATCCTTTCAGTCTTATTCGTTTCTTATCTCGTTCTAACCGGAGTGGTTTCATAGTCTATCTTATTTCGTGAGCTTTCGATTCTCGTCATTGTCGTCGTTTCTCTCTTCTTCTCGAGTGCTCTCGATTCTTTGCTTCTTCTCTTGAGTTTTTGTTTCACCTCATCCCTTTTCCCTTCCATCTCGGTCCTAAGATCTCGGGACGAGATCTCTTGTTAGTGGAGGAGTGTTGTAACGCCCCGGATTCGATGCGCCAGGTGTCCGCCAGTTATTTGCCGTCGTTGCCATGTCATGTGCTTGCGTGTTGCACTTTGCCATGTCATCATCTGCATTTCATATCATGTCATCATGTGCATCTCATTTTGCATACGTGTTCGTCTCATGCATCCGGGCATTTTCCCCGTTGTCCGTTTTCCAATCCGGCACTCCTATGTCTCCCGGCGCCCCCTTTTGCCTCTTTTCGTGAGCGGGTGTTAAACTTTCTCGGAATGGCCCGAGGCTTGCCAAGTGGCCTTGGTATAGCACCGGTAGACCGCCTGTCAAGTTTCGTGCCATTTGGAGTTCGTTTGGTACTCCAACGGTTAACCGGGTAACCGTAAAGCCTCCTTCTCCTTGCAGCCCAACACCCCTTCCAAACTGGCCCAAAACCCAGCAAACTCCCCTCCATGCTCTCGGTCGTTCGATCACGATCGCGTGGCCGAAAACCGTGCCTCATTTGGACTCTCCTAGCTCCCTCTACCTATATATATGTGATTCCCCCCGAAATCCCGCAGTCCAAACCGTAGAATTTTCCCTCGCGCCGCCGGACGTTTCCTCCCTCCACGCCCGGACATGTCCGCCGCCTCCGGACGAAAATCGCCGCCGCCCCGCAGCCACTGGCAGCGCGCCACGTGGTACTCCCGCCGCCTCCGCCGTCCGGCCCGCCCGGCCACAGGCTGCCCAGCACCCGCGCCCGCCGCGCGGCAGCGCGCCACGCCCTCCGCCGACCGCCGCCAGCGCGCGCGCGCCTCTCGGCCTTCTCCTCGCCCGCGCCGCCGACTCTCCCGCCGCCGCGCATTGGGCCCAAGCCGCCCCGCCGCCTTCGCCGCGCGGCCTTCTCGCCCCGCCCGTCGCCTCCCTCCGCCGCCCAGCGCTGCTGGAGCTGAGCCGCCGCTAAATCGCCGCGCTTCCCCGGATCCGGCCTCTGCCGCCGCGGATTCGCGTCCCCGCGCCGTCCCCTCGCCTCCTCCGCGGATCCCGCGCCCCCGCGCCTCCCTGACGTCGCCGGAGCACCGCCGGAGCTCGCCGGAGTTCATCTTCGGTCGGATCCGGAGAAGATGGACGAGATCCACAGGAGTTGAACCAAACGGGATCCCCGCGTCCCGGATATCTCCGTCCCGAGTTGACTTTTCGGAGGGTATATTTTCACTAAGTCCCAGATTTCTGACATTTTCATGGCATGTTCGACGCATCATATCTCTGCATCCGTAGCTCCGTTTTGTGCGTATAATATGTAAAATTGCTCGCCTCGACGAGTAATTCATTTCATTACATTGCATCATGTTCATTTGAGCCCATATTGATGCATGAATATTCGTTGCAAAAGTGCTATATGATGTTAACCTGCGGAAACTGTTATAACTTGATGGTTTGTCATTTTTGTTGCATTTGATGTGTGCATCCTATGAGCATGAGACCTACATGTGTTTTGTACTATGCCAATGCCATATTTACAGAGGTGCTTTCCATGTATTTTTGTGATCAATGTGGTGACTAGCACAAGCATGCAAACTAGGCTTCGTGATGTTGCTTATTTTAGTCCCTGTTCTGCTGTTATTTTTATGCCATGTACCTTGATGCTACAAAGAGATCCATGCATATTTTGAGTTACTTAAGTAAAGATGTTTTTAACATATGGTTATGCTCTACCCATCCATGCCCCTGTTTGCAATTATGGAGTGCCATAGCATGACTCAATCGAGCTCTACTTTTGCTATAACATGTTTTCCTGGCAGATTGTTTACATGTTATTCAATTTTCCCAAGGTTGTTGTAGTTGATCCTTGCATGCTAGAAACTTTCTATTGCCATGCTTAGCTTCATAAACATGTCTTCTTACTGTTTGTCACCTTGCCATGCCATGTGTTGCTCTGTGGTGAGTGGTTAAAGCTCACCAACATGCCTACTTCTTGTTGTTCCTGCCATGTATGAATCTGTCATATAACTTGCCATGTTTACATGGGTGCCATCATATCTTCAGATCCTTTTTGGCTCATGGTCAGTAAAGGACTTTTATTCTATGCAATTAGTAAATTCATGCCATGCCTTTTTTTGCCATGATAAGTTCCTGTAGCATGTTGTTTGATAGCTCTAAACATTGCAACCTGATGTTATTTCCTGATTTAAGTCTGAAACTGTTATTATATGCAATCTTGCCATGTCATTTTGAGCATGTTCTAGTGATTTCTGGAGATAGCTCAGTGTTCATGTTTTGTCATGTTTTACCTGTACTTCATGCCCATGCCTTTTGTTATTACGTTGAGATGCTGTAGCATAGTGTTTTGGTGCTTGCCATATGCCTAGTTGCTGTTTTGGACAGCTTGTCCTTTAAATTTGTATTGTGTGTATGTGTAAACCGTTACTCCGTTTTGAGTGTGCTCTATATGAAACTTGCTTGATTTTGCATGTAGCTTCATATTATCATGTTGCATTCATGTTTTGAGGTGTTTGCTTGATGTTTGGGTGCATTTTGCACCAATGCCATGTTTAACTTGTTTTGCTCATATCTTCTAGGCCGTAGCTCCGAACTAAATGATCTTTATATGTAACTTGACTAGAATCTCGTGTAAATCATCTTGGTGCATCTTAACTTGCTGTTTAACAACTTGAACATAAGGTTTATTCAGACCTGGACCAATTTCGAAATATGCATATGAGGACTTACCGGATTTGTTATATGTTGTTCCCGGCCTCATTTAAACTTGCCTTGTTGTGTGCTTCTTCTCGATAGTTCCTGTTTCGTTGCGATCGTGAAGATTCGTTCGTCTATGCTTGGTTCGTCTTCATGGCTTCATCTTCTTCATGGACTCGTTCTTCTTCCTTGCGGGATTTCAGGCAAGATGACTGTCACCTTTGATCTCATTACTATCATTGCTATGCTAGTTGCTTCGTTCTTTCGCTATGCTGCGCTACCTATCACTTGCTGCTCAAGCCTCCCAAATTTCCATGAACCTCTAACCTTTGTCACCCTTCCTAACAAACCGTTATTTGGCTATGTCACTGCTTTTGCTCAGCCCCTCTTATAGCGCTGCTAGTTGCAGGTGAAGATGAAGATTGCTCCATGTTGGATTATGTTTATGTTGGGATATCACAATATCTCTTATATTATTAATGCATCTATATACTTGGTAAAGGGTGGAAGGCTCGGCCTTATGCCTGGTGTTTTGTTCCACTCTTGCCGCCCTAGTTTCCGTCATATCGGTATTATGTTCCCGGATTTTGCGTCCCTAACGCGGTTGGGTGATTTATGGGACCCCCTTGACAGTTCGCTTTGAATAAGACTCCTCCAGCAAGGCCCAACCTTGGTTTTCCATTTACCACACCACCACCTACTTTTCCTTTGGGAGTCGCGCTCTCGAGGGTCATCTTTATTTACCCCGGGCCAGTGCTCCTCGGAGTGTTGGTCCAAACTAAACACCGTCTTGGGACCATTCCTTAGCAACTTGGGTTCGTCGGTTCTGTCGCTTCGCTCATCCGGTATGCCACGAGAACGAGATATGTGCAGCTCCTATCGGGATTTGTCGGCACATCCGGCGGCTTTGCTGGTCTTGTTTTATTGCTGTCGAAATGTCTTGTGGCCGGATTCGAGACTGATCGGGTCTTCCGGGAGAAGGAATATCCTTCGTTGATTGCGAGAGCTTATCATGGGCTAAGTTGGGACACCCTGCGGGGTTTGAACTTTGAAAGTCGTGCCCAGCGGTTATGTGGCATATAGGAATTTGTTAATATCCGGTTGTAGTAAACTTGAAGTAAACTATTCTAAAATACACAAACCGTGTGCGTAGCGTGAGTGTCTCTTTTCGGGTTGATCGAGAGGAGAACACGGTTTCGGGTTATGTCGGCGTAAGTAGGAGTTCAGGATCACTTCTTGATCATTACTAGTTGACGACCGTTCCTTTGTTTCTCTTCTCGCTCTCAATTGCGTATGTTAGCCACCATATATGCTTAGCAGCTGCTGCAACCTCACCACTTTACCCCTTCCTTTCCCATTTAGCTTTGCTAGTCTTGATACCCATGGTAATGGGATTCTTTGAGTCCTCGTGGCTCACAGATTACTACACCAACAGTTGCAGGTACAGGTTCTGCGATGATCATGGCCGAGGCGATGTTTATTTGTGTTGGAGTCCTTCATCTGCTTCTTGATCGGGGATAGGTTCGAGGTCGGCAGCCTGGGCTAGCAGGGTGGATATTGTTTGAGTTTCTGTTTATGTTTCATCCGTAGGCGGATGTTGATCTCTTGTATATGATGTATTGTTGTATTCATGTGACATTGTATGTCTTGTATGTATCCCCATCTATTATGTAATGTTGATGTAATGATATCCACCTTGCAAAAGCGTTTCAATATGCGGGTCTATCCTTGGTGGGACCTTCGAGTTCCTTTTGGATAGGGTCAAATATTGGGCGTGACAGCGCGCCAGCTCCTGCTTCCACCGCGACACCCCGGCTCTTCTGGATGCGCCACGGAGACGCCCCGCACCTCTATCACTCTCTCTCGTTCCTTCCTCTTCTCTCCCTCGCTCTCTCTCACCGCGCCCGAGCGCTGCCCTCGCCGCCGCAGACCGTTGCCGCGCCCACCGCCACTGCCTCGCCCCTCCGACGAGCCCATTAGCTCCGCGCTGCCGTCGCCGACCTCTATGACGACTCACGCAAGCCGGGATGCCCTGCAGCGTTGCCCTCGATGTCGTCCTCCTCGTCGGTGCCGCGGATCGCCGCCGTCGAATTCGTCGCCGTTCGGCCTTCCCCGAGCTCGCCGTCCACCTCTACGGGATCCATGTGAGCTCACCGTCTGTTTCCCCCTCTCTGTTCCTCTGCTTGCGTGCCGTAGCCTGCTACCTGTCGAACCCGCGATCACCTCGCCGCCGTCCATGGCGCCATCGTGACCAGAACCCGAGCCAGCCGCTCCCGCGCACGTCACCGTGCTCCTGGTGACGCCAGGAGGCCGTAGAGGCCCTCCGCAGCCCCGGCCATTCCCTGCAGCCACATCCCGCCCGGAGCCATGTTTCGGCCGCCGCCCCGAGCTCCGCTCCGGCGAGCTCCGACCACCCCGCGTCCTCCCGTCGCCTCCCCTGGATGCGCGAGAGCCCGGGCTATGCCCCGGTGCCCTTAGCCGCCGCCCCCGTGGCCTGTAACCCAGACACCGCCGTGTTCCGTGGTCGCCGGCGACGACTCGCCCGGCTTTGGCAGGTGGACCCCACCGGCAGAGTTAGTTAGCACTAACCCCCCACCTATGACAGCGGCGGTGGGCCGGAGCCCTAACCATTTAATTAGATTAGCAATGACCCCTGTTAACTAGCTGTGTCACTGACGTGTGGACCCCACACATCAGGTTTGACCTGGACCGCCACAGTTGACCGCTGACGTCATAGTGACGCAATGCTGACGCAATATTCCTTTTCTGGAATTTAGTTATTTTCTAAATACTCAGGAAATTCCAGAAAATGATCTAAACTTCTAAAATTCATAGAAATTCAACCGTAACTCCAAATCAAATAATTTATATATGAAAAATGATCAGAAAAATCCAATCTATCCATCTATATCATCTTCATGCATGTTTGATCAACTTAAATCTGCTGTATACAACAATTTGAATAAATGGCATTTGAAATGCCTCATGTGGGGTTTGAATTTGAACCTAGGGTTCAAACCAACTTCATTTAACTTGCTGCTAGCTGCATTAGCTCAGACCACAGCATATTGCCCTGTTATGATCATCCATCATATTGTGGCATTGCATTGATTGTGTTCTTTCTCAGTTGCCGGTGTTTGTCCCCTCTCGATAGACGTGGTTCCGGCGATTGTTCGATGACACCGATGAAGAACTATATTATCTTCAGAAGTGCCAGGCAAGCAAAACCCCCTTGTTCATTCTGATACAATCCCACTCTCTCGCTCCTGCTCTCTTTTACTGCATTAGGACAACAACGATTCATCTGTTACTTGCTGCGGTAGCTGAACCCCTTTATCCTCTACATGACCTGTCATTCCAAAGTAATTAGATGAAACCCACTAGCATGAGTAGGAGTTGTTTGAGCCCTGTTGTGCCTACTCATTCATGTTTGTTTGTCATGCCTGCTACTGCTTAGAGTTGAGTCTGGTCTGATTCATCGGGGATTAATCGGAGGTGTGTGAACATGTTCTAGTGTGTGTGAGCTAAGTGTGTGAACACGATTTGGTAAAGGAAATGGTGAGAGGCCATGTAGGAGTACATGGTGGGTTGTCTCATTGCAGCCGTCCTCGGGAACTGAGTTCTGTGTTTGTGATCCATGAAACAGTTGCTACCACGCATTGGGCCCGAAACCAATGGACCCTCTCGGCTTCTTAACCACCCTTGTTCTCTGTCCAGGAGTTGCAACTAGTTTACGGTGTTTGTAGGATATGTGTTGGGGCGGTGCGTGGCGCTGACCCTAGGGGTGAGCTATGATGCAGTAGATACACGTGGCCCGTGTATCGAATGCCCGTTGGTATCTCGGGAACCCTGCACACATCGTTCGGGGCCGTTAGTGGAAACCTCGGCGGACTCCCTACGGATGGAACCGAATAGGCGATAAACCTGGACTAGGGACTTGAGTGTTTAGGTAGGCCGTGGCCGACACCCACGTTGGGCTTCCGCTTGAAGGTTGCCGAGTACATGTCGTGTAAACGGCGGTAAGTGGTGAGCGTGTGTGAAGAAGTACACCCTGCGGGGTTAATATGATCTATTGAATAGCCGTGTCCGCGGAAAAGGACTTATGGGTTGCCTATAACAGTTCATAGACAAGTGAAAGTGGATACTCTAAAATCGTAAGATAGCGTGAGTGCTATGGATGGCGTTCTCGTGAGGGAGGCGGGAGGCGGATCCATAGTGGTGTATTGATTTGGTGAATATGTGGACTCGTGTGCGCCACCTCAAAAGAGTTACTTGCGATGTAGTTCAGGTTAGCCACCGAGTCAAAGCTGGCTTGCTGCGGTCAAACTCCACCACCCCTTTGTTGATAATGATGCATATGTAGTTAGTTACGATGTATGTCTTGCTGAGTACATTTGTACTCACGTTTGCTTATTTTATGTTTTGCGAGAGGCGTCGGTCTCGCTAGTAGTTCAGCGTGGACTTGACGTTTAGCTTGTTACCTCAGCTACGATCTTGTGCCCTCGGCGAGATCTCGTAGATAGTCGGGCTTCTCAGCCTTTTTCATTTGTAGATGTACGTACTCGGACATGTTAAGCTTCGCTTGTGCCTTGACTTGTATGCTCACGAGTGTTGGGTCATGAGACTCATGTTTGTAATATCTCGCTCCTCGGAGCCTATTGAATAAATATTTGAGTCGTAGAGTTATGTTGTGATGCCATGTTGTATCTACACATATTGAGCATATTGTGTGTATGTTTGAAATGCTTGGTATGTGTGGGATCCGACAATCTAGTTGTTTATCCTTGGCAGCCTCTCATATGGGGAAATGTAGTCTAGTGCTTCTGGCGATAGTAGTCCGCTCTGCCAGTTCACGAGTCCTGCTAGCCCAGCACTACTGCTTGGACACTTGACTGGCGGCATGTGTTTCACTTTGTTCCTATATACATCCCTTTGAAAATGTCACGCGGTGATATTGAGTCTGCCTAGCTGCTACAGCCGGGATACGGAGTCCTGTTAGCCAGTGCTACAACCCGAATTCATCGTTGATGACCGACATGCTCGATGTGATTCATTTATGCCTGTCCCCATGGGTTAGCGCCGCTTTGGGTTCACGACTAGCCATGTCGGCCCGGTTCTCTGTCATAGGGATGCTAGCGACACTATCATATCGTGAGCCAAAAGGCGCCAAGCGGTCCCGGGCCATGGTAAGCGACACCGTGGGAATACCGTGCGTGAGGCCGCATAAGCGATATGAGGTGTTACCAGCTAGATCGATGTGACTTGGAATCGGGGTCTGACAGCGTTGGTATCGAGCTTTGTTGCTGTAGGATTACCAAGCCAAACTGGTCGAAGTTGTGTCTAGAAATGCTTTAGCTATGTAAGGGAATTGATTGGGGAAGGAGCGTAAGGCTCTTTTTACTCCTTATACCTCATGGCCCTCTGATCTGAGTCATCCTCTTCTCTTCTACGGGGATTAAGAACTAGGCCTTCTCATCTATCTATCAGGATGACGTGTTACTAATCCATAGACTTTTAAAATTGTTGGTTTTACGCCCCAGTTCAGTTTCTACTATTTCCGTATGTTCATAGTTGGTCTCAAAACCCTGATATTGTGATGTTGAGTGGTCATGCCACCATTTTTGCAGGATGTCTCAAATCAATTTGAGCATTTACAGTGTTATCTGTCAAGAGTCATCCAGTCTCTAAATAGTCTGATGCATTTGCAAATCCTTTCTTTCCATCCCCAATGTCCTTTATGGTCAGAATAAGCACACTAACCGGTGCGTTGAGGTAATTTATTGCCTTGACATATATGTTGGAACTAGTATTATGACCCTAGGCATCTTAGAGTATCACCTAGTAATCCAGCCATGCTTTGTGTTCCCAGTGTGATGATTCTGGCCATCATTCTCGATAGCATCCCGTGATGCCACTTAGTAGTAGGTATTCTACTCCTGGGTTTTGAGCCCAAAATTCACCCTACTCACCTCATGTTGGTAGTGCTTGCTAGTTCCTTTAGGATATTAGCAACCTTTGTGATAATCCTCGAGGTCTATGGTATTTCCTTCTTCCAAATACCATGAACTGCTTATGGCGGAAGTTCTTTTGAACCAGAAGATCACAACCAGAGTGCTCTTGAGGAGTACTCCATTCATATTGTGACTCTGCCAGTTCTACCTTCTCTGCATGGGTTATCCGGGAGAAATGTTGAGCTTTGCTCGATATACTAATCCATGCCTCCACAACTCGAAAAGTTATATGTTCCTTTGAGTTGTTCTCTTAGTTGTCTTCTGACCTTCATCTATCAATTGATAGCCAGGAGTAATTGTGCATTCGTGTTCATCGATGCCTATTATTCTTGTGGTCCGTCGAGCCATTCTATTCTGGAATGACTAGGAGAAACAAACTCCGGAGCCTCATCCATATCTAGGACTGGGTCAAAGCAGTTGTATTCCGCAGATCAAACGCCAATCCAGCTTTTGATTCTGTTCTACCCTGGAGTATTGCCATCTTATGTCAAGAATGTCATGGGAATTGCACAACCTCTTAGGAATTCTTGATGCGGTGATACTTCCCGCCATCATTGTTCATTCCTCAGTTCCGTGTTGTCGCGACCGGAATGCCGACTAGTGAATTGTGGTGTGTGAAATCGATCCTCCTAGCAACCTCGTTGCTTGGTAGTAAATGGACAATATTATCATTCTTAGCGTGTTGGTTATTAAATCATCATCCTAAGATTAATCGTGCTACCTAGTCCTTAGTTCTGGTGCACTCTTCGATCTATGAGTTAGGATTGTGTCAATCCCTCAATCTTTTGATCATATCGTCTTGCCCTCAAAAGCAAGATTGTTCTCGAGCTTAGTAACATACCGGTGGTTCGTGAATTTCCAAATATCTTCTTGGAAGTGCTACCAGGTTGTCACCTGACCGCTATGTTAGTTCGTGATCAAGTTGGTTTCTTGTAAACCACCCCTTGTCCAAGACTCTGTGTTGGATATCCCTGAACTAGTTGGTTGAGCTAGACAACAACTTGGAGAGTTGGAAGATAAAGCTTTGCTTAACTTAGTTCATCTCTAAGCTATATCTTCCGTGTGTGTGTGTGTTGAAGAAAGATGATATCTCCAGTGATTGGTCCTCGTGATCAGTTGTTGGATCTATTGCCTTGTCAGAACTTTGACTTGAGTATGGGCTATTGTCAAGTCAAATCAGTACCAACGATGCTCGTAATGTTGTCTTACTCGTGGTTGATCCCTCGAGCATACACCATTACATCTTTTGGTCTGACCAATACTGTCACCGTTTTCACATGATGGTGGAAGTCCAGTGATATGGAAATTCCGATGAGTTGCTGTTGAGCCCATTAGCAGCATTTTGTCTCCCCGATGATTCATGTTGAACATCCAGCTAGTGTTGGAAACTTGTGAGCAATGCTTTCATCAACCGTTCATGGAGCATATGTTCGGATGTAAGAAGTGACTTCCTCAAATTCACGTGCATATGATGAAAGTTGCCGCCGTAAATTTGAGAAAGGTTTGTTTTGCTTCCTTTGGAATCATCCCAATTCAGTCATGCATATGTGCGAAGTATTCTGTGGTCTGGAGACTTGCACCCTTCATTCCATATGTATTCCTAGCACACCAAGCCACTGATTGATTTGCTCAAGGAAAAGGAGTGTGTTGTGCTAATTCTAGATCATGCACAAGATTCTGTTATCCTCGATGATGGTTCCCAACAAGAACTCGGTAGTGTTTTATTATAAGACTACTACGTGGTCATGCTTGTCTTGGACAGCGTGTCCACGGGTTTTAGCAGAACCAGCTCATGTTTTGGAGCTTGCTATCATGGTTCATTTCCCGAGAATCTCGCAACTCCATCTCGTCGATTTGTGTTGCAACTTTTCTTTTCAGACATGTGAGTCTGAAGTATCCTGTTTCTAACCAGATCTGAATCTCAGGCAGATATGATGGTTGGAACATTTCTGACATTTGCATTTTGTTCCCAGCTTGCACCGCCTTGTGCCAATCTCCCTTGGATTGCCCTTCTCAGCAATTGTTGGTCAGGATCATCTTCAGAGGTGGTCCTACCATGGGTCCCATCCATTTTCGATGATAAGCAAAATCATCCATTACGTTGTCTTCAACAAGGTAGTCCACATCATCCATCCTCGTCCGAGTATGTCAATCCTTCGAACACCTTCCAATGATCGCTTGTGGTTTGCCCTAGGCTGGTATGAAGAGTGTCAACGATCTATGGATCAAAAGTAATTCTTTTGCCATTTAAGGGAGCAGTTCTTCGAGTCACCTTTTCCAAAGTGCCCCGTTACGGGATCGTGGCAATTATTTCCTTGACACCTTGACACCATCCACCATCTTTCTAAGCGTGGAATTGTTGCCCACCAATCAAACCCCGTCGGTTGCTCTTCCATCCCTCTCAATGTGTTTTGTGTCCCAACTCGAGATGTTTCAACATCTCATTCCACGAGTTGATCTTGAGTGCTCGATCTTCGAGGAGATCATTTCCTATAGAGTTGCTTCTGTCGCCATCATGTTGGATGAATTTTTCGAAAGGAAAGACGTCAAGATCAATTTGAAGCAATGAGTCAACATCTTCGAGAAGAGCAAATGGATCATGAAGATTATGATAGTTTTGTGACCCCCTTCCCTCTTACCTCACGTCTTGAATCTCGGGGCGAGATTCTTGTTCAGTGGGGTTGAGTTGTCACGTCCCTAGCCTTGCTATGCACTAGGACTAGCTTGGATGTTGCATCATGTCTAATTTATTTGAAAGTTGAAATGGGGATTGCTCAAAACCTAGCACCAGATCAAATCAACTAGGTTAAAATAAAAATATTCTCAATGAACCAAAATGCCCTTCAGAAAAGTTCATCATTATTGGATTAGTCTAGAACCTTTCCCAAAAATGGTGCACATTTTTCTAGGCCATTCTGGATTTTTGAATTAAATCATATGTTATTTGCATTTGGGCATTTAATTGCTAAATAATATTTTAAATGCTCAAATAATCACAAACTGAAATGTTTGTTGTTGGAAATATTCCAAACAATGACATTGAGCAGTTTCATGATTTTTGGAAATGCCCTGGCATTTTTATTAGAGCCAAACACAGTTACAGAAAATAGAAAACAGAAACAATTTAGGAAAGAGAGAGAGAACGCGTACCTGGGCCACTTACCTGAATACCTACCTGTGCAGCCCACCAAAGCCGGCCCAGCCCGCCACCGCAGCCTCCTCTGCGTCTTCCTCCTCACGCCAGTAGGCAGGGCGCGTGGTTGCCCCGCGCGCGCCAGCTCCTGCTTCCATCGCGACACCCCGGCTCTTCTGGATGCGCCACGGAGACGCCCCACACCTCTATCACTCTCTCTCGTTCCTTCCTCTTCTCTCCCTCGCTCTCTCTCACCGCGCCCGAGCGCTGCCCTCGCCGCCGCACACCGTTGCCGCGCCCACCGCCACTGCCTCGCCCCTCCGACGAGCCCATTAGCTCCACGATGCCGTCCCCGACCTCTATGATGACTCAAGCAAGCCGGGATGCCCTACAGCGCAGCCCTCAATGTCGTCCTCCTCGTCGGTGCCGCGGATCGCCGCCGTCGAATTCGTCGCCGTTCGGCCTTCCCCGAGCTCGCCGTCCACCTCTACAGGATCCACGTGAGCTCACCGTCCGTTTCCCCCTCTCCGTTCCTGTGCTTGCGCACCGTAGCCTTCTACCTGTCGAACCCGCGAGCACCTCGCCGCTATCCATGGCGCCACCGTGACCAGAACCCGAGCCAGCCGCTCCCGTGCACGTCACCGTGCTCCTGGTGACGCCAGGAGGCCGTAGAGGCCCTCCGCAGCCCCGGCCGTGCCCTGCAGCCACATCCCGCCCGGAGCCGTGTTTCGGCCGCCGCCCCGAGCTCCGCTCCGGCGAGCTCCGGGCACCCCGCGTCATCCCGTCGCATCCCCTGGATGCGCGAGAGCCCGGGCTATGCCCCGGTGCCCTTAGTCGCCGCCCCCGTGACCTGTAACCCGGACACCGCCGTGTTCCGTGGTCGCCGGTGACGACCTCGCCGACCTGGCAGGTGGACCCCACCGGCCAGGAGTTAGTTAGCACTAACCCCCCCCCCCCACCTATGACACTGACAGTGGGCCCCGGAGCCCTAATCTTTTAATTAGATTCGCCATAACCCCTGTTAACTAGCTGTGTCACTGACGTGTGGACCCCACACGTCAGGTTTGACATGGACCGCCGCAGTTGACCGCTGACGTCATAGTGACGCAATGCTGATGCAATATTCCTTTTCTCGAATTTAGTTTATTTTCTAAATATTCAGGAAATTCCAGAAAATGATCTAAACTTCTAAAATTCATAGAAATTCAACCGTAACTCCAAATCAAATAATTTATATATTAAAAATGATCAGAAAAATCCAATCTATCAATCTGTATCATCTTCATGCATGTTTGAACAACTTAAATCTGCTGTATACAACAATTTGAATAAATGGCATTTGAAATGCCTCATGTGGGGTTTGAATTTGAACCTAGGGTTCAAACCAACTTCATTTAACTTGCTGCTAGCTGCATTAGCTCAGACCACAGCATATTGCCATGTCATGATCATGCATCATATTGTGGCATTGCTTGATTGTGTTCTTTCTCAGTTGCCGGTGTTTGTCCCCTCTCGATAGACGTGGTTCCGGCGATTGTTCGATGACACCGATGAAGAACTATATTATCTTCAAAAGTGCCAGGCAAGCAAAACCCCCTTGTTCATTCTGATACAATCCCACTCTCTCGCTCCTGCTCTCTTTTACTCCATTAGGACAACAACGATTCATCTGTTACTTGCCGCGGTAGCTAAACCCCTTTATCCTCTGCATGACCTGTCATTCCATAGTAATTAGATGAAACCCACTAGCATGAGTAGGAGTTGTTTGAGCCCTGTTGTGCCTACTCATTCATGCTTGTTTTTCATGCCTGCTACTGCTTAGAGTTGAGTCTGGTCTAATTCATCAGGGATGAATCGAAGGTGTGTGAACATGTTCTACTGTGTGTGAGCTAAGTGTGTGAACACGATTTGGTAAAGGAAGTGGTGAGAGGCCATGTAGGAGTACATGGTGGGTTGTCTCATTGCAGCCATCCTCAGGAACTGAGTTCTGTGTTTGTGATCCATGAAACAGTTACTACCATGCATTGTGCCCGAAACCAATGGACCCTCTCGGCTTCTTAACAACCCTTGTCCTCTGTCCAGGAGTTGCAACTAGTTTCTGGTGTTTGTAGGATATGTGTTGGAGGCGGTGCGTAGCGCTGACCCTAGGGGTGGGCTATGATGCGGTAGATAAACCGTGGCCCGGTGTACCGAATGCCCGTTTGGTATCTCGGGAATCCTGCACACATCGTTCGGGGCCGTTAGTGGAAACCTCGGCCGGACTCCCTGCGGATGGAACCCGAATAGGCGATAAACCTGGACTAGGGACTTGAGTGTTTAGGTAGGCCGTGGCCGACACCCACGTTGGGCTTCCGCTTGAAGGTTGCAGTACATGTCGTGTAAACGGCGGTAAGTGGTGAGCGTGTGTGAAGAAGTACACCCTGCAGGGTTAATATGATCTATTGAATAGCCGTGTCATGCGAAAAGGACTTCGGGTTGCCTATAATAGTTCATAGACAAGTGAAAGTGGATACTCTAAAATCGCAAGATAGCGTGAGTGCTATGGATGGCGTTCTCGTGAGGAGTCGGGAGGCGGATCCATAGTGGTGTATTGATATGGTGAAAATGTGGACTCGTAGCGCCACCTCAAAAGAGTTACTTGCGATCGTAGTTCAGGTTAGCCACCGAGTCAAAGCTGGCTTGCTGCAGTCAAACTCCACCACCCCCTTTGTTGATAATGATGCATATGTAGTTAGTTACGATGTAAGTCTTGCTGAGTACATTTGTACTCACGTTTGCTTATTTTATGTTTTGCGAGAGACGTCGGTCTCGCTAGTAGTTCAGCGTGGACTTGACGTTTAGCTTGTTACCTCAGCTCGATCTTGTGCCCTCGGCAGGATCTGGTAGATAGTCAGGCTTCTCAGCCTTTTTCATTTGTAGATGTTTGTACTCATACATGTTAAGCTTCCGCTTGTGCCTTGACTTGTATGCTCTGAGTGTTGGGTCATGAGACCCATGTTTGTAATATCTCTCTCCTCGGAGCCTAATGAATAAATATTTGAGTCGTAGAGTTATGTTGTGATGCCATGTTGTATCTACACATATTGAGCATATTGTGTGTATGTTTGAAATGCTTGTTATGTGTGGGATCCGACAATCTAGTTGTTTATCCTTGGCAGCCTCTCATATGGGGAAATGTAGTCTAGTGCTTCTGAGCGATAGTAGTCCGCTACAACCAGGTTCACCGAGTCCAGTAGCCCAGACTACTGCTTGGACACTTGATCGGCGGCATGTGTTTCACTTCGTTCCTATATCTCATCCCTTTGGGGAAATGTCACGCTGTGATATTGAGTCCTGCCTAGCCTGCTACAGCCGGGATACGGAGTCCTGTTAGCCAGTGCTACAGCCGAATTCATCGTTGATGACCTACATGATCGATGTGATTCATGTATGCTGTCCCCATGGGTTAGCGCGCTTTGGGTTCACGACTAGCCATGTCGGCCGGGTTCTCTGTCATATGGATGCTAGCGACACTATCATATCGTGAGCCAAAAGGCGCAAACGGTCCGGGCCATGGTAAGGCGACACCGTGGGAATACCGTGCGTGAGTCGCAGCGATATGAGGTGTTACCAGCTAGATCGATGTGACTTCGGAATCGGGTCTGACATTCTATATGCAAAGCAAGCATGAGAAAGTGAATTATCATCACTTACCGAATCCGGAGCTCTCCGGGAGCATTCGCAGATCTGCCCCTGATGTGGCTGATGTTGTCGCATTCTACCGAGCCGAGGAGGAAGCTCGACGAAGAAGGTGTTCGGTCTCGAGATCTTTGAGGCGGACACCAGTGCCCTAGCGACCAGTTGAAGCAGCTGGTCGAGCTCCATAAGTTGGTCGAACAGGCCATGAAAGGCCTCATAGTTGGTGTGTGGCCTAAGGAAGCCATGCCTGGGAGCTACTTCGGGCTGGTGAGGCGGCTGGTGGACGTCTGTCCATGGGTTGAAGTCATCAAGCGCTCCGTCTCAATCAAAGGTGCCCGTAGGGCCCTTGCCCTTACTAAGGTGCACTGGGGCAAGATGGACGCTGAGAAGCTTGTGACGGATGGACCACCACCGAAGAAGGAGCATCGCAAGCCTGAAATGTATTATGAGGGCGTCATGAAGGGTGGCTGCCTTATAGCGAATGAATGCTCCAAAGATATAATTTTTGAGTAGACTCGCATTTGTTATCCAGTACGCTGAAAACTTGTTCATATGCGCTAAGCAACACTTTTGAATTTAAAATATTACCTTCTGTGCGGCCGTGTATTAAATTTGAGAGATCACGAGTCGTTGGCTTCAGCCCCCATGCCATGAGTGCTAGGGTGTTCGGGATAAACTTGAGCGCTCTTGTTCCCATTCTTGGGTCCTTCGAGGGAGGCGCTCAAAGCAACGAACAAGGCAACCGGACTATAATGCTTGAACACTCTCACTTAGCCATAGAATTCTATAATTTTAAATTTCGGTGAAGCCCCTAGTATTCGGAAGACCGAGTTCGGGGCACTATCCACGCCTAGGCCGGACAATGCCGACTCCTCGCTCTAAGCGGCATAAGTCTTTAGGGACTCGAAAACCTCTCGAACAGCGACCGGCTTTCGCCCTATCATGACGGTCAGTTTTAGCTTTCTCCATCGAGGTGCTTAACCCAGCTCAATCGGGCACAATCGCGATGGTTCTCATGGCCTTCCTTAGCGATATAACGGAACATAAGGTACCAAAACATGGGAGCAGGCAAACCCAACTATTGACCCAAGACATGATTCGAGCCGATGCATATAATGCTATAAGTTCGGGTGCCGCACTTGTGAAAGTGTTCGGACTTATCACACCATATTGTGGGGTACTTAAGCCCTGGTGTATTGCCCGTACTAAAGTGTACGGTTGCACAATGTCATAAATGAACATATATATATATATATAGAAAAAGGGAATTCAATAATAGGCGAAGCTATATATTGTTTATTCAAAAGGGCTGCGATAAGAGCGAGCGATACTAATAGTCACGATAAGCAAGGGGCGGACTTTTAACATGTCCCCCTCGAGGGTAAGCAGCGGGATGGTGTGTAAAACAGATATATTGCTCGCAATAGAGACCACTGGACACTCGGCGTAGCTTTACGCTTCCTGGCTGTTGCATCGTGTGTTCAGCGATTCTAATGCCGGACAGGGCTTCGTGAGAACGGAGTCCTGAAAGTAAAAAGAAAGAAGAAAAGAATGACACAATCGGGAGCCCCTGGTGCGGTTGAGCCGCATTCTGGGCATGTCGTGGTCGTGCCCCTTCCCCTATTCCCATGGTATTTCCAGAGCATAATTATGTACGCGTAGTACTGGTTTCACAATTTCGCGAGGGCTGGGGCTTGGGCTGCATTGCTATGCGTGCTCGAAACATGCCAGACGGTCTTCTTGTAGGTTACTCCGGGTGCGCTTGACGGTGTCCGGACGTTTAATAGCCGGACTCGATAATTGCCTTTAGAGGCTGCTTTGTACATCCGCCGCGAGGGCCGCCGTATGATCCTTCGTCCGGAGAGAGCGTTCGGTGTTTCCATTGACCGTAATGACTCCTCGAGGACCTGGCATGTAACGCCCTCGATGCGGCTATATCTCCCACGTGTCGAAGCACGACTTAGAGTCATAACCGCATTGAAAGCAATGTCGCAAGTGAGGTAATCTTCACACAACCCATGTAATACATAAGGGAAAGAGATACATAGTTGGCTTACAGTCGCCACTTCACACAATACATAAATAAATATCCATCATCCAAATTACACTCAAGGTCCGACTACGGAACCAAAATAAAAGAAGACTACCCCAAATGCTAAACAGATCCCTGATCGTCCCAACTGGGCTCCACTACTGATCATCAGGAAAAGACACATAATGTGACCACGTTCCTCGTCGAACTCCCACTTGAGCTCGGTTGCGTCATCTGACCGCATCGTCGGCACTGCAACTGTTTTGGTAGAATCTGTGAGTCACGGGGACTCAACAATCTCACACCAGCGAGATCAAGACTATTTAAGCTTATAGGAAGGACAGAGTTGTGAGGTGGAGCTGCAGCAAGCGACTAGCATATATGGTGGCTACCTTCGCAAAAGAGAGCGAGAAGAGAAGCAAGGCACGGTCGTGAAGCTAGTAGCGATCAAGAAGTGATCCTGAAACTACTTACGTCAAACATAACTCCAACACCGTGTTCACTTCCCGGACTTCGCCGAGAAGAGACCATCACGGTTACACACGCGGTTGATCTGTTTTAATTAAGGTCAACTTCGGGTTTTCTACAACCGGACATTAACAATACCCTGCAGGGGTGTCCCAACTTAGCCCATTATAAGCTCTCACGGTCAATGAAGGATATTCCTTCTACCAGGAAGACCCGATCAGTCTCGGAATCCCGGACTACAAGACATTTCGACAGCAATAAAACAAGACCAGCAAAGCCGCCCGATGCGCCGACAAATCCCGATAGGAGCTGCACATATCTCGTTCTCAGGGCACACCGGATAGGTCAGCCTACGAGTAAAACCAGCCCTTGAGTTGCCCCGTGGTGGCCCTGCAGTCTGCCCGTTTCGGGCCAGCCCTCGAAGGAGCACTGGTCCAGGGGGGGGTTAAATAAAGATGACCCTCGGGCTCGCGAAAACCCGGGGGAAAAAGGCTTAGGTGGCAAATGGTAAAACCAATGTTGAGCCTTGCTGGAGGAGTCTTATTCAAAGCGAACTGTCAAGGGGGTCCCATAAATCACCCAACCGTGTAGGAACGCGAAATCAAGGAACATAACACGGTATGGCGGAAACTAGGCGGCAAGAGTGGAACAAAACACCAGGCATAAGGCCGAGTCTTCCACCCTTTACCAAGTATATAGATGCATTAATTAAACAATAGATATTGTGATATCCCAACAAGTAAACATGTTCCAACAAGGAACAACATCTCCATGTTCCAACAAGGAACAAACTTCATCTTCACCTGCAACTAGCAACGCTATAAGAGGGGCTGAGCAAAGCAGTAACATAGCCAATCAACGGTTTGCTAGGAAATGTTGGTTAGAGGTTTGACATGGAAATATGGGTGGCATGATATAGCAAGTGGTAGGTAACGTAGCATAGGCATAGCAAAAGAGCGAGCATCTAGCAAGCAAAGATAGAAGTGATATCGAGGGTATGGTCATCTTGCCTGCAAGGTTCTCAGAGTTGTCGAAAGCTTGACCCTCGTAAGCGTTCTCAACAGGTTCCTCGTTCACATACTCGTCTCCCGGCTCTACCCAAAGCAAGAACAAAAACAAAGGAATCACAATAAATCACGGTGCAATGCACAAGCAACATGATGCAATACATGGCATGATATGCGAGATGTGATATGCAATGCGTATGCGTGCTCCGGAAGGAAAATGATGAACCAGGCATCAACTTGGCAAACCAAGTATACCGCTGGAAAGGTGAGATGATTTCGGTTGAAATCGATATAAAGATCACCGGAATCGGATGCACGGTTTGCAAATGACAAGCAAAACAGGAATGACACAAATCTGCCATTACTAGCACGATACCACATAGCAAGCAAAAAGAAATTAAGCTACTGCACCCAAACGTAGCAACAGAGTATATGGAAGTGATCTACTCACGATACTTGACAAAAGATGAACACTGAGATACGGCTAAATCACACCATAACAGGTCCAAACAAGCATGGCAAAAGTGCAAAATATATCAGCTTCACAGAAACAGCATCAGGAAGCAATGTTCAGAGCAAGCAAACAACATGCTAAAGGAACTTATAATAGCAAAACAAGGCATGGCATGAATCTAGTCAAAGCATAGAACAAAAGTCCCTTACTGACCATGAGCCAAAAGGGATCAGAAAATGTAATAGCAACCATGTCAATATAGCAAGTTTCATTAACAGATTCAGCAAACAGGGCATGACATTGACAGAATTATGTAGGCACCTTTGCGAGCTCGATGCACTCACTACAGAGCATTACATGATAAACTAAGCATACATCCATCAAGAAGACATAGCATAGAAGCTATACATGGCAAGAACAACATCATAGCATACACGGATCAACTACAACAACCTTGGCAAAATTGAATAACATGTAAACAATCTGCCAGGAAACATTTTATAGCAAAGGTAGAGCTCGATTCACTCAAGCTATGGCACTCCATAATTGCAAACAAGGGCATGGATGGATAGAGCATAACCATATATTCAAAACATCCTTACTGAAGTATCTCAAAATAAGCATGGATCTCTCTGTAGCATCAAGTTAACATGGCATAAAAATATCAGCAAAACAGGGGCTGAAATCAGCAACATCATGAAGCCTAGTTTGCATGCTTGTGCTAGTCACCATAGAGATCACAAAAATACATGGCATACACCCCTGTAAAGATGGCATGGCATATTACAAAACATATGTAGGACTCCAGTTCATAGGATGCACACATCAATCATGGCAAAGATGACAAAAGTGCATGTTCTGATAAGAATCTGAAACTAACACACATAGCCCTCTTCTAACAGCATTTCGGGCATTAATATGAGCTCAAATGTAAATGATGCAATGGAATGAAATGATCTACTCTTCGAGACGAACAATTCGGTATGTTACGTGCCCAAAACGGAGCTACGGGTGCAAAGATACGGCATAATGAAAATGCAACAAAATAATCACAGAATAATGACTTAGAGGATTTCGGGGCTCGGGGAAAGTCAACCTCCGATACGGATCTAGATCCGGGGCGCGCGAACCGAGGCGGGGCCGACGGTGGCTCGTCGGAACGGCGCCAGAGGAGGAGCCATGCGCAGCGGCGGCGGCGGATCGGGCGCAGCGGCAGCAGCAGCTGGCGCCGGCCGGCGGCGGAGGCGGCGATGAGGCGGCGCGGCAATGGCGGCGAGGCGGCAATCCGCGGCGCGGCGGCCAGCGGCGGGCGGGCGGGCGCGGCGGCGGCGGCGGCAGCTCCCGAGCTCGAGGCGCGGCCTCTCAGCGGCGAAGCGGCAAGCAGGCTCGAGGGGCCTCCAGCGAACCTGCAGAATGCGGCGGCGGCGATGTGGGCGCGCCCGTGGCGCGCCCATGGAAAGGCAGCGGCGGCGCGTGTCCGGCTCGCCGGACGTGTCGGCGGCGGAGGAGCGGGCTAGGGTTTGGGGATCCGGGAAAATTCGAAGTGCACATATTTATAGGTAGAAGGAGCTAGGAAGCTCCAAATGAGGTGCGGTTAACCGTTGGAGAACCAAATGAGCTCCAAATGACCTGAAACTTGACAGGTGGTCTACCGGTGGTGTTCCAAGGCCACTTGACAAACCTCGGTCCATTCCGAGAAAGTTTAGTACCGCTCACGGAAAAATGTAAAGGGGCGCCGGTGGACATAGGAGTGCGGATTGCAAAGCGGACAACGGGAAAATGCTCGGATGCATGAGGCGAGCACGTATGCAAATGAGATGCACATGATGACATGATACGAGATGCATGACATAAACAAAATGCAAAACGAAGACAAAAACCCAACCACGGAGGAATATCATATCACAATGCGAAAATGGCAAGAGTTGGAGTTACAAATATGGAAAGTTACATCCGGGTGTTACAACACTCCACCACTACAAGAGGATCTCGTCCGAGATCTAGGACTGAAAGAACTCCGGATATTCGAACGGAGGTGATCCTCGCGCTCCCGGTGGCTTCTCGGTCGAATGGTGTGACCACTTCACTTTCAGGAATTTGATTGACTTGTTGCGAGTCTTGCGCTCGGTTTCTTCAAGAATAGCAGCGGGTGCTCATGATAAGAGATCTTCTTGGAGATCAATTTCTTGAAGTTGATAGTGCGCTCAGGAGTCTTGAAGCACTTGCGAAGCTATGACACATGAAACACATCGTGCACGTTTGCGAAGTTGGAGGGAAGCTCAAGTTGATAGGCGAGATCGCCTCTTTTGTCAATGATCTTGAAAGGACCCACATATCTAGGGGCAAGCTTCCCTTTGATACCGAAGTGACGAGTGCCTTTCATTGGAGAGACGTGGAGGTAGACATGGTCTCCGATTTCAAAAGCCACATCACGGTGCTTGTCATCATAATAGCTCTTCTGGCGCGATTGCGCGGCTTTGAGATTCTAACGAATGACTTGGCACATTTCTTCGGCTTCTGTGATCAAGTCGTTGCCAAGAAGTTGGTGTTCACCTATCTCGGACCAATTGAGAGGAGTACGGCACTTTCCGCCATAGAGAATTTCGAATGGGGCCTTGCCCAACTTCGCTGGAAGCTGTTGTTGTAGGAGAACTTCGGCATATGGAAGACAATCTTCCCACTTCATACGAAGGAAATGACACAAGCCCTGAGCATATCTTCAAGGATTTGATTGACTCGCTCGACTTGGCCACTTGTTTGAGGATGGAAAGCTGTGCTGAAACAAATGTTGGTGCCCATGGCCGTCTGAAAAGAATCCCAAAACTTGGAGGTAAAGATGCTGCCACGGTCTGAAGAGATCAGTTGTGGAATGCCATGCAAGGAGACAATTCTGGAGGTGTATAGCTCTGCCAACTGAGCTGATGTGATAGATTCTTTGATTGGAAGAAAATGAGCCACTTTAGTAAGCTTGTCAATGACAACGAAGATAGCATCATTTCCACGCTTGGACTTAGGAAATCCAGTCACGAAGTCCATCTCGATATGATCAAACTTCCATTCCGGAATAGCAAGAGGTTGGAGGAGACCAGCTGGTCGTTGGTGTTCTGCTTTCACCCTTCTGCAGACATCACACTCATTCACGAATTGAGCAATTTCTCGCTTCATTCGAGTCCACCAATATGACTGCTTGAGGTCATGGTACATCTTTGTACTTCCAGGATGAATGGATAGAAGGGAATTGTGCGCCTCGTTCATAATGACTTTACGTAGATCACCCTTTGGAACCACAATTCGGTCCTCGAAGAAAAGAGTATCTTTGTCATCAATGTGGAAGCACTTGTACTTGAAAAGGCCCTTGTCGATACCACGTTTCACCTTTTTCACCATGGTATCCAGGAGTTGAGCCTCACGAATTTGGTCTTCCAATGTAGGAGAGACTATGAGGTTGGCAAGAAAGCCTTGAGGAACAACTTGAAGATTCAGCTTGTGGAAAGCTTCACAGAGATCCGGTTGGAAGGGCTTGAGGATTAAACTGTTACAGTAAGCCTTCCTGCTCAAAGCATCTTCAATCACATTGGCCTTGCCCGGAGTATATTCAATACTTGGGTTGTACTCTTGAATCATTTCGACCCATCGAGTTTGCCTGAGGTTGAGGTTGGGTTGAGTGAAGATATACTTGAGACTCTTGTGATCGGTGAATATGTCCACTTTCCTTCCCAACAAGAGATGTCTCCATGTTATCAATGCATGGACAACTGCCGCCACCTCAAGATCGTGAGTGGGGTAGTTCTTTTCGTTGGGCTTTAGCTGATGAGAGGTATAGGCCACAACTTTCTTCTCTTGCATTAACACAGCACCGAGACCTTGAAGGGAAGCATCACAGAAAACTTCGAATGGCTTGGATTCATCAGGAGGAATCAAGACAGGAGCTGTGACGAGTTTCTCTTTGAGAGTATTGAAAGCAACGTCACACTCAGGAGACTAGACATACTTCACATGCTTCTGGAGGAGGTTGGAAAGAGGCTTTGCAATCTTAGAGAAGTTCTCAACGAATCTTGACAATAGCTTGCAAGTGCAAGAAAACTGCTGGCTGCTTGACATTCGAGGAGGTTCCCAATTCACAACTGCAGACACCTTCTCGGGATTAACAGCGATGCCTTTGGCGGAGATGATATGACCAAGATAAAGCACTTCATCAAGCCAAAATTCACATTTGGAAAACTTCAGATAGAATTGATGCTCTCGAGCTTGTCTAGCACCAATCGCAAATGCTTGGCATGATCCTTCTTATTCTTGGAAAGACCAAAATATCATCAAGATAGACCAAGACGAATTCATTGGTGTAGGGGTTGAAGATGAAGTTCATCATTCGAGAGAATGTTGGAGGAGCATTGACAAGGCGAAAGACATGACGGTATATTCATAAGAACCAAAGCTTGTTGTGAATGCTGTCTTGGGAATATCTTGTTCACGAATCTGAATCGATGATTACCCATCTGAAGGTCAAGCTTGGAGAAAACTTTAGCACCTTTGAGTTGCTCGAATAGCTCATTGATGTTGGGAAGTGGATACTTGTTCTTGATTGTCTTCTTATTCAATGGACGGTAATCGGCGCAAAGTCGGTCCGTGCCATCCTTCTTCGGACAAAAGAACACCACAACCCCAAGGAGATGAACTCGATCCGATCAAACCCAGACGCTCTTGTTCATCGAGCTGCTTCTTCAATTCCTTCAGCTCATTAGGTCCAAGCTTGTATGGGCGCTTGCAAGCGGGTTCGATGCTAGGCTCAAGATCGACAATGAATTCAAGCGGCGGTGAGGAGGCATACCCGAAGCTCTTACGGAAAGACATCTTGGTACTCACAAGCGATGGAATCGAGAGATAGCATCCAACTCGCCCTTCTCATTGAGAGAAAACAACCGAATGGTTTCATCACGAGCGGCATAGATGATCACATCGTCGGAAGAGTGAGTCAATTGAATTTCCACAGCAGCACAATCAAGCTGAGCTTTGTCTGAAAAGCCATCCATCCCGAGAATAAGATCAATATCCGAGTCACCAAGGACAATTGGTTTAGCCAGAAATCTATAGTCGCCCATCTTGATACCGACATTCGGAACCAACAAACTAGAACTCATGTGCTTGCCCGGGGAAACAATTGCTAGAGGTCTATCCAAAAATTCCGAAGTGAAATCATGCTTCGCAAAAAACGGTCTTGACATGAAACAATGCGATGCACCAGTATCAAATAAGACTTTTGCAGGAATATCATTAACTGAGAGATTACCCATTATCACGTTAGTAGATCCCTCCGCTTGCACTGCATTCATCATATTCACCTCGGCATGCTTTGGATTATGCTTGACCACTGCATTGCTGGAAGATCTCACAGGAGGAGGAGGCGGAAGGCGCCTTTGGTTGAAGCACTTGTTCGCATAGTGACCTTTCTGCGACATTTGTTGCAAGTCACCTCACGAGGCGGACGGTGATAAGGAGCATTTGACCTTGGAGCTTGAGAGTTTGACTTGTTACGATAGACTGGGTTGGGCGGGTGGGAAGATCCACGACCACCTGAGTTCTTCTGCGATAAGGCTGACGAAAGGAGGAGGAGGAAGGTAGAACTTCGCTGCTTAGCTGCCACTTGAGAGGAAGAAGAAGACTGAATCTGCATCCCCGATTCTCTTCTTAGAAGCCTCACATTTGAGCTCGGCAGCTTCTTGCTTGATGCCATGTTGTAGAATTCATCATACTTTTACGGCTCAAAAGCACGAGAGCTAATTGCAGATCTTCTGTGAGACCACCTCTGAATTGATAGATCATATTCTTTTCATCAGGGACGTCTTGCTTAGCGAAGCGAGCGAGTTTCTGGAACTGGATATTGTATTGATACACAGACATGTTGCCTTGCTTGAGATTGCGGAACTCCTCACGCTTGCTCTCAACAACACTTTTCGGAATGTGGTGTGCTTTGAAGTCTCGGCGGAACTCATCCCAGGTAATTACACGACCTCCTCTGGAATCTTTGTATTGTTGGTACCACTCAGCAGCTTGGTCCTTGAGTTGAAACAAAGCAAACTTGACAAAGTCCTCAGGTCTGACATTGCTACATTCAAAATGTTTGCAGATGTCCACAAGCCAATCGTCGGCGTCTGTGGCCTCGACACAGAAGCTGAAAGACTTCGGCTGATTAGCAAGGAACTGATTGAGGGTAGCAAAGTGCGGCTGATTGTTGCCTTGACCTCGATTTCCTTGATTGCCTTGCCCTTGGGTACGCTCTTGCAAGAGTTGAAAAATCATCTGAGCATTGGCATTGGTGGCTGCCATGATAGCTTGCCATGCCTCTGGAGGCGAAGGTGGAGGTGGAGGGTTCGACTGACTCCCATCATTGCGTTCCGGATTCAGACGCGTTGGCGGAGCCATCCTGAAGAGGGTGACATCCATTAGCACTTGATAGACAGATAGACAAGTTGAATCAACGGATAGAAATTGCAACATATAGTCTTCACAATAAACATTCGAACAAGGATGAACGAATGAATTCCAAAAGCTAACATCACACGTCCATTAAGGTGAGAAGCCACTTGATTAAGGGTTGATGAAAAAATAACAAGGTACGACGGAACAAATAAGTGGTAAGGATTACCCAATCACAAACCAAATATCTGCGGGAAGAAATGCTAAGAGCTACTTGAGTCCCACCTATAAACTCCCAAACTTTATGGTTATGCAATCTGGTGTTGGGGATCAGGGACACAAAATATATCACCCAAACTAACAATACCTAGATCCATTTGTATCCATCCGTCAACACATAACCAAGAAACCTTCGAAATCGTGTACCTCGACCTTGAAAAGCATCCGTTATCTGAGTCATGGCAATACTCGAGCTCGCCCAAGATCTTTGGGTTATCGGGTTATCTCACCAACAACTGTACAAAAGAGATTTTCGATGTCGGCAAAGCTCGGTATTCCAGAATGCAGCGATAAAATTGTGGCGACAACACCTCGGAGCTCAACTCCGGGACACCGCCACAACCCCTAAATGTCGGGAGGCACCAAGAACAATTTTCTCGTCACAAAACCATCGAACGATTCCAAGATACCAGCGTGATCCTAAAATTTTTTAGTGAAATTTGAGGAGAGGAGAGTCAAAACTTCTCGTCGGAGACCTCACCAGAGCGACGAAGGGACTGGGAGTAAAAAGAATCCTACTCTCGATATATATAATCCTAAGACTCAAAACATTTTTGTTCTAGACTCAACAACGCCAACAAACAATCAGCGAGGGGCTCCTAAGTCGGGGATGGCTCGATTACCAACTTATAGCGCCCTCGATGCGGCTATATCTCCCACGTGTCGAAGCACGACTTAGAGGCATAACCGCATTGAAAGCAATGTCGCAAGTGAGGTAATCTTCACACAACCCATGTAATACATAAGGAAAGAGATACATAGTTGGCTTACGATGCCACTTCACACAATACATAAATAAACATCCATCATCCAGATTACACTCAAGGTCCGACTACGGAACCAAAATAAAATAAGACTACCCCAAATGATAAACAGATCCCGATCGTCCCAACTGAGCTCCACTCACGATCATCGAGGAAAAGACACATAGTAACGACCACGTTCCTCGTCGAACTCCCACTTGAGCTCGGTTCGTCATCTACATTGGCATCGTCGGCACCGCAACTGTTTTGGTAGAATCTGTGAGTCACGGGGACTCAGCAATCTCACACCAGCGAGATCAAGACTATTTAAGCTTATAGGAAGGACAGAGTTGTGAGGTGGAGCTGCAGCAGCGACTAGCATATATGGTGGCTACATTCGCAAAAGAGAGCGAGAAGAGAAGCAAGGCACGGTCGTGAACCTAGTAGCGATCAAGAAGTGATCTGAAACTACTTCGTCAAACATAACTCCAACACCGTGTTCACTTCCCGGACTTCGCCGAGAAGAGACCATCACGTTACACACGCCTTGATTGATGTGTTTTAATTAAGGTCAACTTCGGGTTTTCTACAACCGACATTAACAAATTCCCATCTGCCTCATAACCGCAGGCACGGCTTTGAAAGATAATACCTGCGGGGTGTCCCAACAGCCCATTACAAGATCTCATGGTCAACGAAGGATATTCCTTCTACCGGGAAGACCCGATCAGTCTCGGAATCCCGGACTACAAGACATTTCGACAGCAATAAAACAAGACCAGCAAAGCCGCCCGATGCACCGACAAATCCCGATAGGAGCTTCACATATCTCGTTCTCAGGGCACACCGGATAGGTCAGCCTACGAGTAAAACCAGCCCTCGAGTTGCCCCGTGGTGGCCCTGATCTGCCCGTTTGGGCCAGCACTCGAAGAAGCACCGTCCGGGGTTAAATAAAGATGACCCTCGGGCTCGCGAAAACCCGGGGGAAAAAGGCTTAGGTGGCAAATGGTAAAACCAATGTTGGGCCTTGCTGGAGGAGTCTTATTCAAAGAGAACTGTCAAGGGGGTCCCATAAATCACCCAACCGTGTAAGGAACACGAAATCAAGGAACATAACACCGGTATGACGGAAACTAGGGCGGCAAGAGTGGAACAAAACACCAGGCATAAGGCCGAGTCTTCCACCCTTTACCAAGTATATAGATGCATTAATTAAACAATAGATATTGTGATATCCCAACAAGTAAACATGTTCCAACAACGAACAACATCTCCATGTTCCAACAAGGAACAAACTTCATCTTCACCTGCAACGCAACGCTATAAGAGGGGCTGAGCAAAGCGGTAACATAGCCAATCAACGGTTTGCTAGGAAAGGTTGGTTAGAGGTTTGACATGGAAATATGGGTGGCATGATATAGCAAGTGGTAGGTAACGTAGCATAGGCATAGCAAAAGAGCGAGCATCTAGCAAGCAAAGATAGAAGTGATATCGAGGGTATGGTCATCTTGCCTGCAAGGTTCTCAGAGTTGTCGAAAGCTTGATCCTCGTAAGCGTTCTCAACAGGTTCCTTGTTCACGTACTCGTCTCCCGGCTCTACCCAAAGCAAGAACACAAACAAAGGAACCACAATAAATCACGGTGCAATGCACAAGCAACATGATGCAATACATGTGATGATATGCGAGATGTGATATGCAATGCGTATGCGTGCTCCGGAAGGAAAATGATGAACCAGGCATCAACTTGGCAAACCAAGTATACCGCTGGAAAGGTGAGATGATTTCGGTTGAAATCGATATAAAGATCACCGGAATCGGATGCACGGTTTGCAAATGACAAGCAAAACAAGAATGACACAAATCTGCCATTAACAGCACGATACCACATAGCAAGCAACAAGAAATTAAGCTACTGCACCCAAACATAGCAACAAAGTATATGGCAGTGATCCACTCAAGATGCTTGACAAAAGATGAACACCGAGCTACGGCTAAGTCACACCATAACAGGTCCAAACAAGCATGGCAAAAGTGCAAAATATATCAGCTTCACAGACTTGGTGAAAATACTGAACATGGCAGAAACAGCATCAGGAAGCAATGTTCAGAGCAAGAAAACAACATGCTACAGGAACTTATAATAGCAAACCAAGGCATGCCATGAATCTACTCAAAGCATATAACAAAAGTCCCTTAGTGACCATGAGCCAAAAGGGATCAGAAAATGTAATAGCAACCATGTCAATATAGCAAGTTTTGTTAACAGATTCAGCAAACAGGGCATGACATTGACAGAATTATGTAGGCACCTTTGCGAGCTCGATGCACTCACTACAGAGCATTACATGATAAACTAAGCATACATCCATCAAGAAGACATGGCATAGAAGCTATACATGGCAAGAACAACATCATACCATACACGGATCAACTACAACAACCTTGGCAAAATTGAATAACATGTAAACAATCTGCCAGGAAACATTTTATAGCAAAAGTAGAGCTCGATTGACTCAAGCTATGGCACTCCATAATTGCAAAAAAGGGCATGGATGGATAGAGCATAACCATATGTTCAAAACATCCTTACTGAAGTATCTCAAAATAAGCATGGATCTCTCTGTAGCATCAAGTAAACATGGCATAAAAATATCAGCAAAACAGGGGCTGAAATCAGCAACATCATGAAGCCTATTTTGCATGCTTGTTCTAGTCACCACAGAGATCACAAAAATACATGGCATACACCCTTGTAAAGATGGCATTGCATATTACAAAACACATGTAGGGCTCCAGTTCATAGGATGCACACATCAATCATGGCAAAAATGACAAAAGTGCATGTTCTGATAAAATCTGAAACTAACATCACATAGCCCTCTTCTAACAGCATTTCGGGCATAAATATGAGCTCAAATGTAAATGATGCAATGGAATGAAATGATCTACTCTTCGAGGCGAACAATACGGTATGCTACGCTCCCAAAACGGAGCTACGGGTGCTATGATACGGCATGATGAAAATGCAACAAAATAATCACAGAATAATGACTTAGAGGATTTTGGGGCTCGGGGAAAGTCAACCTCCGAAACGGATCTAGATCCGGGGCGCGCGAACCGAGGCGGGGCTGGCGGCTCGCGCCGAACGGCGCGCCAGAGGAGGCCGCCGAGGCGGGGCGGCGGATCCGGCGGCGACCGGGCCGCGCGGCGTCGGCCGGGCGGCCAGGGCCGAGGGGCGGAGGCGGCCGGGCGGCGGCGGCGAGGTCCGGCCAGTGGCGGCGGACGGCCGAGGCGATGGAGGGCGCGGCAGCGGCGGAGGCGCGGCCTCCAGGCGGCGGGCGACGAACGGCTCGAGGGCCTCCAGCGAACCTGCGAACATGGGCGGCGGCGATGTGGGCGCGCACGTGGCGCGGCCATGATTGGCCACGGCGGCGGCGGACGTGTCCGCGGCGGAGGAGCGGGCTAGGGTTTGGGGATCCGGGAAAATTCGGGGAGTTTACATATTTATAGGTAGAAGGAGCTAGGAAGCTCCAAATGAGGTGCGGTTAACCGTTGGAGTACCAAACGAGCTCCAAATGACCTGACGAAACTTGACAGTGGTCTACGGTGGTGTACCAAGGCCACTTGACAAACCTCGGTCCATTCCGAAAGTTTAGTACCAGCTCACGGAAAAATGTAAAGGGGCGCCGGGGACATAGGAGTGCGGATTGCAAAACGGACAACGGGGAAAATGCTCGGATGCATGAGACGAGCACGTATGCAAATGAGATGCACATGATGACATGATACGAGATGCATGACATAAACAAAATGCAAAATGAAAGACAAAAACCCAACCACGGAGGGAATATCATATCACAATGCCGAAAATGGCAAGAGTTGGAGTTACAAATATGGAAAGTTACATCCGGGGTGTTACATGGCATCTTGAGCTTGAGATATGCGTAGTGCGGCACCGCATTGAACTTTGCAAATGAGGTTCGTCCGAGCAGTGCGTGATAGCCGCTGCGGAGCGGGACTATGGCGAAGATTAACTCCTCGCCGCCAAGTTATCCGGGATCCAAGACCACTTCAAGTGTAATCGAGCTGTCTGATTGGCCTCTACACCTGGTATGACGCCTTTAAAGGTCATCTTTGTGGGTTTAATCCTTGATGGGTCTATGCCCATTTTGCGCACTGTATCCTGATAAAGGAGGTTCAGGCTGCTGTCGCCGTCCATTAGGATTCTAGTGAGGTGAAATCCGTCAATGATTGGGTATAGAACCAATGCGGTGAATCCGCCATGGCGGATGCTAGTGGGGTGGTCCCTTCGATCAAAAGTGATCGGGCAGGAAGACCACAGGTTGAACTTTGGGGCGACTGGCTCCATCGCATATACGTCCCTTACTGCACGCATCCGCTCCCTTTTGGGTATGTGGGTTGCGTATATCATGTTCACCGTCCGCACTTGCGGGGGAAGCCCTTCTGTCCTCTATTGTTCGGCGGCCGGGGCTCCTCCTCGTCATCACTATGCAGCCCCTTCCATTGTTTTCGGCATTTAACTTGCTTGTCTGCTTGAACACCCAACAATCCCTATTGGTGTGATTGGCTGGCTTTTGGGGGGTGCCATGTATCTGGCACGAGCGATCGAGTATTCGGTCCAAATTGGACGGGCCCGGAGTATTTCTTTTAAATGGCTTTTTCCGTTGACCGGGTTTAGAGCCTCTAAATCCGGCATTGACTGCCGTATTCTCAGCATTATCGCTGTTAATGCGGCGCTTGTGCTTGTTGCGACGCGACCTGCCATTGCTGTCCTTGGTATTCGAATTACCAGGGCTCTTGGTCATGTTGTTACGACGAGCTAGCCAGCTGTCCTCTCCCGCGCAAAAGCGGGTCATGAGTGTTGTGAGGGCTGCCATGGATTTCGGCTTTTCCTGTCCTAGGTGCCGGGCAAGCCACTCGTCGTGGATGTTGTGTTTGAAGGCTGCAAGGGCCTCGGCATCCGGATAATCGACGATTTGATTTTTCTTGGTTAGGAACCGTGTCCAGAATTGTCTGGCCGATTCCTCTGGCTGCTGAATTATGTGTCTTAGGTCATCGGCGTCTGGTGGTCGCACCTATGTGCCCTGGAAATTTTCAAGGAATGCGGCTTCCAGTTCTTCCCAACAACCAATTGACTCTGCTGGCAAGCTGTTAAGCCAATGCCGGGCTGGTCCTTTAAGCTTGAGTGGGAGGTATTTGATGGCGTGTAGATCATCACCGCGGGCCATGTGGATGTGAAGGAGATAGTCCTCGATCCAAACCGCGGGATCTGTTGTGTCGTATGATTCAATGTTTACGGGTTTGAAACCCTCAGGGATTTGATGATCCATCACTTCATGTGTGAAGCATAGTGGGTGTGCGGCGCCTCTGTATTGGGCTATATCACGACGCAGCTCAAATGAGCTTTGTCTCTCGTGTTCGCCCGCCGGAGTTGCCATATCCGGCGTGACGGTTATCGTCACGTGTCGTGGGGCGCCCACACGATCCGTAGATCGATCTTGTTTGCCTTGCCTTGTCCTCCAATATATCTCACAGGTCTGGCGCATTTCCCCAAGCCTTGGTATTTTTTGAGCGGCATCGGGATGCGGCTTGAGTTGAGGGCCGAGAGGCCTCTCTGTCGCGGCCACGAGGTGGCCGGTCAGCCATATCATGCGCTGGTGATGTAGGTTTGGGTGCTTCCTCCTCTAATCGGGGTAGCAGCCTGCGTTTTGGGTAGCTCTTGGAGGGGCGCTCGAGTTCGTACTCTTCGGCCGCAAGGACTTCAGTCCATCTGTCAGCTAGCAAGTCTTGGTCAGCTCTAAGCTGTTGCTGCTTTTTCTTGAGGCTGCTTGTCGTGGCCATTAGGCTGCGTTTGAAATGCTCTTGTTCGACGGGATCCTCGGGCACGACGAATTTGTCGTCGTCGAGGCTTGCCTCATCTTCGGAGGGAGGCATGTAATTATCGTCCTCTACCTCTCTCTCTGCCGCTCTCTCATGAGGGCTGGCTTCTCCATCCTCCTGGGCTGCATCATGCTGGAGGGGGTTATCTTCAGCACTGTCCGGGGTGTTATTGTCTCCCGTGCCGGAATCACCGTTTTTGTTGTGGCGGGATTTAGAGCAGCGCCCTCGGCGCCGGCAACAAGGCTGTTTCTTGGAGGGGTCATCCTCCGCTGTTCCATCGCCATTCCCATATTTTGGGATGTCCACCATGTATATGTCGTATGACGAGGTGGCCTTCCAGTGCCCTGTGGGCGCTGATTCTTGGTCGTCTCCTGCATCTCGTCCATACCGTCGATGTCTTCGGAGTCGAAGTCGAGCATCTCGGTTAAATCATCGACAGTGGCTATGAAGTGGGTGGTGGGTGGGCTTTGAATTTCTTCGTTGTCCGCATCCCAACCTTCGTAACCATAATCCGGCCAGGGCTCTCCTGATAAAGAGAGAGACTTTAGTGAATTCAGAATGTCGCCAAAGGGCGAGTGCTGAAAGATGTCCGTGATGGTGAATTCCATGATCGGCGCCCAATAGGATTCGATTGGCAGGGGCGCGGAAGGCTCGGAGTCCGGAGGGGAGTCCGGCACCTTGGAGTCAGGAGTTTCACAAAGGACGGGGTAGGTGTATGGCTCAATCATTGTAGAGATCGTAGCCCCCGAGGCGGTGTCCAGCCACCCGTCCTCGATCGGCGCGGTCGGCTCCGAACTAAAGGTCGGAGCGGACATCGGTGCGACCTCGGGACACTTTGTTCGGCGGAGCTAGATCATCCCCCTCATGACAGGGCGGCGCGCTTGGCTGTGGCTCGAACCCGTCGAAGATCAAGTCTCCGCGGATGTCAGCCGTGTAGTTCAAACTCCCAAATCTGACCTGGTGGCCAGGGGTGTAGCTTTCAATCTGCTCCAGATGGCCAAGCGAATTTGCCAAATGCAAAACCGCCGAATCTGAAGATATGTCCGGGAGAAAAGTCTCACCACAGGCGCATCGTTGTTGATGATCGGAGGAGCCATCGGGCCTAAGGATGACGACACAGAGGAACTATCAATGAAAGCACCAATGTCGGTGTCAAAAACGGCGGATCTCGGGTAGGGGGTCCCGAACTGTGCGTCTAGGCGGATGGTAATAGGAGACAAGGGACACGATGTTTTTACCCAGGTTTGGGCCCTCTTGATGGAGGTAAAACCCTACTCCTACTTGATTAATATTGATGATATGGGTAGTACAAGAGTAGATCTACCACGAGATCAGAGAGGCTAAACCCTAGAAGCTAGCCTATGGTATGATTATTGTTCGTCCTACGGACTAAAACCCTCCGGTTTATATAGGCACCGAATAGGGTTAGGGTTACACAGAGTCGGTTACAATGGTAGGAAATCTACATATCTGAATCGCCAAGCTTGCCTTCCACGCCAAGGAAAGTCCCATCCGGACACGGGACGAAGTCTTCAATCTTGTATCTTCATAGTCCAGGAGTCCGGCCAAAGGCTATAGTCCGGCTATTCGGACACCCTCTAATCCAGGACTCCCTCAGCGGGCATTTTCCCACGTCTTTAGCCATCTTCAGAACCTTGATCACCCTTTTGACTCGGATGCTGCCATCGCCCCGGTGCCTGTGGCCATCCGAGGCGACCTGGCGAGGTAGGTGGAGGACAACGTTGATGCGCTCGTCCGTGCCTTCACATCCGACGACGACGGGGTGATCATCGCTCCCGATGAAGGTGCCGTGGTGAACGGTGGCGGAGGCGGTGCCAACAACGGTGATGAAGAGGCTGGCGGCGATGACGGTGGCGCCAGCGCCTCCGAGGACGCCCTGGGAGACGTGATGAGTGACTTGTCCGATTGACCCTGTGCCTTCCCTTGCTGCTTGCCCTGCGCAGTTAGAGACTTGGGCGTGGCCCTGAAGGTTGTGAGAGCATTTTGGGGAGGGGAAGCCCCTCATGTAAGAAAATCGTCGCCTACATGTTGTCAAGATTGGCGCCGGACGAGTGTCTGTGTGATGCCGTGATTGTCGTGATGAATAGGTTGTTGCGGTTTTACCTTTGTCTTGGCGAGCCTCGAGTGGGCTTGTGGTGTATATTTGAGGGCCCGTGGGGGTCCCATTTATCCATGCGGCGAGAGCCTGGCTGGAGCGAACAACGGCCGCGGGACGGCAGGCGCAAGTGCCGGGCCCTTCCCTAATCGCGAGGGGCCCGCGAGAGGGAGGCAGCTGGTGCAAATTTCAACTTGAGCGGAAATAGAAGCACGAAAAAGCACGCGAATAAGATGCAACACCCCTTCCCGCATATGCAAACACAAATTCGACTTCAACTTAGATCCGAAGCAAGAAAGCTTGTTCGCACGAGAAAGAAAGCAAAAGCAAAAGGCCGCATCCGGCACCTAGCCTAGTCTTCGATGTCTTCTCACCAGCGCGGAGCTAAGTGCTGCCACTGGGCGTGGGCGGGAGCCCCCGAGGCCCGAGGGCGGCTCTCCGGAGACTCCGGGGCGTGTACAGCCCCAACTCATTATTGCGTGAGAGTGTCACGGGCGGCGAGCTTCACAGGCACTGGGCATTCTTCACAGGTACCAGCCTTGCTTCATATCGCCATATGAGGGCCCCGCCTTGCGTCACCCTTGACCCCACCGACGGCGACCGGAAACCAGGACGACGCCAATGGGGAAAATAGGACGCCAGCCAGTTCCCAACGACCACGGGTCTCTGCCGGGGCAAGCCACAGGGCACCTCCCGGCGGAGGGCCTACCTCAAAGAGCACCTTGCTCAGCATGCCGAGGGGAGGCAGGCTCCAGACCCTCTCCTGCTGCCCAGTGCCCTCCTCACGAGGGAAGGAGATCGCCCTTGGGGCAGCCATCCGCCGCGGTGACCTGAACCTCCTGCGACCCATGGTTAGCATAAGCCTGCTCCTGAGGAATTAGTGATACCCGGTAGTTGTTGAGGCTCCCGTGAGGCTCCTGAAGGAGCTCGGCTTTCGGCGCTTCTTCCTCCCAGCCTGACCCGAGGAACGAGCCGTGATCTTCCTCCAACGTGTACCCTGGATCCACCATGCGTGGCACATAGGCCTTTGGGGCCACCACCCCAAAGGCCTCGCCGTGGTGCTCCGCATGCCATGCAGCTCGACTCGAAGCTCCAACTTGGGGATGGTAAGGTGGCGGCCCGCCGGGACCAAAGACAATGACGCGCATGCCTTGGTTCACTAGGGGCGGTGCCGGCGCAGCCTGCTGCTTGGCGCTGACGGCCAAGCCGGTGTTGACGAAGCCTTGAAGCACGCTCGGGGGCGCGCGGGCACGGATCGGCCCGCCTCGTGATCCTCCCGGCGCCTGGGGTGGGAGCTGGACGCCCCCGACGCAGCGGCATCTAGGAGCTCGGTGACGCGTTCCAGCAGCACGCCGCGGCCACTTTCTTGTAGTCTGCATCGTAGCAGCTCTCACGCCACCGTGAGCGCGGCCTTCATGTTCGCCTGCTCATGCCGGGTGTGCAGCGCCGTGGCTGCGGCGTGGCTTAGGCCCGCGCTACAGATCATACTTGCCGTGGAGTGAGGGCAGGGGACGCCTGACCGTGTCACCCGCGTCCCGCAGCGTTCTGCGGGGCGCGGGCTGCCTGAGGTGCGGGGTTGAGGTCAACTTGGGCAGGCGGCACGGCATGGGCAGGCCATGTCGCGCAGCGGTCGGAGTTGGCCGTCGGATCGCCGGACATGGAGGCGGCGACGCGGCGGGGCGTAGGACGGAGGAAAGAAGATTCCGGCGCACCCCTAACTGGCGCGCCAAATGTCGGATGTTGGGTTCCGGCAGACCCTTAAGGTTCGAACACTGGGGTGCGCACGAAGATCTCTCCCCTACCGATCTACGTCCGATCGCCTCGTGAGATCTAAGCTATGAACGATTAACAACACAAGGGACACGAGATTTATACTGGTTCGGGCCACCGTTGTGGTGTAATACCCTACTCCAGTGTGTGGTGGATTGTCTCGGGGGCTGATAATGAAGAGTGCAAGGGAAGAACAGCCTTGTGAGAGGTGTTCTTGGGCTGCGATGAACTTCTTGGGTGAGTTCGATCGCCTCTCTCTCTCTGACTAGGCTTCCAAAGTCTCCCCCATCTACCGTGGTGGCTAGCTCTATTTATAGAGGCCCTGGGCCTCTCCCCAAATATTGAGCGGGATGGGCGCCAACAACGGCCATTTCGAAGGGGAACATCTAGTACAAGTTATCCTGACTAAAGTTGGTCTTCGGCTGCCAAAAGCACTGGCGATGATGCCGTCTTGGACTCCACAGTGACCTCCATCCTGCCGCTCCGCTGGTCTTGGTCTCGTTGCACCAAAATGACAACCTTTGCCTGATGCCTCGGTACTCCGCGTCTGTGCTTGTCCCCTTTGCACCAAAGAGGAAACAAGGACACCGCGCAGGCCGGCGCCCACCTGGCGCCCGGCTGGCCTCGATCGTCATGGCTTGCGTAACGAGCACCTTGCGAGGTACCCTGCCTTGATCTCTCCGCCTCCTCGCGAGCCTGCCTGGCGAGGCCGTCCCTGACGAAGCCTTGTGTCGTCCGCCCCACGAGGCTTGGCCCCTCGCGAGGGTCTTGAGTCTTGTGTTGATGAAGACGGGCCGTACTGGGCCACCACTTGAGCGACGCTGCAGGCCGCAGGCAGGCAATTCTGGGGACGCCCGTTCCCAGAACGCCGACGCACAATATCATCAGTACCAAATGGATCTTCCAAAATAAGCAAGATGAAGATGGCATTGTGGTAAGATATAAAGCTCAAGGGTATATATAGGTAGAAGGTATAGATTTCGGTGAAACTTATGCTCATGTTGCCCATCTTGAGGCCATTCGCATTGTTCTTGCATATGCAAGCTTCAATGACATCTTGCTATATCAAATGGATGTGAAGAGTGCCTTCCTCAATGGTGAAATTGATGAGGAAGTTTATGTTAGACAGCCACCTAGCTTTGAAAATCCTTAGTTCCCTAACAAAGTTTTCAAGTTGAAAAAGGCTCTATATGGGCTCAAGCAAGCTCCTCGAGCCTGGTACGACACTCTAAAGAAGTTTCTACTCATAAAAGGGTTCAAGCATGGATCCACTTATTCCACTCTTTCACACGTGCTATTAATGGTGATTTATGTGGATGATATTATCTTCGGCTGTAGTAACAATGCTTGCAGCTTAGGATTCGTACAAATGATGTCCGAGAAATATGAGATATCAATGATGGGTGAACTTAAGTTTTTGCCAGGTTGCAAATTCGGCAACAAAAAGAATGGAATTTTTATCTACCAGGAGAAATATCTCAGAGACCGTCTAAAGAAGTTCAAGATGCAAGATTGCAACCATAAGCGCTACAAAACTCCTACGCCTATGGATGGTTTGCTTGATGCTGATGTGTACGATAATGATTATGATCAGAAGTATTATCGTTCAATGATTGGTTCTTTGCTCTACCTATGTGCATCCAGACCTGACAATATGAGTGTTTGTATGTGTGCCTGTTTTCAAGCCGCACCAAAGGAATCCAATCACCAAGCGATCAAGTGTATTCTGTATATTTGGCTCACACCCCCACCTTAGGTTTTTGGTACCCTAAGGGAGCACAGTTTGACCTCATTGGTTATTCAGACTCACATTATGCAGGTGACTGGGTTGACAGAAAATCTACCTCAGGGACATGCCATTTCCTTGGTAGATCTTTGGTTTACTGGTCGTCAAGGAAGCATAACTATGTGTCATTATCTATGACTGAGGCCGAATATGTTGCTGCTGGCGCATGTTGCACTCAGTTTCTATGGATGAAGCAAACTCTGAAGGAATATGGAGTCAAGGTTAAGAAGATTCCTTTATTGTGCGACAATGAGAGTGAAATCAAACTTTGCACACAATCCCGTGCAACACTCTTGCACCAAGCATATTGATATCATACATCATTTCCTTCGCAATCATGTTGGTCGAGAGGATACTGTGATTAGTCATGTCAACACCGAAGAAAATCTCGCTAATATCTTCACCAAGCCCCTCAATGAGTAAATATTCTATGTGTTACGGTGTGAGCTAAATATCCTAGATTCCATGAACGTGCATTAAGATGCACTCGGCACCCGTACCAACATTTCCACATCTTAGAAGGAAAGGGCGCATAACACTTGAGGAGTTTTAAAATTTCGACAAAGTGAAATTTGCTTTCTGAGAGTGAATACATTAACAAAGAATTAGACTAACTGGTTGCCATGACTAGTTGTGCGACGCTCGAGGTCATACAGTTCTTGTATGGTGGGTCACGCCACCACATTTTCCTTGTCTCTTTTTCTTTCTTTCATGCGTGTTCTTGTGTTTCTATCTGAATGCATTTCACTCATATGTTTCCATTCGGTTGTTGTTTTTCGTCTGAGTGAAATGTGTAGGACCCCTTGTTTCATTCTCGTCCATCTCTTCCTGTCTATGCTGCTTCGTTATAAATACACAAATTTATTTGGAGAAAACTAATTTGGTGTCCTTGACCATGATTTTGTTTCGGCCCAAACCTTATCTCTTTTGGCGAAAGCTGTCAAAAATTTGGGGTTTCCCGCCCAAGTTAGGACCACATTCTATTCAACAACCGCCATCAAATCTGGGTCATTGAATTGCCAAAGTCCTCTGACTGTGGTCGTTTGATCAGATTCACCGGGTGCAGTTATTTCCTCTCGCATATAAATACCGCGCCACCCCGTCCACCAATACACTTCGTCTTCGCCATCCTCCTTTTCCTCATAACCCCAACCGTACCGATCCATCTCAAGCGTGATGCCCGATCAACCTTGCTGCTTAGCTGCCGGAAGTTGGTCGCCGGAGTCCTTCCTCGCCGCCACAGGTCATCTCCTACTCCACGTCACCGTAGCAGTTGCACATCACCAAGCTAGGGTATGTGTAGCACGAACTCGGGCTTCTTTTTATCCGTTTGAGTTCATTCGCGGTAATTTTCATGGAATTTTACTGTGTTTCTTAGATCTTCACCATTAGGTAAAATTCATGGATGCGGTTTGTAGTTGTTCCTCTCTCCATGCTCAGATCTAGGGTTTGTGTTCTATCTCGAGCAAATGAAATGGTTGGCTCGATAGCTAGTATATTTCTTCGATCTACTAGTTAACCCTGGTTATTTACTTCTCTCAAAACATTACTAAAGCCCTGCATCTATGATGTTGGGTAGAACCCTATATGCCCGATGTTTCAGGATTGGAGTGGATCCCATGAAGAACGCGAAGGGAAAACACGAGGGAAACACGAGAGAAATCACTCAAACCAACAAGATTCGATTACACATGTGCTAGTTCCTTGAAACACAAAGAGATACATAATCCATGATCAACAAGGGATGATACAAGTAGCAAGTTCTTCTCCGTGAGGAGACCTTGAGGGGGGTCTTCCCATGAGGGGTCTTGAATCCGCTTGGGGGATCTTCTCCGAAGAGGTCATGAACTCCAATAGAGAAGTAACCAAGTGGATGAGCAGAGCTCTATCTCTCAAATGGGCTAATCCTTTGCTAACCCTAAAAAGAAGGAGGAGGAGGAGGAGTATATATAGTCTAAGTGGACGAAGGGGTACATGGGCCTCGGCCCAACACGCTGTCAACACACAGGCGTCGGACGTCCGACAATCATCGGCCGTCTGATGGCTCGCAAGGGTCCGGACGTCCCGTACTTGTCGGAAGTCCGACGTTTTGGCTCTAGTCAAGTTGTGTCGGTCGTCCGGTCGGGATCGGATGTCCGAGACGTGGTCGTCCGGAGGTTCCATACTTCCGATGTTTTGGCTCGGTGATGGTGGTGTCGGTCGTCCGGCGGTGCTTGGCCGTCCAGGCGCTAGGAGGTGTTGGACGTCTGGTCAGTGTCGGACGTCCACTCGCTAGAGTGTGTGCAGGCTGGGACTTGAATTGCCGGTAGGAGCCTCCAGGCGTCGGATGTCCGAGAGGCGTCGGTCGTCCGGTGGCTGGGAGTTTCGGGTAGCCCTTCTTCTTGTCCCTTGTATTTGGTTTCCTCGCCGTCTTGTCCGTTGGATGTAGCTCTCCCGTGGCTTCCTCCAAGTACCTGATCACACATAGGATCTCCGCTTGAGGTAGTAGCCATGTCTCATATGTATAAAGTGGTAGTTCGGAGAGGAGCGAGTTCACCTTATCTTCGATAGCCTTTTCTCGAGCTCTTGTCATTGGTCCAAGTGGTGTCGTGGGGGATGTAGGTAGGTCCATGGGGATGACCTTGGGATGCTCCACATCATCTCCCCCCACCCCTTGTGAAAGATTCGATCTCGGATCGAATTCTTCATCACCATGGTAGGGAGAGAGATCTTTTACATTGAAAATGTCACTCACATTGTACTTGTCGCGCGAGAGGTTGATCTTGTAAGCGTTGTTGTTGTGGCGTGCTAGCACCTTGAAGGGTCCGCCGGCTCGAGGTAGAAGCTTGGATTTGCGGTCATTGGGGAAGCGGTCCTTGCGAAGGTGTAGCCACACGAGATCTCCAATGTTGAATATCATGGGTTGTTTTGAAGTTGAGATTGGTCACGAGTCATTGTACTTGGTGTTCGATGGTGTGCCTTGTATCTTCATGCATCTTCTTGAGGTAGTTCACTCGGGCACTTGCGTCCATGTTGACGCGCTCTTGTAGTGGTAGAGGAAGAATGTCCAATGGGGACAATGGGTTGAAACCATAGACGACCTCGAAAGGGGACTTGTCGGTAGTCGAATGTCTTGCACGGTTGTAGGCATACTCGGCGATGGGTAGACACTCCTCTCACTCCTTGATGTTCTTCTTGATCAACACGCGTGGTGGAGTGGAGAGCGTTCAGTTTCGTCACTTCCATTTGGCCGCTGGTTTGAGGATGGTATGCCGAAGAGAACAAAATCTTGATTCCGAGCTTGGCGCATAAGGTCTTCCAAAAGTAGCTCAAGAACATGACGTCGCGGTCCGAGACAATCATCTTTGGCACTCCATGTTGGCGCAAGATTTCCCTACAAAAAAGATTTGCAACATGTGAAGCATTGTCTATCTTGTTGCAAGGAATGAAATGAGCCACTTTAGAGAATCGGTCCACAACAACAAACACTGAATCTTTATCATTTCTAGTTCTAGGCAAACCAAGCACAAAGTCCATGCTAATATCTTGTCATGGGTGATATGGAATAGGAAGTGGCATATAGAGACCATGGGATTGACCTTTAGACTTAGCTTTGCGACATGTAGAGCATCGGTTGGTGAAGTGTGAAACATCGCGGCACATCTTGGGCCAAAAGTAGTTCTTTGAGAGTGTAGCAAAGGTCTTGTCACGTCCAAAGTGCCCCATTAGTCCTCCTCCATGATATTCTTGCAAAAGTAACAGACGAAGAGAAGACTCAGGGATACATAGTTTGTTAGCTCTCATAAGATAATCGTTGTTGATGTAATAGCGTTCCCAAGACGTATGCGTCAAACATTTGGCATAAGGAGTAGCAGAAGTAGGATCATGCGCACATAAGTCTTTGATGTGCTCAGAACCAAAGACATTCAATTCAAGTTGGATAACAAGCATGCATATACGGGAAAGCGCATCCGCCACAACATTCTCTTTGCCTTTGATGTACTTGATGACATAAGGAAATGACTCAATGAATTCACTCCACTTAGCATGATGCTTGTTCAACTTAGTTTGGCCCTTAAGATACTTAAGTGTTTCATGGTCGGTGTGAAGAATGAACTCATGAGGGCGGAGATAATGCTCGCAAACATGCAAGACTCTCACTAAAGCATATAAATCTTTGTCATATATGGGGTAATTGAGTTGGGATCTGGAAAGTTTCTCGCTAAAGTAAGCTATGGGGTGCTTCTCTTGCATTAACACACCTCCTATGCCATAACCGCTAGCATCACAATGTATCTCAAATGGCTTATCAAAGTTGGGTAATGCAAGGAAAGGAGCATGTGTAAGAAAATTCTTAAGCTCATTGAATGCGGTATCTTGAGATGGTCCCCAAACAAAAGGTTCATTTTTCTTACTCAAAGCATGCAAAGGTAAAGCAATGGTGCTAAAATCCTTCACAAATCTACGATAAAATCTGGCTAAGCCAAAAAAAATACGCACTTGTTGCAAGTTTGTTGGTTGGGGCCAAGTTTTAATAGCATTGCTCTTAGATTCATCTACATGAACACCCTTAGAAGACACGAGAAACCCAAGAAAACAAAGCTTATCAACACCAAAAAGGCATTTGTCCATATTAGCATAAAGGTGCTCTTTCCTAAGGGTTTGCAACACGGTTCTAAGATGGGTGACATGGTCTTTGAGAGATTTGCTAAATACAAGAATATCGTCGAAGTAGACCACAACAAAAACACCAATGTATGGGCGAAGAACAAAATACATGACTCTCATGAAAGTACCGGGTGCTTCGGATAAGCCCGTAGGCATAACAAGCCATTCATATAAGCCAAATTTTGTCTTAAATGCGGTTTTCCATTCATCACCTTCTTGTATGCGTATTTGGTAGTAGCCACTTTTAAGATCAATATTAGATAAAATGGTGGCTCCGCTAAGCTCATCTAGCATGTCGTCAAGGCGAGGAATAGGATATCTATAGAAGACCGTGATAGCATTGATAGGTCTACAATCAGAACACTTGCGATAAGTACCATCTTTCTTGGGAACAAGTATTACCAGTATGACACATGGGCTCAGGCTTTCTCGCACATGGCCGTTGTTGATGAGTTGTTGTACTTGCGTTGGATCTCCTTGGTTTCCTCAGGGTTGACCGGTAAGGTGCTTTGTTAGGAAGAGGTGCTCGGGTATGAGGTCGATGTGGTGTTCGATGCCTCGTAGTGGAGGTAGACCCGGAGGTAGCTCGTCGGGGAATACATCTTGGAATTCCTGCAATAGAGAAGATAACAGTAAAGGTAGATTGGGAGAGTTGTTAGTTTTTGGTGCCTCGTCCTTGCACAAAAGGACATAGTGCATAACACTTGATGGGTTCTCACACACTTCTCTCATCTCACTTTTGGTGGCAAATAGTACTAAGTTTTTCTTGTCGCTCATCGTAGAGGAACTCAATTTGGGCTTGTGGCGCTCACTCTCTTTTTGGTGGTTCGCTCTCTCACTATTCTTTCCATGATGTTTGTCTTCTTGTCGATAATCACTTGGCTTGGAGATATAGGTCGTAGCACGTACTCCTTTCCCTTCATCTTGAAGCTATAGTGACTGGTACACCCGTTGTGGATGACGCCTCGGTCAAATTGCCATGGTCGTCCAAGAAGGAGGTGGAAAATGGACATCGGAATGACATCACACTCCAAAGTGTCTTCGTATGCTCCTATCTTGAAGGAAACTTACACCATATGCTCGACTTGGATAGTGCCGGAGTCGCTTAGCCATTGGAAATGTAGGGGTGTGGGTGCTTCATCTTGACCAATTGGAGCTTGGAGCATAGTTCTTCACTTGCCAAGTTATGGCAACTCCCTCCATCGATGATGACCTTCACGGACCTTCCATTGATGCCGGCCTTAGTTTGGAAGATATGGCATCTTTGGTCTTCGTTTTGTTAATGTTGAAGTGTCAAGACCTTGGAAACAACGAGAGCGGAGCTCGAATCTTCGTCACAAAAGATTTGATCGTCTTCATCCTCATTCAGTTGCCGGTGCATAGCCACATTATCAAGGGCTTCCATTTCTCCTTCGCTCATGGAGTCATATGTACCATCGTTGTTGAGGATCATGGTGCACTTATTAGTACACTCGAAGGACTTGTGGCCTCGGCCGCCGCATGTGGAACACTTGATGGAACTTGTCTTGATTGTCTCATCCGGTGGAGTTGTAGATGATGAAGCTCTTGGCTTGAAGTTACATGAAGTAGGAGGACGACTTGAGGTTGTCGAAGTTTTCTTGTAACTTGACTTGTCTCCGTTACTTGTAGAAGGTTTGGTTGAGGTAGAGGACGTTCGAGTCATTGAAGGTTGGTTGTTGGAGAAGCCGTAGTTCTTGGAAGAGTACTTGAGGTACTTGAAGTCATCTTGCACTTGCCGTTCCGCCTTGGTAGCTTGATGCAGTAGCTCGATGAGGTTGGAGTAAGGTTGGAAGTCGGCAATCTTCTTGATAGGATGATTTAGTCCATTCAAGAAATGTGCCATAGTTTGCTCATCATCTTCCATGACATTGGCTCTTATCATGGCAATCTCCATTTCTTTGTAGTACTCATCAATGCTCATTGTTCCTTGCTTGAGGATTTGGAGTTTCTTGAAGAGGTCGCGGTTGTAGTATGTTGGCACAAAACATGCTCTGATAACATCCTTCATTTGATCCCAAGTGTTAATTGTTGGTTCACCTCTTGCTTCTTGTTGCTCGATGACTTGTTCCCACCATATGAGGACATAGTCTTGGAACTCAAGGGATGCCATGGCGATCTTCTTCTCTTCCTCATAGTTGTGCAAACGAAAGATCTTGTCGACCTTCAATGCCCATGAAAGGTACTCTTCGGGTCATTGCTTCCGGTGAACTTGGCATGGTGAACCTGAGCTTGCCGTAGCGTTGCTCTTCATTGCGTTGGGGTCGAGGGTGATGACATCCTTGACGTGGAAGATTGTCTCCCTCAACTTGCTCTTGGCGTGGAGGATCCCCGTTGTCTTGTTGCTCTTGTTGAATTCGAGGTTCTTTTCGAGCTTGGGGAGGAGCTTGTGGAACTTGTTGGTGCACTCGAGCTTGATAGTTCCTTTCTTGAAATTTTTCCCTAAATGCTTCTTGTTGGTCGCAACATTGACCGTTGCGGTCGGCGATGACGCGACTTGAGTCGTGGAGGGAACGTTGCACCTCAAATGCTTGAGCTTCACGCCGTTGTTGTTGTTGATGGACAGCTTCGGCGTCTTGCTCATCTTGGTGTTGACGTGCTCGCTCTTCCTCTTGTCGGCGTAAGCATTGCCGTTCTTGTGCTTGCGCAAAGGTAGCTTCATTTTGGTGATGTCGATGTTCTTGCTTGTCGAGTTTCTCTTGTGGGTGATTGCCATGTAGAGGATTGCAGTTTGCTTGATGGTCTTGACACACGGCTCGTCGAAGAGTGTTTGATGTCGCTGTACTTGAGCCGGAGATGGTATCATCGGAGTGTCGACTCGAGCGGCTTCGTCTTGAGTAGGACGAAGTGGTAGAATAATGGTTGACCAACAAGGCACGTATCTCATCCATTCTTGCGTTGTTCTCTTGTTTTTGTTCATCGAGCTTGTTGTAGAAGTAGTCTCTTGTACGTTGCTCGGAGAGTCGCAAGTCGGTGGCGAGGTTGTTGATGTTGTCGCTCAATGCTTGTTGTTCTTGATGCAATGCTCTTTGTGCACCAAAGAGGTGGTTCTTGGTGACATAGGTGTCTGGGTCCTCTTCTTTCTCGATGAAGAGTGGGTTGGTAGAAGAACTTGGCCTATCCATCATTCCAAGCAAATATGTGAGTGGGAGAAAGAGAAGAACCTATACCAAAGGTACCTTGGCCGATGTTGAAGATGGATCAATGATCGCTCAATGATGTGACAAGGAAATAGCACAATTGGTACCGGTTCCCGTCAATTTCTCACACCTATACAAATAAGACTTTGGTGGAGCTCGGCTAGGATGGTGGCACAAAGTTTATGCAGTTGTTAGTGAGACTCAATAATGTTGGAAAAGATTCACAAATTTGCAAATTCAACAAGTAGACCAATAGCAAGATATGGTACACTGATACACACACACGGAAAGATAAATGAGGTCGTGCAACCAAGGAATGTGCAAAAATGTGGAATCCATGGAAAATGCTCTTGTTGTATAACACTAGAGAGACGCTAGCACGATTGCACAATAGGAGGATACGAGACTTGTGCACAACCTAGTAAGCCAAAATGCTACAACTTCTATCCCAAGTATGCTATATGTATGGTGTTCCGGTGATATGATCCAAGATGACTGAGTATGACAATCTTAATGTTGTATGATGCTATGATTCTTGCTTAAAAGCTCTTTGTTTATCTTTCTGTTTTGCTTAAAAGCTTGTTTGGCTCTTTCTCTTTGGAGCTCTTTCTCATGCAGAACTTCATAAACCAAGATAGCAATTGTGTATATGCGATGACAACCTTGTGACACAAGAGATGATACCAAGATATGTACCAAGATGATATGGTATGTGGTACATCTCCAACGTATCTATAATTTTTGATTGCTCCATGCTATATTATCTATTGTTTTGGAGTATATTGGGCTTTATTTTCCACTTTTATATTACTTTTGGGACTAACCTATTAACCGGAGGCCCAGCCCAGAATTGCTGTTTTTTTCCCTATTTCAGTGTTTCGAAGAAAAGGAATATCGAACGGAGTCCAAACGGAATGAAATCTTCGGGAACGTGATTTTCTCATCGATAAGACCAGGAGACTTGGACCCTCCGTCAAAAAAGCCACGAGGCGGCCACGAGGTGGGCGTGCCCCTAGGGCACGCCCCGCCTCGTGGGCCTCAACTCCACCGACGTACTCCTTCCTCCTATATATACCTCGCACTTCCAACAGATCGGATGCGGGCCAAAACCTAATTCCACCGCCGCAACTTTACAGTATCCACGAGATCCCATCTTGGGGCCTGTTAGGAGCTCCGCGGAAGGGATTCCACCACGGAGGGCTTCTACATCATCATCATAGCCTCTCCGATGAAGTGTGAGTAGTTTACCTCAGACCTTCGGGTCCATAGTTAGTAGCTAGATGGCTTCTTCTCTCTTTTTGGATCTCAATACAAAGTTCTCCCCCTCTCTCATGGATATCTATTCGATGTAATCTTCTTTTTGCGGTGTGTTTGTTGAGACCGATGAATTGTGGCTTTATGATCAAGATTATCTATGAGCAATATTTGACTTTTCTGAATTCTTTTATGTATGATTGAGTTATCTTTGCAAGTCTCTTCGAATTATCCGTTTGGTTTGGCCAACTAGATTGGTAGTTCTTGCATTGGGAGAAGTGTTTAGCTTTGGGTTCAATCTTGCGGTGTCCTTACCCAGTGACAGAAAGGGTTGCAAGGCACGTATTGTATTGTTGCCACCGAGGATAACAAGATGCGGTATTTATCATATTGCATGAATTTATTCCTCTACATCATGTCATCTTGCTTAAGGCGTTACTCTGTTTTCATTAACTTAATACTCTAGATGCATCTTTGGATAGCGGTCGATGAGTGGAGTAATAGTAGTAGATGCAGGCGAGTCGGTCTACTTGTCTCGGACATGATGCCTATATACATGATCATACCTAGATACTCTCATAACTATGCTCAATTCTGTCAATTGCTCAACAGTAATTCGTTCACCCGCCGTAAAATACCTATGCTCTTGAGAGAAGCCACTAGTGAAATCTATGGCTCCCGGGTCTATTCTCATCATATTAATCTTCCTACGCTTTATTATTGCTTTGCTCTTTACTTTGCCTTTTATTTTACTTTGCATCTTTATACAAAAATACCAAAAATATTATCTATCATCTCTATCAGATCTCACTCTAAAAGTGACCGTGAAGGGATTGAAAACCCTATTCGCGTTGGTTGCGAGGAGTTATTTGCTTTGTGTAGGTACGAGGGACTTGCGTGGCCGCCCTCTTGGATTGATACCTTGGTTCTCAAAACTGAGGAAATACTTACGCTACTCTGCGGCATCATCCTCTCCTCTTCGGGGAAAACCAACGCAAGCTCAAGACGTAGCAGTATGTATGCTATGGGAAGTATGATCACTAATGTGCACAAGTAACGTTGCCGATAATACTCAAAGGTTAATCTTGATAGGCAAGGTACGCAAAATGGGCTATGGGGTTATCAATCTAATGGCAAGAATGTACAATGATGATATACCATGATTCCAAGATGATATAGAGGTTATCCTTCTTGCTTACGGCGAAGGTGTCAAAATGGTGAGGTGGTCGATGTCGATGACGAATATGAGCGGCGGTGATGTTGTCGAACCGTCCCTAAGTAGCCGAAACACGTTAGGAAACAGAAACCGCCACTCAAATCTCAAAGACCAAACATGGCAAAATTTGTCGAAGTGTGCATCGGTGTGACGCCCTCGATTCAATCGTACACTAATCATGCACGCAAATGTGTACGATCAAGATCAAGGACTCACGGGAAGATATCACAACACAACTCTAGACACAAATCAAAATAATACAAGCTTTATATTACAAGCCAGGGGCCTCGAGGGCTCGAATACATAAGCTCGAATACACAAGAGTCGTGAAAGCAACAATATCTGAGTGAGACATGAGTTAGACAAGCCTGCCTTAAGAAGGCTAGCACAAAAGCAACATCGATCGAAAAGGCAAGGCCTCCTGCCTGGGAGCCTCCTAACTACTCCTGGTCATCGGCGGCCTCCACGTAGTAGTAAGCATCGGCGGTGGCATCTGGCTCCTGGGCTCCAACATTTGGTTGCATCAACCGGAAAGAAGAAGAAAGGGGGAAAAGGGGGCGCAAAGTAACCGTGAGTACTCATCCAAAGTACTCGCAAGCAAGGATCTACACTACATATGCAACATTATCAAAGGAAGTCTGTATATGTGGACTGGGCTGCAGAAATGCCAGAATAGAGAGAAGGCCTAGACCTATCGAAGACTAGCATCTTCTGTAAACCACCATCTTGCAGCAAATAGGAGGAAATAGAGTAGCGCATAGTAAGGTAGAAGTAGTGTTATCAACCTCGGCCGGAGATCCTTTCTCGACTCCCTGCGAGAAAGAAATCCCAGAGCCATACTATCCAGTTATCATCACAATCCAATTCTCATCGCAATCCATTGCTCATATCCATGTCTCATCTCAAGTATCCAGTTCTAGTTGTATCGATCGGGATACAACTCCAAGTGTCCGTTACCGTAGGACAGGCTATCGATAGATGTTTTCTTCCCTGCAGGGGTGCACCAACTTACCCACCACGCCGCTTAACTCGGCGGACACACTTTCCGGGTCATGCCCGGCCTCGGCCAAACAATACGCCGCAACCCGACCTAGGCTTAATAGAGAGGCCAGCCGCGCCGGACTAAACCTATGCCCCGGGGTCATGGGCCATCTCCCGGGAACTCATGCACGTTATGTGGGCGGCGGTGAGCAGACCTAGCTACCTCCTTCAACAAGGCAGTAACACGCAGTCCAACCCGCGCGCAAGACCGCTCGATCGGCGACGTCTATTAAGCTTCGGCTGATGTATCTGACGCGAACGCCCATACTATGCCCACGTGATGGTTAGTGCTATCGGGCGAGGCCCTTGGATCAAATATCCAAATCGTAGTGGATTAGGAACGCGGTAACAAGCGAGACTCACGAAGATGTGACCCGTTGCCCGTCTCGAGGACTTGCGGCAAGGGCTAGGAATGCCGACCACGCCTCGTAATTATCTCGCGGGCACCCTCCAGGTCAACCCGACTCCACATCACTGCAATTAAGCTCGTGGGTACCCCTCGTGGTCGACCCGTCTTTCCAAATAACATGGTAAAGTCCAAGTAACCGTGTGTCCAAACATCAAGGAAAACCGAGAATCACCCCGATGAATTCCACTAGATGTAATCATCAAGGTGAGCGTAAGAGGAATCACCCCGAGGTTCACACTTGAGGGTTGCACGACAGTCGTGTCGGAAGTGGTTAAGGAGAAATCACCCTCGATGACCACAACCGGATAGCTATACTACAGGGTTAATATCGGAAGTGATGTAGAGGTTTCACCCTCGGTGCTCGATAGTAACCCGAAGAGTGTCGAGCAACTAAGGGAAGTGATGTGCGGTGTCGGGGCTGGTCTTGATCCCGTTGATCGGGTCTTCAATCATGAAGCAGGGGCAACAAGGACAAGGTGGGGGTCACTGATGGGTCTCTAACCAACCTATACTAAGCAGTTTAGAATAAGCAGGTAAGGTACAACAGTAGGTACAAAAGCAGGCTATGCATCAGAATAGGTGCAAACAATAACAGTAGCAAAATCTAATGCAAGCATGAGAGAATGGAATGGGCGATATCGGGATGATCAAAGGGGGGGCTTGCCTGGTTGCTCAGACAAGAAGGAGGGGTCGTCGCCGACGTAGTCGATCACAGGGGCATCAGCAGCGGTCTCGAGGTCTACCGGAGAAGAAGAGGGGGGAGAAACAGTAAATACACGCAAACATAAGCATAACAAGACAATAAGCGGTGCTAGAGGTGTTCTAACGCAGCGCTAGGTGATACTAGCGAAGGAGGATAACATCCGGGAAAGTTTTCCCGGTTCCGGACGTCTGTCAGACAGATGAACCGGAGGGAAAAAGGTTCAACATTTGTCATGCTAGGGACGTGTGATAGACGAACAGAGAGCGCATTCAGATTCGTCTCGTCGTTCTGAGCAACTTTCATGTAGAGAACATTTTCATCCGAGTTACGGTTTATTTTATATTAATTTTCAAAATTTTAAAAGATTTTCTAAAGTTATTAATAAACCTAAAAGGAGTTATTGCATCAGCATGACATCATCACGACATCAGCAGTCAACAGTGCAGTTAACTGAGTCAAACTTACAGGTGGGTCCCGCTGTCATTGACACAGTTTAATTAAACAGGCTTAATTAGACTAAATTGTTTGTTAGGTTAACTAAACAAAGTTAATTAAGTTAATTAATTAATTAACCAATTAATTAATCATTTTTAATACATATATTTATTTTTTATTATTTTTTTTAACACAGGAGGGTGGGGCCCTTTGGCGGTGGCCACAGGAGGCGGTCTTGGCCGCCAGGCCAGTTGCGATGGCAGGCGCCGGGCGTGGGCGCTCGTTTGGTGTCTGAGGCCCCAGGGGCGCCGCCACGGCAGAGGCAGTGGCTTCACCGGCTGGGCTCATGGCAGGCACAAAGCGCCGACAGCCTGCGCGCCGCCGACCGGACTAGCGGTAGGGCTAGCCGAGGCGGCGAGGGCGAGTCCATGGCCATCGCCGACGGTCGGAGTAGGAGGCGGGTCTGTGACCTCCGCGACGGACGCGGCCACGGCCTGCAGCGTGGAGGGGGGGCTGTGGTGGCCGGCGGCAGTGGCACGGGAGGAGAAGCAGGGGGCGAGCGGGGCAAGGCGGGCGGCGGAACGACACGGCGGCGTGGCGGGGCGCAGGGCCTTGTGGAGGCGCGGCCTGATCCGGTGATGGGAGAGAGAGGGCGGACGAGGCTCACCCTTTTGTAGATGAGCAGGCGGCGTGGCTCGGGAGTCCGGTGAGGAGGAGGACGGGACGAGCGGCGGGACGGGAGCGCCAAGGCGAGGAGGAGACGAGGGCGGCGCGAGGTGGTGGCCTGCTTGAGGTGAAGCTGCGGCGCACAGGGCCTCCATGGCTGGCGGGTCAGGCACGTCGGGAAGGCCGTCGCCGTCGGCGGCGATGGTAGGCGCTGGTCAGCGCCAGCGCGGGAGAGGCGGGGTCGGCGGAGGCGGGTCGAGGCGATGGGGATCTCCGGATCCAGCCTGAGAGGGAAGGAGTGGAGGAAGGCGAGGTGGCGCTAGGGGTGGGCGTCGAGTGGCGGCTGGGGGGACGGGACAGCGAGCGTCTGGGGACAGGCGTCGGCTGCCCGATCCGATTCGTGGGGGAGTGGGGAATCGTGGGTAGGGTTTGGGGTGAGGGGAGGTTATCCACTCGGGTGGGCGGCTTGGGGTCTTGTGGGCCTAGGCCCATGGGGAGCTGGGAGGTCTTCTTTTCTCTCCTCACCTTTTCCTTTTTCCTTTTTTGGAAATCAAAAGTTCTTGCTTTGCAATTAATCCGAGCACCAACTGACTCTTGTAAAATGTGCCACATGCCACAATAAATACTTTGCAATATTGTGAAGTTGCACAAAATTTGTTTTGAGCATTTGGAAATGTTTACACACTTTTAGAAATTGAAAAGCCCAATTTAATTGTTGCTAGACCACTCAAATAATTTCCGGGAGCATTTTGGAATCCAATGAGTAGGTTTCATCATGACAAATACTTAGAGAATATTTTTCACATTGTGAACTATTTTTCTGGCTCATTTGAAGATGCAAATAATTGACTTGCAATTTGAATTTAGTTGGACTTGATTATTGGATAAGTGGCATTTTGGCTTAGGAAAGCATGACGACAAGGCATCATTAGGGGGGATTACTGTAGCAAGATTCTCGGGGCGTTACAAATCTCCTCCACTATAAGAAATCTCGTCCCGAGATTTAAGTGCGGAAGTAGAGAGTAACTTCGGGAGAACCGACCCTCAAAGGTTTAATTGACTGGTGAACAAAGCAGGTAATGTGACAGAAGTATCTCTCGAGTTGAAATTTAAGAATAACGTCGAGAGCAAATTATGAAGGTTCAATAAGAAGTTTCAAGCGGATGGATGACGGTCGATACACGAGCAGAGTGTGAGAAGGGTTGAGCATCGAGAATAGATCATCCCTCGGGGTGGCTCGTGACATGATCTGAAGCCAAATGCAAGAATATTTTGGAATCAAAGATATCTGAGAGAGTCAGGTTTTTATCGTGTGGAACTGTGGGTTATGGGCCCACCATGTGGGTTGAAAGCAGGAAGGCGCTAAAATTTTGCACGGCCACGATAGCAAGGCAGGTTAGAGGATAGCCTGCCAATTATGTTGGCAACAGCGTTGGTACCAAGGGCGAGGGACGAATAGAACCATTTTCCTGCTCGCAAGGCGAGGCGGACCAATAGGCAAAGTTCTCGTCCATCGGTGGCTACCGGAATATCACCAACAATAGTAACAGGGTCTTGCTGACAGAGTTGTACACCGAGGTGTTTACATAAGCAGGAGAATATTACTGCCTAGATCATATAGCTCACAGGAAAGGTTAAACAAAACAATTGAAAGGAAATGTGATGAACATATTAAACAGAATAACGTAAGGAAAAATGTGTTTAAACACATATTTCAGGGGTATATCCTTTCCAAGGACAAGCGGGGCATGATATCCATGACAAGATAGAAAGTAGAAGACCATTAGGGTAAGGGGAGGAATTTCACGATATTCCCCATACAACAGTGTTTGGATAATTGAGTGAGAAACATTTAGCATTGGGCTTCAAATATTCTTGTTGAAAACCGTAGTACCATAGACATGCTTTGAGATAGCATTGACATGGTCATCAGTTGAAGATCAGACTTTGGAAACACGAAGGATCCATCAGGAATAACTTGTAGGATAAGTCTTACAATTTCCTCATGGATGAATGGATAACCTTGTTGAAAAGGAATCTATAATGATAGGTCCTCCAGCCGGGGGGTGCTAGGCATGACATCATGTTACGGGTCATCAAAGGATCAACATCATAACTCTTGGAAAGTTGTCCCAACCATCATATCGACCGAGATTCATATCCAATTGGTGTCATGATACCTCGGACTCGGGGGTCCGAGAGGAAAGGTGCAACACAAATCGATTTAAATGACATTGCAAGATTCTCGAGAAATGAACTATGGGGCGGGTTCTGAAGCAATAGTTCATCATTAAACCAAGGAGGGGATGAGAAGGTGGCTGATGGGCTCAGCGATAATTCATCGAGAATTGCAAACGGATGGATTTCCACGATAATGTGAACAAGAAGATGACACTTGTCAATTCAAATGATATAATGCTGTATGCTCGAGGAAAACATACACCATCAATCATTAGTTGAAAGGTGTGCCCGAAATATGACCTTAGGCAGCAAGATCAATGTTAGAGTGACGATTCAATAACCAACAGTCTAAGAACAAACTGTCGATCGTTAACTTCAAAGAAATAGGGTTGCTCGAAGTACAAAACTCAAACAACACCGTTCACTTGTTGGTACCCCGGTTGGAATCAACACGAGGACCAAGAAAGAATGGTGATGGTGAGAAGTATCACTATACCAAGAATTCTTAAGAGGTGGTGAAATTTCCACGACATTCTTGACATAAAAGGTGGTAATTCTCCAAGGTAAAGAAGAACAATGCTGGGTAGCAAGGAACTCAAGGTATAACTCAAAACATGAGCAAGTTTGCCTCGGAGGGAAGGCAATAATGTTGGCAAGGATAACACAAATCAACAAGGGGAAAGGAAGGTATTCGTCATCATGAGTTCAGATGATATCCTAGCAGAGCTCAGAACGGTCATGATGATCACGACACATTTGTCGAGAGATTCCATGAAGATGTAATCAATCAGCGACGACATTAAGTCAAAGGAATGAGGTAGCGGAAGGTTATTGGAACCATGGGTAGGGCACCAACTTGAAATCAGGATTGTTGTTCAAGGCAAACTGATATGACGAGGAAGATCGACGTAAGCTTAGCTCCTCGTCGAAAACTTTGGTGCTCCGGGAAGAAGGACCAGGTAGCATACTTAAAATTTAGCACGACAAGGATATAGTCGATCAGGCTAGGAATGACATGATCGGGTACAAACTCGTACTTAAAGAAGATTACTAAGAGTTGTTGAACCGTAGTGCGGACTCGGTTCAGTTATCGGTGTCTTTGAGTGTTTAATAACTCAGAGCCCGTGAAAAATTGGAATCAGTTGGAAGGTAGCACTTGATGAAGAACTCATAAGAAGTGATGCAGTTCCATGATAATCTCGAGATACCAGGGGGGGTAATACTCAACGACAGATCAAAGTAGAGGTTGTACTGGGGTAATGCTCTGCAGAAGACAAGTACTCTAACTTGTCTGAGAAATAGAATCAAGGGAGAACAAACATGGTCGGAACCACGGTTGCGAAGGATCAATTCATAGATACCAGATGATATTTATCAAGAAAATAGTTATTATGACAAGAAGTTTCCAAGATAGGATCTACCTCGTGTCCATGGGCATGAACACAAAGTTCAAGGTCGACTCCCACTTCTTCAATGTATAACCTTCTATTCACTTCTCGCTTTGATAAAGGCATTAGTGTTGAAAGTTTTACCTGGTGAAATACCAGATGAGTATGACTCGTGAAAACTTCCGAGTTCACACATATAAAGGAAGGCATAGGTTCAACCCGTCAGGGTATCATGGAAACATATACCACAAGCTTCAATAGTAAATACCACCAGCTCGAAAGCAGAGCATGGTTGGTCGATCAGAGGGTATAATTTACCAAAGGCATTATGTATCCGAGGAAAGGCTCAAAAGGTTATTGAATAAGAAGGAGGTTGTCGGATAAAATCCAACAAAGGATCTGGCAGTCCACATAGGATTTGATGTGAGTATCAGTACTCAATCAGAAGAGGGAAAGAATGCAAAGGCATCAAATTATAGTTATATCTGGATAACTTCAAAGCTTGAATACAAAGGAATTACGATTTTCAAATCAGGAGATCTGAAGCAGAGGCTCTGATCAAAAGATAATTGAGTTGAATCGATACAGTTCGACAATCAAACAAGGTTTGATTTGACAAGAACAAGCTCATGTTTGGAGTGACGTCTGAGCTAGAAGGATGAATGCTAGGATCTGACTGAGGATTACGAGCATTCGCGACATATTGGATCAAGGGACCCGAAACGATAGTGATAGAGGATGTCAACGAAGATTACTAGAATTATGGAATTAACCATAATGCAAGCTATCAAGAATTTCAACAACAATAGGCTGCTGAGGATTTTAGGAAGATCGAATAGTATTTCAAAGACTTTTGTGAAACATATGAACAACTGGGGAAAAACAAATCCTCGATATGTGTGAGGATTAATTTGTCGGTGTATTCAGGCGACAAGGAACCGCAAGGCACTAGGCACAAAAGGATTCTCGGAACAACGACAAGTATTTCAGGGCATCTTGTAATAACAAGAGCAACTGGGGATGAAGGTATGAGCGACAAGGATATTATTCACGGGGATTATCTATGGTCAGTAACTGCAAGGCAGTGGGCACAGGGTCTCGGGAAACATCGAGGAGTATCTGCGGAATTTTCTGACGAAGCAAGCGATCATCTGTAGTGAAGGGGCTCTCCGGAAGGAAGTGGTTACGAGATCCTAGAGTCAGAGTTAGTAAAAGTTTAACCCGAATAGACGAGAGATCAGAGTCCGAGAGCATAGACGAGGAGTAAAAGATCCTAATACCACCCAATGGCGACGTGGGCCCGTAAGACACACAGCCAAAGTTAGTAAAAGTTTTTCGGTGACTAGACTCAACTTCGGCCAAGGGGTTGGAAAGGGGGCTACCTACAGGCAGTCAGCTCTGATACCAACTTGTGACGCCCTCGATTCAATCGTACACTAATCATGCACGCAAATGTGTACGATCAAGATCAAGGACTCACGGGAAGATATCACAACACAACTCTAGACACAAATCAAACTAATACAAGCTTTATATTACAAGCCAGGGGCCTCGAGGGCTCGAATACATAAGCTCGAATACACAAGAGTCAGCGGAAGCAACAATATCTGAGTACAGACATGAGTTAGACAAGCCTGCCTTAAGAAGGCTAGCACAAAAGCAACATCGATCGAAAAGGCAAGGCCTCCTGCTGGGAGCCTCCTAACTACTCCCCGGTCATCGTGGCCTCCACGTAGTAGTAAGCATCGGCGGTGGCATCTGGCCCTGGCTCCAACATCTGGTTGCATCAACGGAAAAGAAGAAGAAAGGGGGAAAGGGGAGCAAAGCAACCGTGAGTACTCATCAAAGTACTGCAAGCAAGGATCTACACTACATATGCAACATTATCAAAGGAAGGCTGTATATGTGGACTGGGCTGCAGAAATGCCAGAATAGAGAGAAGGCCTAGTTCTATCAAAGACTAGCATCTTCTGGAAACCACCACCTTGCAGCAAATAGGAGGAAATAGAGTAGCGCATAGTAAGGTAGAAGTAGTGTTATCAACCTCGGCCGGAGATCCTTTCTCTACACCCTGCGAGAAAGAAATCCCAGAGCCATACTATCCAGTTATCATCACAGTCCAATTCTCATCGCAATCCATTGCTCATATCCATGTCTCATCTCAAGTATCCAGTTCTAGTTGTATCGATCGGGATACAACTCCAAGTGTCCGTTACCGTAGGACATGCTATCGATAGATGTTTTCTTCCCTGCAGGGGTGCACCAACTTACCCACCACGCTTGCTTAACTCCGGCCGGACACACTTTCCAGGGTCATGCCCGGCCTCGGCCAAACAATACGCCGCAACCCGACCTAGGCTTAATAGAGAGGCCAGCACGCCGGACTAAACCTATGCCCCCAGGGGTCATGGGCCATCTCCCGGGAACTCCTGACGCTTGCGTGGGCGGCGGTGAACAGACCTAGCTACCTCCTTCAACAAAGGCGGCGCTTCGCAGTCCAACCCGGCCGCGCCGCTCGATCGCTGATGTCTATTAAGCTTGGCTGATGTATCTGACGACGAAACGCCCGTACTATGCCCACGTGATGGTTAGTGCTATCGGGCGAGGCCCTCGGATCAAATATCCAAATCGTAGTGGATTAGGAACGCGCGGTAACAAGCAGAGACTCACGAAAGATGTGACCCCGTTGCCCCATCTCGAGGACTTGCGGCAAGGGCTAGGAATGCCCGGCCACGCCTCGTAATTATCTTGCGGGCACCCTCCAAGTCAACCCGACTCCACATCACTCGCAATTAAGCTCGCGCGGGTACCCCTCAGGGTCGACCCGTCTTTCCAAGTAACAGTGGTAAAAGTCCAAGTAACAGTGTGTCCAAACATCAAGGGGAAAACCCGAGGAATCACCCCCGGTGAATTCCACTAGATGTAATCATCAAGGTGAACGTAAGAGGAATCACCCCCGAGGTTCACACTTGAGGGTTGCACGACAGTCGTCGTCGGAAGTGGTTAAGGAGGAAATCACCCTCGATGACCACGACCGGATAGCTATACTACGGGGTTAATATCAGAAGTGCTGTAGAGGTCTCACCCTCGGTACTCGATAGTAACCCAGTAGTGTCGAGCAACTAAGGGGAAGTGATGTGCGGTGTTGGGGCCTGGTCTTCGATCCCGTTGATCGGGTCTTCAATCATGAAGCAGGGGCAACAAGGACAAGGTGGGGGTCACTGATGGGTCTCTAACCAACATATACTAAGCAGTTTAGAATAAGCAGGTAAGGTACAACAATAGGTACAAAAGCAGGCTATGCATCAGAATAGGTGCAAACAACAACAGTAGCAAAATCTAATGCAAGCATGAGAGAATGGAATGGGCGATATCGGGATGGTCAAAGGGGGGGCTTGCCTGGTTGCTCAGACAAGAAGGAGGGGTCGTCGTCGACGTAGTCGATCACAGGGGCATCAGTAGCGGTCTCGAGGTCTATCGGAGAAGAAGAGGGGGGAGAAACAGTAAATACACGCAAACATAAGCATAACAAGACAATAAGCGGTGCTAGAGGTGTTCTAACGCAGCGCTAGGTGATACTAGCGAAGGAGGATAACATCCGGGAAAGTTTTCCCGGTTCCGGACGTCTGTCAGACAGATGAACCGGAGGGAAAAAGGTTCAATGTTTGTTATGCTAGGGACGTGTGATAGACGAACAGAGAGCGTATTCAGATTCGTCTCATCGTTCTGAGCAACTTTCATGTAGAAAACATTTTCATCCGAGTTACGGTTTATTTTATATTAATTTTCAAAATTTTAAAAGATTTTCTAAAGTTATTAATAAACCTAAAAGGAGTTATTGCATCGACATGACATCATCACGACATCAGCGATCAACAGTGCAGTTGGTGAGTCAAACTTCTGAGTGGGTCCCATTGTCATTGGCACGCTTTAATTAAACAGCTTAATTAGACTAAATTGTTCTTTAGGTTAACTAAACAAAGTTAATTAAGTTAATTAATTAATTAACCAATTAATTAATCATTTTAATACATATATTTATTTATTTTTATTTTTTTTAACACAGGGGTGGGGCCCTTTGGCGTGTACAGGAGGCGGTCTGGCCGCCCAGTGATTCATGGCGCGCGGGCGTGGCGCCCGTTTGGTGTCTGAGGCCCCTAGGGCGCCGGCCACTGGCGAGGCAGTGGCCACGGATGGGCTCACAGGGCACAAGGCGCCCGCAGCCACGCCTGGCCCGCCGGACTAGCGGTAGGGCTAGCCGAGGCGGCGAGGGCGAGGCCATGGCCATCGGCCGGCGGAGTAGGAGGGCGGCGGCCTCCCGCCTTGAGACGCTGCCACGCTGCTGCGCGAGGGGGGCTGTGGTGGCGCGGCGAGGGCACGGGAGGAGAAGCGGGGCGAGTGGGGCAAGGTGGGCGGCGGAACGACACGGCGGCGTGGCGGGGCGCTTGGCCTTGGCCTTGAGGCGCAGCCTGATCCGTGATGGGAGAGAGAGGGGCGGACGAGGCTCACCCCGTTTGTAGATGAACGGGGGCGGCGTGGCTCGACGGAGTCCGGTGAGGAGGAGGACGGGGACGAGCGACGGGGACGGGGAGCGCCAGCGAGGAGGAGACGAGGACGGCGCGAGGTGGTGGCCTGCTTGAGGTGAAGCTGCGGGCGCACGGGGCCTCCATGGCTGGCGGGTCAGGCTCGTCGGGGAAGGCCGTCGCCGTCGGGCGACGATGGTAGGCGCTGGTCAGCGCCAGCGCGGGAGAGGCGGGGTCGGCGGAGGCGGGGTCAGGGGCGATGGGGATCTCCCGGATCCAGCAAAGAGAGGGGAAGGAGTGGAGGAAGGCGAGGCGGCGCTGGGGGTGGTCGTCGAGTGGCGGCGCTGGCGACGGGGACAGCGAGCGCGTCGGGGGAAGGGGGCGTCGGCTGCCCCAATCCAATTCGTGGGGGGAAGTGGGGAATCGTGGGTAGGGTTTCGGGGTGAGGGGGAGGTTATCCAGTCGGGTGGGCCGGCTTGGGGGTGCGCTGGGCCTAGGCCCATGGGGAGCTGGGAGGTCTTCTTTTCTTTCCTCACCTTTTTCCTTTTTACTTTTTTTTGGAAATCAAAAAGTTACTGCTTTGCAATTAATCCGAGCACCAACTGACTCTTGTAAAATGTGCCACATGCCACAATAAATACTTTGCAATATTGTGAAGTTGCACAAAATTTGTTTTGAGCATTTGGAAATGTTTACACACTTTTAGAAATTGAAAAGCCCAATTTAATTGTTGCTAGACCACTCAAATAATTTCCAGTAGCATTTTTGGAATCCAACAGAGGTAGGTTTCATCATGACAAATACTTAGAGAATATTTTTCACATTGTGAACTATTTTTCTGGCTCATTTGAAGATGCAAATAATTGACTTGCAATTTGAATTTAGTTGGACTTGATTATTGGATAAGTGGCATTTTGGCTTAGGAAAGCATGACGACAAGGCATCATTAGGGGGGATTACTGTAGCAAGATTCTCGGGGCGTTACAATCGGTTAAGCAAAGGTGGTTGTGGAAATCGATGGTGGTTGGGCAGGTTGAAGTATCAGAGTGTTGGAATGGAAATGTGGTATTGGAGTGTGTATGCGGAAGTGGGAGTGGAGTGGTGTGACGCCCCAAGACCGGAGCTTCAGTTGCCTTCCAGGGTTTCTGAGTTTTGTCGTGTGGTTCGTTTTGTTTTTGCATTGCATCATGTCATCATGCCATCTTGCCATTTGTTTTTTAAAAAACTCTTTTAAATAAATTGCATGGATTTCTCGATCCATTTAAATCGAGGGAATTCACATGGTGTTTTCTCTTTATAACATATCCTCCTAATAGTTATGGAGCTATTATAATTTATTCCATTAATTGGAATTCACCATAACACACTTGCCAAATAATCTCGTTCCTTTTTCTGCTTCAAGTTTGGTCCTCAAAACCTTGCCATTTTTATTCTATCATTTTCCGGAGTTCCACCAAAAATCCTCGGGCCATTTTTGTTAAATCCCTCATATTTTTGTGAGTCCGGGAAAATAATCCCCATGTCCAAATTCTCTCCCTAACCCTCTCGTTCTTTTGTCTCTCTTTATTTGTTTTTTTCTGCTAAATATTAGTGTGAGAGAGAGGGAGCCCAGCCCAGCTGCCCACCGCCCCTGCCATTTCCTCCTCCACCAGGGCCGGCCATCGGGCCCAAGGCCTCCCAGCCCACCTAGCGCCTCCCCTCCTGGGCCCTCCCAACTCCCCCCGCCGGCCGGCCCACCAAGGCCCAAGGCCCAGCAGCCCCCTGCCTAACCCTAGCCCACAGCCATCTCTCTCCCGATCCCCCTCGTCCTCCCTCCAGCACCGTCGCCCCCTGCGCCCGATCCCCTTCTCCCCTCGTCCTCCCCTCGCCGCCTCTCGTCCTCCCTCCTCGCCGCCCTGGTGCCTCGCCACCAGAACCTCCCCGCCGCTCCTCCGCGCGGCCAGGCCGGACCCCACGGTGGCCTCCTCCGCCGCACCTCTCCGACATGGAGCGCCGCGCGCCCGACCTCCTCCTCGTCGCCTCCTCCCGTCCCCTTGACCTCCGCTGCAACAAGGCCGGAGCCTCGTCGGCCTCCGTCGCCTGCGGTCGTGCCCCTCTCCTGCACCATGCATCGTCGCCGACCTGCCTCGCCTCGGTTCCTGCCGGGTCGCCGTCTGCATCGCCCCGCAGCCCTGCTTCGCGCCCAAGCTGCCATCCGCTCATCGCCACCACGGGTCACCAGCGCCTCCAACCTCCCGGTCGCATCGCACTTCGGGAGGTCCTGCCCGACGCCATGGCCGCCGCCTTGGAGTCCCACCGGCCGGGGACCAGATGAGCAACCTGCCCCGCCTCTGCTTCGTTTGAGCAGGAAGGAGGATGCGCCTCCGCTTGCCCTCTTCGACCAGAATCGCCAAGTCCAAGTACCGACACCGTGGGTTTTCACCAAGTTCGACTACCGGTGGATGCGCAAGTACCACGACGTCTTTGGGAGACCCGTTTTCGTCAAGTTCGACTACACCCGGAAACGCCAAGTACCCCTTCGGAATGTACCAAGTTCGACTACGTGATGCGTGTGTACCACTACGACCCGACGACCACCGAACCGGAAACGACAAGTACCCCGATGAAACGTGTACAACTACCGTCGCCGAAGACCTGTGTAACGGAACCGTCAAGTTCGACTACCTTCGTGTGTACCACTACTCCGATGACGAGATGTACCACAACCATCGAACGAGAACGTCTACTTCCTCTACCGTCGCCGTGTACCACTACTTTCCTCAGCGATCAACGCGAGAACGACTACTTCCTCTACTTCCCTCGACGACCCGTGAACGTCTACTTCCCTCTACGAAACGCTTTCCGTCCCGATTGCTCGCTCCGGAGGTATAACCCGTGACGACCGCCGTGATCGAATCATCTTTGCGATGCCCCTCTTTTGCCATGCCACCGTTCCGTGGGAACCCGGTAATCGGGATCACCCCACCATCTTGCATGACTCGTTTCCGTCACCCCTTCCTTTTGCATCGGTATCTCCGTGAGCTACCGGAACCGATATGTTGCCGTGGCACCCCTTTCTTCCACCACGGTGACATAATGCTTCTTAATGCTCTTGCCAACGTTTTCATAAAAATTGCTTACAACTTGCACTTGTCATCCGCATCATGATAACAACAATTAAAATGTTTAATATTGTTGTTTGCTTTAATTTGCTTAAATGCCATGCTAAAATGATTTATTTCATAACTTAATAACCGTAGCTCCATTTTAAATAAATTATATATGTAAATGGGGTAGAAAAATGCCTAGTTTAACATGGTAGCATTACTTTGCATGTTTAACAACTCTAAAATATGCTTTAGGTCAGATCAGTACCTAATCTATAAATATGCACATGAGGATTTTCCGAATTGTTGTTCGTTGTTTCCGCCTCATTTAAACTTGCCTAGTTAGGTAGTTTCTTTATGCTTCACCTCTTGCCATGTTTAATAACATTTAATATTGTTGAGTACCTAATCGGGAGAACTAAATAAATGTTGTGAAGTTTCGTCAATATGCAATTCGTTGCATATTGAGCTCCACTAATTTGTAGGATTGTTTGTGCATATTGCCATGCCATGCTTTTAAACCGGACATGCATCATACTTGATTGTGCATCATGCCATGTTTATGTGATTGGTTGTTTACTATGTTGTTTGTTTGTTTCCGGTTTGTTTTTCTCGTTGGCTTCGGTTCCGTTCCGGAGTTGTGAGGATTCATTCGACTTCGTCCGTTTGTCTTCTTCATGGATTCGTTCTTCTTCCTTGCGGGATTTCGTGCAAGATGACCATACCCTCGAAATCACTTCTATCTTTGCTTGCTAGATGCTCGCTCTTTTGCTATGCCTATGCTGCGATGCCTACCACTTGCTATATCATGCCTTCCCATATTGCCATGACAAACCTCTAACCATCCTTTCCTAGCAAACCGTTGTTTGGCTATGTTACCGCTTTGCTCAGCCCCTCTTATAGCGTTGTTAGTTGCAGGTGAAGATGAAGTTTGTTCCTTGTTGGAACATGGAGATGTTGTTCCTTGTTGGAACATGTTTACTTGTTGGGATATCACAATACATCTTATATTATTAATGCATCTATATACTTGGTAAAGGGTGGAAGGCTCGGCCTTATGCAGTGTTTTGTTCCACTCTTGCCGCCCTAGTTTCCGTCATATCGGTATTATGTTCCCGGATTTTGCGTCCCTAACGCGTCGGGTGATTTATGGGACCCCTTGACAGTTCGCTTTGAATAAGACTTTTCCAGCAAGGCCCAACATTGGTTTTACCATTTGCCTCACCTATGCCCTTTTTCCCTTGGGTTTCGGAGCCCAAGGGTCATCTTTATTAGCCCCCGGACCAGTGCTTCTCTAAGTGCTGGCCCGAACCGAGTAGACTCGGGGCCCCTCGTGGCAACTCGAGGTTTGGTTTTACTCGTAGGATGTCTCATCCGTGTTGCCTGAGAACGAGATATGTGCAGCTCCTATCAGGATTGTCGGCGATCGGGCGGCTTTGCTGGTCTTGTTTTATTGCTGTGAAATGTCTTGTAGCCGGATTCGAGACTGATCGGGTCTTCCGGGAGAAGGAATATCCTTCGTTGATCGCGAGAGCTTATCATGGGCTAAGTTGGGACACCCTGCAGGGTTTTGAACTTTGAAAGCCGTGCCCGGTTATGTGGCAGATGGGAATTTGTTAATGTCGGTTGTAGTAAACCCGAAGTTGATCTTAATTAAAATACACCAACGGCGTGTGTAACCGTGATGGTCTCTTCTCGGAGTCCGGAAGTGAACACGATTTCAAGTTATGTCGGCGTAAGTAGTTACAGGATCACTTCTTGATCATAGTCGTTCGACCGTGCTTTTGCCTTCTCTTCTCGCTCTATTTTGCGTATGTTAGCCACCATATATGCTAGTCGCTTGCTGCAGCTCCACCTCACTACCCTGTCCTACCTTTAAGCTTAAATAGTCTTGATCTCGCGGGTGTGAGATTGCTGAGTCCCGTGACTCACGTGATACTTCAAACCAGTTTGCAGGTGCCGATGAAACCGTGCAGGTGATGCACCTGAGCTCAAGGAGGAGCTCGATGAAGATCTTGTTCATTGTGTTGTTTCGTTTCAGCTGATCAGTAGTGGAGCCCAGTTGGGACGATCGGGGATCTGTGTAGCATTTGGGGTAGTCTTCTTTTATTTTTGGTTCCGTAGTCGGACCTTGATTGTATCTGTATGATGTAATGTTTTACCCATGTATTATGTGAAGTGGCGATTGTAAGCCATCTATGTATCTCTTTTCCCCTATGTATTACATGGGTTGTGTGAAGATTACCTCATTTGCGACATTGCTTTCAATGCGGTTATGCCTCTAAGTCGTGCTTCGACACGTGGGAGATATAGCCGCATCGAGGGCGTTTCAAGTTGGTAATCAGAGCCTTCCCGACTTAGGAGCCCCTACTTGATTGTTTGTGGCGTTGTTGAGTCTAGAACGGAAAATGTTTTGAGTCTTAGGATTATATATATCGGAGAGTAGGATTCTTTTACTCCTCGGTCCTTAAATCGCTCTGGTGAGGTATCCCGACGTAGAGTTTTGACTTTTCTCTCCTCAAATTTCACTAAAATTTTTTAGGATCACGTGGGTATCTTAGAATCGTTCCGATGGTTTTGTGACGAGAACATTGTTCTTGGTGCCTCGACATTTAGGGGTTGTGGCGGTGTCCGGGGAGTTGAGCTCCAGTGTTGTCGTCACAATTTTATCGTTGCAGATTCTGGAATACCGAGTTTTGCCGACATCGAAATCTCTTTTGTACAGTTGTTGGTGAGATAACCTGATAGCCCGATCTTGTGGCGAGTCGGGAGTATTGCCATGACTTGTATAACGGATGTTTTTCAAGGTCGAGGTACACGATTTCGAGGATTTCTTGGTTATGTGTTGACGGATGGATACAATTGGATCTAGGTATTGTTAGTTTGGGTGATATATTTTGTGTCCCCTGTATCCCCAACACCAGATTGCATAACCAGAAAGTTTCGGGAGTTTATAGGTGGGAATTCAAGTAGCTCCTAGAATATCTTTCCAACACACACATGATACGATATGGGATCTATCATATGTTTGTTTCTGGCTTATTCTGCAAGCCAAATCCTTTGTTTTTGTTTTGTGTTGTGGTATTCGAGTTGCTTCAATGCCAAGTGTTGATTCCATACCTTATTCTAAATGGTGTTCTCATATTTCTATGTGAATACTAATCCTTCTTGATCACTGAGCTGGTCATGTTAATTCTTTTCTCAACCGGTGTGCTTCTCTTCAAGTGGATCCGATCATTCCAACATTCGCAATATCAATTCCAAGCTTTTTCTCAACGGTGTTCGTTTCATCCGAACTAAGTTGTCTTTGTTTTCCCGCCCTCCCACCCTTTTTCTTCAAGGACTCAGATTTCTTAATCAAGTATCCATTTTTATTGAGTGAAGTTTCTTCATTCTTTTCCTTTATTGTTTTATCCGGTGATTTCTCATGAAGAAGCTAAGGAAGTTTCAACCTTATCATTGTTCCATTCTAATTTTTCTTCTCCGGTGGATTTAGTCAAGTTTTCAGTGTTGATCGTATTCTTTTCCTCGTTTCTAATGCTTTCTCATGTCGGTGCATCTCTTAATCATTCACCTCTCGCTATTCATTTGTTACGGAGTGTTGAAGATATCTCAGAAGATTCTAGTTTCCATTCTCAATTCACTCAAGTTCTTTTGAGGATGCGATCTCATTCAAGCCATTTAATTCTACCGGTGCAATATCTATTTCAAACAATTGTTCAACGGTGGTTCTTTTGAGTGGGCCCTAACCCACAGGTCTTTTCCCAGGATCTTACCTGACTCTTTTATTTTCCCGGAGCTATTCCCAAATTCATTGCAAAGTTTGACGTAAGAATGAGTTATCATCAGTCAAATGTCTTTCTCCAAGATCTTTCACATTATTTTCATTGTGGGTTCAACCTTTCTAATTTTCATTCCGGAGTGTCTCAACAATTCATGGTGGTGTTTCTCGTCGTCATTCTCGAATTTTGAAGACCGAAGAAGAGTTTCTCTTAAATCTCGCTCCTTTCTCTTCAAGATTCATGGTTCTAGTTTGATACCATCCTCTCATAATTATTTTCGGTTGTGAGAATTCTTTTCACCCACCCGGAGTAATTCAGTAGTCTTTTCAGTTTGAGTATCCAGAGCCCATCATTTCAGAATTATTCATTCCAGCTTTCAGCTCTCGTTCTCCAAATCTTACCGGTGCATCATTCAAGTATTCTCTAATCAGTTCATGATCTCTTCGTTCTAATGTATCTAAATTTTGTCAAGCATCTTTATTCGTTTTCCAATTCTTCCCGGTGAATTGTGCCTTTGCTACGTTCATTCTCAATTATTATGGTGGTTTGTTCAAGATTTCACTTCTTTTATTATCATATCAATTTATTCGTTGTTTCAATCCCACCGGTGGTTCCATCAATACCTTCTCAAGCTTGCGCCATATCTATCTTAATCCTTTCTACGAGAATAAGTAGTATGCCTAATCCATTGCTTGTCATCAATTTAATTGGTGAAGGATCAGCATAATGTAATTCTTATTCTTGTTTCATCGAGTAAATTCAATTCCTTATTCCGAAGGTTCATCAAAATTCGTGATTTCATTTGTTCATCTTTCTTTCCGGAGTTCCAAGTTTTCTCGGTTATATCATTTCAAAGCTTCTTCTCATCACTGCAAGGCTTCACCTTGTGTTGTCAACTTCTCTTTCTTTCTATCACCTTTTTGGTTACCGGAGTTCATCATGGAGGCTCTACATGGTGCTTCCTCAAGGATTCTTTTCATTCTTTAATTGGTCTCCAAGATTTCTCGCGGAGTTAAGATCCGTCAAGCTATACTCTAAAATAAACATGATTCCAACACATGTTTTGTTTTGAGGAGTTCAAGTATTCTTCTTCTTGCATTTCGAAGTGCAATTTGTTCTACCTTATCATTTGAGGTGGTGTTATGTCATTCTCGACAATTTGAGTTCGTGTTTCATGATTCACATGTTGTCAAGAATGAGGTATTTTAAATCCATCAATCTCTTCATTGGAGTTGTCTTGGGCTATATTACACCTAAAGCCTTCCATTGGGAATGTTGCTATTTATGGTGCTTATAAAGGACCCAAGTTCTTCATTTGTCCTCTCGGTGAAATAAGTTTCTCGTCTCCTTGTTGATATCAATCCAATCAATTGTTTCCGTTGGTGGCAGAAGTTCGCCTCATAATTTTGAGATGTTTTTCATAAGCCCACCACAAGCTTATCCTTATCGTTGTTGTTTTGCAAACAACTCCGTTCAATCCTACTTCGTAAGGATGCTCTTTCAAATTCATTTGTGGTAGAAGTTGTCATTTTCTTCTCCATCCCTTTATCCCAGTAATCCATCTTCTATTCTTTCGTTCCGAAGGCGTTGTGATGTTGCTCTCTTCGACCCATCATCTTGTTTTGTCCAGATCATGTTCTTTTTCTTGTTTATCCATTTAACCGGAGGTGGTGTCATCTCTTCAAGTTCTTTTCATCTTATCAAGTTTTTCTTCTTCTTTTAGCCGGAGTGCTGCTCAAATTATATCATTCTTATTCCTTCTCTATCTTGTTTTAACCAGAGTGGTTTCAATATCTATCTTATCACTAAACCTCTTGGTTCTCGTCGTATCCCTTGTTCCTCTTTTCTAACAGAGTGTTTTCAACTTTGTTCATCTTCGTTGTTTTCTTTCTTTCATTTTGTTCAACCTCTCAAGGTTCTTTGGTTTCACTCGTTTGTCGGAGAAGCAACTTAGTTTTACCTCTTCCTCTTTCGCTTTTCTCCGGTGCCATCCTAGATCTCGGGACGAGATCCTCTCGTAGTGGTGGAGTGTTGTGGCGCCCAAGACCGGAGCTTGATTGCCTTCGGGGTTTCGAGTTTTGTCGTGTGGTTCGTTTTGTTTTTGCATTGCATCATGTCATCATGCCATCTTGCCATTTGTTTTTTAAAAAACTCTTTTAAATAAATTGCATGGATTTCTCGATCCATTTAAATCGAGGGAATTCACATGGTGTTTTCTCTTTATAACATATCCTCCTAATAGTTATGGAGCTATTATAATTTATTCCATTAATTGGAATTCACCATAACACACTTGCCAAATAATCTCGTTCCTTTTTCTGCTTCAAGTTTGGTCCTCAAAACCTTGCCATTTTTATTCTATCATTTTCCGGAGTTCCACCAAAAATCCTCGGGCCATTTTTGTTAAATCCCTCATATTTTTGTGAGTCCGGGAAAATAATCCCCATGTCCAAATTCTCTCCCTAACCCTCTCGTTCTTTTGTCTCTCTTTATTTGTTTTTTTCTGCTAAATATTAGTGTGAGAGAGAGGGAGCCCAGCCCAGCTGCCCAGCCGGCCCCTGGCCATTTCCCTCCTCCACCAGGCCGGCCACTGTGGCCCAAGGCCTCCCAGCCCACCTAGCGCCTCCCCTCCTGGGCCCTCCCAACTCCCCCCGCCGGCCGGCCCACCAAGGCCCAAGGCCCAGCAGCCCCCTGCCTAACCCTAGCCCACAGCCATCTCTCTCCCGATCCCCCTCGTCCTCCCTCCAGCGCCGTCGCCCCCTGCGCCCGATCCCCTTCTCCCCTCGTCCTCCCTCGCCGCCTCTCGTCCTCCTCCTCGCCGCCTGGTGCCTCGCCACTGAACCTCCCGCCCGCTCCTCCAGCGCGGCCAGGCCGGACCCCACGGTGGCCTCCTCCGCCGCACCTCTCCGACATGGAGCGCCGCGCGCCCGACCTCCTCCTCGTCGCCTCCTCCCGTCCCCTTGACCTTCGCTGCAACAAGGCCGGAGCCTCGTCGGCCTCCGTCGCCTGCGGTCGTGCCCCTCTCCTGCACCATGCATCGTCGCCGACCTGCCTCGCCTCGGTTCCTGCCGGGTCGCCGTCTGCATCGCCCCGCAGCCCTGCTTCGCGCCCAAGCTGCCATCCGCTCATCGCCACCACGGGTCACCAGCGCCTCCAACCTCCCGGTCGCGACGCGCCGGGAGGTCCTGCCCACGCCATGGCCGCCGCCTTGAGTCCCACCGCCGGGGACGGATGAGCAACCTGCCCCGCCTCGCCCGTTTGAGCAGGAAGGAGGATGCGCCTCGCTTGCCCTCTTCGACCAGAATCGCCAAGTCCAAGTACCGACACGTGGGTTTTCACCAAGTTCGACTACGGTGGATGCGCAAGTACCACGGCGTCTTTGGGAGACCCGTTTTCGTCAAGTTCGACTACACCGGAAGCGCCAAGTACCCCTCGAATGTACCAAGTTCGACTACGTGATGCGTGTGTACCACTACGACCCGACGACCACCGAACCGGAAACGACAAGTACCCCGATGAAACGTGTACAACTACCGTCGCCGAAGACCTGTGTAACGGAACCGTCAAGTTCGACTACCTTCGTGTGTACCACTACTCCGATGACGAGATGTACCACAACCATCGAACGAGAACGTCTACTTCCTCTACCGTCGCCGTGTACCACTACTTTCCTCAGCGATCAACGCGAGAACGACTACTTCCTCTACTTCCCTCGACGACCCGTGAACGTCTACTTCCCTCTCGAACGCTTTCCGTCCGATTGCTCGCTCCGGAGGTATAACCCGTGGCGACCGCCGTGATCGAATCATCTTTGCGATGCCCTCTTTTGCCATGCCACCGTTCCGTGGGAACCCGTGTCGGGATCACCCACCATCTTGCATGACTCGTTTCCATCACCCCTTCCTTTTGCATCGGTATCTCCGTGAGCTACCGGAACCGATATGTTGCCGTGGCACCCCTTTCTTCCACCACGGTGACATAATGCTTCTTAATGCTCTTGCCAACGTTTTCATAAAAATTGCTTACAACTTGCACTTGTCATCCAGATCATGATAACAACAATTAAAATGTTTAATATTGTTGTTTGCTTTAATTTGCTTAAATGCCATGCTAAAATGATTTATTTCATAACTTAATAACCGTAGCTCCATTTTAAATAAATTATATATGTAAATGGGGTAGAAAAATGCCTAGTTTAACATGGTAGCATTACTTTGCATGTTTAACAACTCTAAAATATGCTTTAGGTCAGATCAGTACCTAATCTATAAATATGCACATGAGGATTTTCCGGAATTGTTGTTCGTTGTTTCCGGCCTCATTTAAACTTGCCTAGTTAGGTAGTTTCTTTATGCTTCACCTCTTGCCATGTTTAATAACATTTAATATTGTTGAGTACCTAATCGGGAGAGAACTAAATAAATGTTGTGAAGTTTCGTCAATATGCAATTCGTTGCATATTGAGCTCCACTTAATTTGTAGGATTGTTTGTGCATATTGCCATGCCATGCTTTTTAAACCGGACATGCATCATACTTGATTGTGCATCATGCCATGTTTATGTGATTGGTTGTTTACTATGTTGTTTGTTTGTTTCCGGTTTGTTTTTCTCGTTGGCTTCGGTTCCGTTCCGGAGTTGTGAGGATTCATTCGACTTCGTCCGTTTGTCTTCTTCATGGATTCGTTCTTCTTCCTTGCGGGATTTCAGGCAAGATGACCATACCCTCGAAATCACTTCTATCTTTGCTTGCTAGATGCTCGCTCTTTTGCTATGCCTATGCTGCGATGCCTACCACTTGCTATATCATGCCTTCCCATATTGCCATGACAAACCTCTAACCATCCTTTCCTAGCAAACCGTTGTTTGGCTATGTTACCGCTTTGCTCAGCCCCTCTTATAGCGTTGTTAGTTGCAGGTGAAGATGAAGTTTGTTCCTTGTTGGAACATGGAGATGTTGTTCCTTGTTGGAACATGTTTACTTGTTGGGATATCACAATACATCTTATATTATTAATGCATCTATATACTTGGTAAAGGGTGGAAGGCTCGGCCTTATGCCTGGTGTTTTGTTCCACTCTTGCCGCCCTAGTTTCCGTCATATCGGTATTATGTTCCCGGATTTTTGCGTCCCTAACGCGGTCGGGTGATTTATGGGACCCCCTTGACAGTTCGCTTTGAATAAGACTTTTCCAGCAAGGCCCAACATTGGTTTTACCATTTGCCTCACCTATGCCCTTTTTCCCTTGGGTTTCCGGAGCCCAAGGGTCATCTTTATTAGCCCCCGGACGGTGCTTCTCTAAGTGCTGGCCCGAACCGAGTAGATCATGGGCCCCTCGTGGCAACTCGAGGTTTGGTTTTACTCGTAGGATGTCTCATCCGTGTTGCCTGAGAACGAGATATGTGCAGCTCCTATCGATTGTCGGCAAGATCGGGCGGCTTTGCTGGTCTTGTTTTATTGCTGTGAAATGTCTTGTAGCCGGATTCCAGACTGATCGGGTCTTCCGGGAGAAGGAATATCCTTCGTTGATCGCGAGAGCTTATCATGGGCTAAGTTGGGACACCCCTGCAGGGTTTTGAACTTTCGAAAGCCGTGCCCGCGGTTATGTGGCAGATGGGAATTTGTTAATGTCCGGTTGTAGTAAACCCGAAGTTGATCTTAATTAAAATACACCAACCGCGTGTGTAACCGTGATGGTCTCTTCTCGGCGGAGTCCGGGAAGTGAACACGGTTTCTGGGTTATGTCTGACGTAAGTAGTTACAGGATCACTTCTTGATCATAGTCGTTCGACCGTGCTTTTGCCTTCTCTTCTCGCTCTATTTTGCGTATGTTAGCCACCATATATGCTAGTCGCTTGCTGCAGCTCCACCTCACTACCCTGTCCTACCTTTAAGCTTAAATAGTCTTGATCTCGCTGGTGTGAGATTGCTGAGTCCCGTGACTCACGGATACTTCAAACCAGTTTGCGGTGCCGATGAAACCGTGCAGGTGATGCACCGAGCTCAAGGAGGAGCTCGATGAAGATCTTGTTCATTGTGTTGTTTCGTTTCAGCTGATCAAGAGTGGAGCCAGTTGGGACGATCGGGGATCTGTGTAGCATTTGGGGTAGTCTTCTTTTATTTTTGGTTCCGTAGTCGGACCTTGATTGTATCTGTATGATGTAATGTTTTACCCATGTATTATGTGAAGTGGCGATTGTAAGCCATCTATGTATCTCTTTTCCCCTATGTATTACATGGGTTGTGTGAAGATTACCTCATTTGCGACATTGCTTTCAATGCGGTTATGCCTCTAAGTCGTGCTTCGACACGTGGGAGATATAGCCGCATCGAGGGCGTTTCAAGTGGCAATGCGGAAATGTGGGCGGTGGCTGAAAATTTTTGAGCGACAAAATTTCAGTTTCTTCAGGAAACATCGGACGACCGATACTCGTCGGATGTCCGGAGACGGTCGGACGTCCGGTGCCTGGGCGATTTCGGGCATGGGTTGAACTTTGAGGGTTCGTGGTGGGGAGGGAAAATTGGGTCAAAATTGGGCGATTTTGTGGTTTAGAAAGGTGGAGATGGTGCGGAAAAGCTTGATCCCCTCGTGGCAAAGCAAATCCATGGATCAAATCCAACAAAACTTCATCAAAACCATCAAATCGCAAAAAAAATTGGGGCTATTTTTGGTGGGGATTTTCGAATTTGGGGAAGAACACAACAAAACAAGGTTAGAAAAAAGGGTAGGGGCTCCAAAATCGTGATAAACCTTGGCTCACGATACCAAGATGTTGTAGGGTAGAACCCTAGTTGCCCGATCTTTTACGATTGGAGCGGATCCCATGGAGAATGCAATGAGAAAACACGAGGGGAAACACGAGAGAAATCACTCAAACCAACAAGATTCGATTACACATGTGCAAGATCCTCGAAACACAAAGAGATACACGATCCGCGATCAACAATGGATGATACAAGTTGCAAGTTCTTCTCCGTGAGGAGGCCTTGAGGGGGTCTTCCCATGAAGGGTCTTGAGTCCGCTTGGGGGATCTTCTCCGAAGAGGTCATGAACTCCAATGGAGAAGTAACCAAGTGGATGAGCAAAGATCTATCTCTCAAATGAGCTAATCCTTTGCTAACCCTAGAAAGAGGGAGGTGGAGGAGTATATATAGTCTAAGTGGACGAAGGGGTACATGGGCCTCGTCCCAACACGCTGTCAACACATAGGCGTCAGACGTCCGACAGTAACCGATCGTCCGTTGGCTCGCGAGGGTCCGGTACTTGTCAGAAGTCCTGCGTTTCGGCTCTAGTAAGGTTGTGTCGATTGTCCGGTCAGGGTCGGACGTCCTGGAGGCTTCCATACTTCCGATGTTTTGGCTCGGTGATGGTGGTGTCGGCCGTCCGTTGGTGCTCGGCCGCCCAGGTCGCTGGGAGGTGTCGGACGTCCAGTCGGTGTCGGTCGGCTGGTCGCTGGAGCGTGTGCAGGCTGGGGCTTGGCTGGCCGGTAGGAGCTTCCTGGCGTCGGACGTCCGAGAGGCGTCGGTCGTCTGGTGGCTGGGAGTTTTGGGTAGCCCTTCTTCTTGTCCCTTGTACTTGGTGTCCTCGCCGTCTTGTCCGTTGGATGTTGCTTTCCCGTAGCTTTCCTCCAAGTACCCGATCACACATAGGGTCTCCGCTTGAGGTAGTAGCCAAGTCTCGTATGTAGAAAGTGGTAGTTCGGAGAGGAGCTAGTTCACCTTATCTTTGATAGCCTTTGCTCGAGCTCTTGTCATTGCTCCAAGTGGTGTCGTGGGGGATGTAGTTAGGTCCATGGGGATGACCTTGGGATTCTCCGCATCAATCTATTTGCATCGACACGTGTTTCTTTCAAAACTCTCGCTGTGTGCATTTGTAACCCTATCCCATTTTCCCTCACATCTATTCTTATTCACGGGGAAATACAGTCTGTCAAAGATTCTGCCCAACCAGTGGGTCGCACTGACAGTGAAGAAGATTTGTTCTTAGGAACAACTAATAAATGAAAAGCTCCAAATGTAAAGAGCCCAGTGGTAGGCCCCTCCACGAGCAAGTGAAAGAAATCTAATGATCCGAACAACGAGCAAGAAGAGACCGCTTTGAAGAAAAAGAGATAGGGTGGTCGGCAGCCATACACAAACAACAGAGAATATATATCTCATGATGATTACAAAATTGTTGAAGGAGAAACCAAGGATCAAAGAGAAAAGTGACTGTAAAAGATTCACCATCATTGGGTGTGCAATTGTTCTTCTGTAAGTTCATTCGCCCTCGATGTGTCAAGAACGTTGCTTTTCATCCACAAAGGGGTGATTGCCGGGAAATTTCTCCCATACCTTGATGGGTCCCAAAGCAAGACCTATTGGAAATATGCCCTAGAGGCAATAATAAAGTCGTTATTATTATATTTCCTTGTTCATGATAATTGTCTATTGTTCATACTATAATTGTGTTATCCGGAAATCGTAATACATGTGTGAATACATAGACCACAACATGTCCCTAGAGCCTCTAGTTGACTAGCTCGTTGATCAATAGATGGTTACGGTTTCCTGACCATGGACATTGGATGTCGTTGATAATGGGATCACATCAGTAGGAGAATGATGTGATGGACAAGACCCATCTGAGCATAGCACAAGATCGTGGTTAAATGCGCTAAAGCTTTTCTAATGTCAAGTATCATTTCCTTAGACCATGAGATTGTGCAACTCCCGGATACCGTAGGAATGCTTTGGGTGTGCCAAACGTCACAACGTAACTGGGTGGCTATAAAGGTACACTAAAGGTATCTCTGAAAGTGTCTGTTGGGTTGGCATGAATCGAGACTGGAACTTGTCATTCCGTATGACGGAGAGGTATCTCAGGGCCCACTCGGTAATGCATCATCATAATGAGCTCAATGCGACTAAGTAGTTAGTCGCGGGATCATGCATTATGAAACGAGTAAAGTGACTTGCCGATAACGAGATTGAACGAGGTATTGGGATACCAACAATCGAGTCTCGGGCAAGTAAAATACCGATTGACAAAGGGAATTGTATACAGGATTGATTGAATCCCCGACATCGTGGTTCATCCGATGAGATCATTGTCGGTGTCAAAACCGGCGGATCTCGGGTAGGGGGTCCCGAACTGTGCGTCTAGGCGGATGGTAACAGGAGACAAGGGACACGATGTTTTTACCCAGGTTCGGGCCCTCTCGATGGAGGTAATACCCTACTGCTTGATTAATATTGATGATATGGGTAGTACAAGATTAGATCTACCACGAGATCAAGGAGGCTAAACCCTAGAAGCTAGCCTATGGTATGATTGTTGTTCGTCCTACGGACTAAAACCCTCCGGTTTATATAGACACCGGATAGGTTAGGGTTACACAGAGTCGGTTACAATGGTAGGAGATCTACATATCCGTATCGCCAATCTTGCCTTCCACGCCAAGGAAAGTCCCATCCGGACATGGGACGAAGTCTTCAATCTTGTATCTTCATAGTCCAGGAGTCCGGCCAACGGTGATAGTTCGGCTATCCGGACACCCCCTAATCCGGGACTCCCACAAGAGCCCCGAACCAGGCTTCAATGACGATGAGTCCGGCGCGTTGATTGTCTTCGCATTGCGGCGGGTTCTTCTCCAATTCCATATACTTGTCGAATAGTGTCCGCTTCGATAAATGCTGCGCTCCTTGGCTTCTCGCCCAATAATGGCCGTCTTCCACGTGTTTGAATGAATGCTAAAAGCCAGGTATTTTTACACTTACCCCCAGCTGCGCAAATGAGCTGCCTATAAGAGGCGAGGATCTAGATCTGAGTCACACCATCCCTCCTTCATGAGCTTTCATCGGGCGCCTCGACCAAAGCCCATTCCATCATGGATGCACGACGCGGCTCCTCCTCTCGCGCTCCCAACCTCAGCCTGAAATTGGGAGATGCTCATCCCGCATAGCGAGCTAGTTATACTCCAAGCCAAGGGATTTCGCCCCCCGGCCTTCATGGTTCCGGTTCGAGCCGGACTTGCCACCTACAAGGGCGGAAAGCAAGCGGAGAGTGTCCCCGATCCCTCTAAAGGAGAGCGGGTATGCTTCATCTCTTATCTAGTAAGAGGACTCGGATTTCCAATCCATCCGTTTCTCCGGGGGCTCTTGGAGTTCTATGGCCTCCAGTTGCACCACCTTACTCCTGCCTCCATCTTGCACATCGCGGGCTTCGTGGCCCTTTGCGAACTATTCTTGGGCGTCGAGGCTCATTTCGGGCTGTGGAAGAGATTATTCTGCCTAGTACCCCGTTCTCATGAGGGGTCAATATATCAAGTGGGCGGAGCCGAGCTATGGCGCATCGCCGGGACCGGATACCCATCCGAACCCCAAAGAAGGCGTCCAAGACTGGCCTTCGGATGGTTTTACATTGAGGACGTCCGCTGCGGATCCTGTTGGATCGGCCTTCCGAGTTGAGCAATGCTCCTCTGAAGAAGCGCCTAAGCTGGCGCCCTCGGAGCCCCGGAGGGAAATGACCGGGATGTCCTCTATTTGATGAGCGAATAAGGTTCTTGGCTCATGCGGATTGACCATGATTGAGTCATGGCAATCTGCATTATGAGGAGTGCAGCCGCTCCAATATAGGGGCCACCCATGTGGGACTTCAGCGGGAGGACGATGCCACCGCCATGGCATAAAGGGCGGGATCGGTCACCGAACTGGTGAAGATCTTGTGTGCCATGTATAAAGGGAGGAGGAGGATTTCCTCGCGTCAATCCATCAAGGAGTTTTCTTAGAATAACCCTCGAATCTGGGTAAGCAAACATCTTTGTGACCTGTCCGATCCATGTTCCCGTGGTTAAATATCTCATTTCATGGTTTCTGCGCAGGAACTGCGCCGGACTGTGGAGAAGATACACAGCCCGCCCCCCAACCCGAGGATCCGAAACGGTCCCTCGATCCGACCTCCGAAGAGGATCCGGATGTAAAGGTGGAGTTGATTGACGGGGTATTCCACCAACTCAGCATCGACAATGCTTTGGTTGCCATTACGGCCGATTACCCCGGAATACTTCCAGCCTCACAGGTAACTGAGACCGAGATCCCAAAACCCTGATAATGACCCATCCATGGTTATTTTTTATCACCGTATACCAATGGTGTTTCACAGGGGGTACCTTCGAGGCAGGAAGCCGAGCCCGCGGTGGCCAGCCAACAACGGGCAGTGCGGCCCCGCAGGCTAAAAAGAAGTGCGGTCCGGATCAAAACTCCGCCGCAATGGTATGGCGTGTCACCAAACTCCTAGGATTGATTCCTGGAAGGCGTACTAACGCTAGTGCTCTTTTCAGGAAAAAAAGCGCTCGCCGGACTGAGTCCGGAGAGGTTGCCAATCGAACCTTCACAGGCCAGGCTTCAAAGTCGGGTCCGGAGGCTGAGGCGAGGACGAGGCGTGCGTCAGATGCTCCTCCGATAGAGGATGCCAACAAATTGTCCGCCACCAACTTCGAGGTGGAGAGCGCCATGAATCACAGGCGCCACCGGACAGTTCTTCGTGACGCATGTTTCTCCCAAGAGGCCTTGAATGCCTTCAATTCGGGAGATGCGCACCTCTGTGCCGCTCAAGATGGTCTAGCCAGAGCCACGGAGCAGTATGTAAAGGACATACTGGTAAGGAGATTTGTGATTATATATGCCAATAGCCCCGAGACTTAAAATAGTTAGAATAACTGATTTAAGGATCATTTGTTATCTGAGATCTTCTGAGAAAAGAATACCCGATCGTCCCGGAGCTTGAAGAGTGCAAGGCCCAATTTGAGGCCGCACTAGCCGCTGAGGGGAGCCACGAAACCCCTCCGGTAATATCGCTTCAAAAGATAAATAGTTTATGAAGTGCGGCGGTGTGTAAATCGACAAAATATTGCGAATCGCGGACTAGATCCGAACAAGCAATAGCTCTTGCGCCAGCTAAAGGCGGCGAGGCGTGCTTACGAGGTGTGGCAGGAGAAAAATAACCTCCAAGATGCCAACACCAAACTGGGTGAGGAACTAAAGTATGTTCGTGCCAGGTTAGTGACTCAAAGGAGAATCGGCGGCTTCGTCGCGGCATTTTCAGTAAGTGCTTGAGCGAACTTTGAAAGAGTTCGGCGAGGAAGGCGACTAACATAAACATGTATGTAGGTTTGCTCACAGGTCGTCCTGAGGAGGAGATGCCCAGTTATTCGAGTGATCTTCTTCCCGAATTGCGTCAGCTGCACGAACGAGTCCGGCAGGTGATGAAAGGCATCGGCCAGGCCTTGTGGCCATCTATCTCCCTGCCCGAAGGCATTGGGGAGTTGGCAGAGCGGCTTCAAGGAGCACGGTGGCGTTTCCGACTATGGAAGATATCGGCCTGCTGTCAAGGCACCAGGGAGGCCTGGGCCATGGTAAAGACGCGGTACACGGTTGTGACCCAAACCACATGGCGAGGTCGGACTGTGGGGCTGATGGGATGGAGATCCTGTAAGCTTAGTGTCTGCCAAGTAGAATTGGCATAAGTATTCCCAGCAAGATTGTAAATTAGATAGCCTATTAGATGGCATTGAGGAGGAATACAATGAGTCGAGTTGACTATGTAAAAATATGACATGAAAAAATGTCTTCTAGCCAGATTGTAGATCGTTTGTCATAGCGGACCTTTTAACCCGACCTCGGGACCCAATAGGCGGAGTGTGTCCGAATACCTTCGTGGTTATATAAGAACCGGGTATGCATGGAGACAAGGCGTAGGGGTCATTATTGTTGTATCGGACAAGTGCCCAACTAGTTATGTTATATTACATGGGTAGTAAGAAACATCTTCCAGGAGAATAGTTCCGTTAAGGGTTCCTTTATTTGGGATGCATGCCCTAAAGTGCATGTCAAAGCTGCTATGAAAGCAAAAAATCATCTGGGGGCAGATGGGTAAATAGTTACAAATCATCTTTCAGTTCACCGACCGAATATTCCCTTAAGAACGCTAGCTTACGGCTTCACCCAGTCTGAGGTACACATCCGGTGACCCGCGAAGAACAATCGCAGAGGTGCTCCTTTACCACCTAGCCGAACAATCGGGAGCGTGGGGTAAGCACAGGATCTAGGCAACCCAGCTTGGCCAAAACTTAAGTCATATCGATGCATATAATGGTGAATAAAAGGTACATGCGGAAGTTTAACGCATGTGTTGGGCATGAAGCCCGTATAAATAAGCTTCTGTTAAAGAAGCCCCCAGGTATAATGAGCGCGGACAACACGTCAAGTATTGTGCGAAACAAGCGCAAACGAGCCTCTAGAGGCTTCAAGAAGAAGGAGGAGGAAGGAGAGAAATAAAAGACAACAAAAATAGAAAATGTGGACGGAGGAAGGAGACGAACTTGGAGTCCGCGCTTAGGCGAGAATCTTCGTGAGCGGGCTGCGTTCCATGGGTTCGGCTCGAGTCGGTTATCCGATCGTTTAGCAGACGGTATGCTCCGCCGGTCGACCTGGTCGATGATGAAGGACCTTCCCATTTGGGCTTTAGTTTGTCCTTTTCTTGTCCGTGAGCGAGAACTAGTTCGCCAGCGTTATAAGCTTTGGCCCGTGCTTCCTGCTTTGATATCTTGAGCGTCTGTTGATAGAATCTGAAGCGAGCTTTTGCCACGTCGCGCTCCTCCTCCAATGCGTCCAAACTTTCCTGCCGATCGAGCTCGGCTTCTCTTTCTTCATACATGCGCACGCGAGGTGAGTCATGAATTATGTCGCAGGGCAGGACTGCCTCTGCGCCATACACCATAAAGAATGGTGTGAATCCGGTAGTACGATTCGGCGTGGTCCGCAGCCCCCAGAGTACGGAGTCGAGCTCATCAACCCAGTGCGTGTTAGAATCCTTGAGGGACCGCACTAGTCTAGGTTTAATGCCGCTCATGATTAGACCATTTGCTCGCTCGACTTGACCGTTGGTTTGAGGGTGATAGACTGAGGCATAATCGAGCTTGATACCCATGTTTTTGCACCATAATTTGACCTCATCGGCCATGAAGTTGGTGCCGTTATCAGTGATGATACTGTGGGGGACACCGTAACGGTGCACTACCCCTGATATGAAGTCTATCACCGGTCCGGATTCGGCCGTTTTAACAGGCTTGGCCTCTATCAATTTGGTGAATTTATCCACCATGACCAATAGGTATTTTTGCTTGTGGGTTCCTCCCTTAAGGGGTACAACCATGTCAAGCCCCGGACATGACGGCCAGGTGATGGGTATAGTTTTGAGGGCGGTGGGTGGCATGTGGCTTTGGTTAGCAAAAAGCTGGCAACCGACGCATCGTTGGACTAAGTCCTGCGTGTCTGCCCGGGCCATCGGCCAATAAAATCTTGTACGGAAGGCCTTGCCTACAAGGGCCCGGGCTGCGGCGTGGTGCCCACCCAGTCCAGCGTGAATTTCAGCCAGGAGGTTTCGCCCTTCCTCTTCGGAGATACACCTTTGAAGGACTCCGGTAGTGCTTTTCTTATAAAGCTCTCCCTCATGGACTTTATAGGCTTTAGATCGCCGTACTATGCAACGAGCCTCATTTTGGTCTTCGGGGAGTTCCTGCCTAGTTAGGTAGGCTAGGAATGGTTCCGTCCACGGGGCGATAACCGCCATTATTTCGTGGGCAGAGGGTGTTATCTCGGTGGCTGAGCCTCCGATTGTGTCAGAGTGTTCGGCGTCAGGCAGTGCGGTTGGGTCCGGATTGTTATTGCTGGACTCCCCTTCCCATAGTACGGATGGCTTGAACAGCCATTCCAAAAAGATATTGGGTGGGACGACATCACGTTTTGCACCGATGCATGCCAGTATATCCGCCGCCTGGTTGTTATCCCGAGCTATATGATGAAATTCGAGCCCTTCGAACCGTGCTGACATTTTTAGGACCGCATTCCGGTATGCTGCCATTTTCGGATCTTTGGCATCAAAGTCTTTGTTTATTTGAGATATCGCGAGGTTCGAATCCCCGCGCACCTCTAGGCTTTGAATGCCCATGGAGACTGCCATCCGGAGGCCGTGCAGAAGGGCCTCGTATTCGGCTGCTTTGTTGGAGTCCGTATGCATTATCTGCAGGACGTATTGGACTGTGTCCCCGGTTGGGGACGTCAGGACGACGCCAGCCCCCAGGCCGGCCAACATTTTGGAGCCGTCAAAGTGCATGATCCCATTAGAGTATGCGCCGTACTCTTTAGGGAGTTCGGCTTCAGTCCATTCGGCCACGAAGTCGGCCAAAACCTGCGACTTAATAGCTCGTCGTGGCTTATAAGTTATGTCGAATGGAAGGAGCTCTATGGCCCATTTAGCAATCCGGCCCGTAGCGTCGTGGTTGTTTATAATGTCGTTAAGAGGTACTTCGGAGGCTACCGTTATCGAACACTCTTGAAAGTAGTGTCGCAGCTTCCGGGATGCCATGAACACCGCGTATGCTATCTTTTGATAGTGTGGGTACCGGGACTTGCATGGAGTTAGGATAGTGGACACATAGTAAACCGGTTTTGAAGAGGGAACCGTGTTAAATCTTTCTCGTTTGACAACGAGCACCGACCGACAACTTGATGTGTTGCGCGATATATAATAGCATTGGTTCGCCCATGTTGGGCGCGCCAGACCGGTTGTTGCCAAGATGGCCTTTATTTCCTCGAGTCCGGCCGTGGCGGCATCCGCCCACTCGAAGTGTTCGGTCTTGTGGAGGAGGCGATAAAGGGGTAACGCCTTTTCTCCCAAATGGGAAATAAAGCGGCTTAGAGCCGCTACGCATCCCGTCAATTATTGTATTTGTTTGAGGTCTTTTGGAATATCCAATTGTGATAGAGCTCGGATCTTGGCTGGGTTTGCTTCAATTCCTCTTCCGGACACAATGAAGCCCAGGAGCTTTCTGGCTGGAGCGTCGAAGCGCATTTTTCCGGATTGAGCTTGATGTCATATTTTCGAAGATTGTCGAATGTGAGCCTCAATTCGTCTACTAGAGTTTCGACGTGCTTGGTTTTGACAACCACGTCATCTACATATGCTTCCACCGTTTTGCCGATCTGGTTTGCCAGACAAGTCTAAATCATGCGCTGATATGTTGCGCCGGCGTTTTTGAGCCCAAAGGGCATTGTGTTGAAGCGAGCGGGCGTATGGAGTGATGAATGTTGTTGCAGCTTGTTCGGCTCCGCCATCTTGATTTGGTGGTAGCCAAGCAAATGCAGCGTCGAGGAAGCACAATAAGTCGTGTCCTGCTGTAGCGTCAATAATTTGATCAATTCGAGGGAGGGGGAAGGGATCCTTTGGGCAAGCCTTATTAAGGTCTTTAAAATGAACACATAGGCGCCAGGATTTATCCTTCTTTGGTACCATCACCAGGTTTGCTAGCCAGTCCGGATGTTTTATATCTCTGATGAATCCGGCTTCCAAAAGTTTGGCTAGCTCCTCTCCCATGGCCTGTCTCTTGGGTTCGGAAAAGCGCCGAAGAGCCTGTTTGACTGGCTTGAATCCTTTTAGGATATTTTGGCTGTGCTTGGCCAGCCGGCGCGGAATTCCTGGCATGTCTGAAGGGTGCGAGGAAAATATGTCCCAGTTTTCTCGTAGAAATTCTCGTAGTGCGGCGTCTACATCAGGGTTTAGTTGTGCCCCAATGGAGTCCGTCTTTGTAGGGTCCATTGGGTGGACTTGGAATTTGACTATTTCATCCGCTGGTTTAAAAGAGGTGGACTTGGATCTTTTATCAAGTATCACATCGTCCCTGTTCACCGTGGAGCGCATCGCGGTGAGTTCCTCGGCCGCTAGGGCTTCGGATAGTGCCTCGAGGGCTAGTGCGGCTGTCTTGTTTTCGGCGCGGAGTGCTATGTTCGGATCACTAGTGAGAGTGATGATTTCGTTAGGTCCAGACATTTTAAGCTTCATGTACCCATAATGGGGTATAGCTTGAAAAATTGTGAATGCCTCTCGTCCTAATAAAGCATGATATCCGCTGTTGAACGGGGCCACTTGAAACGTGACCTCCTCGGACCTGTAATTGTCCGGCGAGCCGAACACTACGTCCAGTGTTATTTTTCCTGTGCAACATGCTTCCCGGCTAGGGATTATTCCTCTAAAGGTTGTGCTACTTCGCTCAATGCGGTTCCAGTCTATTTCCATTTTTCTGAGGGTTTCCTCATAGATGAGGTTTAGTCCGCTGCTGCCATCCATGAGTACCTTAGTAAGGCGAAGGCCGTCCACTATCGGACTGAGGACCAATGCGGCTGGTGCTCGGGCTGTTCGGAATTTAGGTTCGTCACTGGCATTAAAGGTAATAGCCGTGTCACTCCATGGATTTATTGTTGCTACTTGGTAGACTTCGGCAAGGTTGCGGAGTGTTCTTTTCGCATGTTATTTGATGCGAAAGTCTCGAAGACTGTTAACACCGTACTGATGTTGATGGGCTGGGATTCTGAAGCTAGAAGCTCTTCACCACTTTTGGCCACCTGCCGTAGTATCCAACATGCTCGAAGGCTATGAGTTGGAGTGGCGCCCTCAGTCTTGTGAATTTTGCAGGTCCGTTTAGCCAACCCTCGATGACGGTTCCGCACCCTTTAGGGGTTTTGGTTTTTGGTGTTTAGCCAGGTGCTTGGTAATGATGCACCCTTTTATTTGGACTAGGGATCTATTCAGGGCGGATTATCCCAAAATTTACTTCGGTTTTCGAGCGCTCTCCATCGCACAATACTTTTGTACTATGGTCGCCAAGTCGACAAAGCGTGTAATTTTGCGACGACTTATGGCGCTTAGGATTCCCTTGTCCGTGCAATTTTGCAAAAATTGGGATTAAATCCTCCTCTCGGTAGTCCTTTATCCTGTCCATAACCGGGAGGAATCGCCCAATAATGATGTCTTGTTTCAGCGGGCTCTTGCGGTCGGGATAGATCGCTAATGTTTGGGTGGGCGGTGGAACTGGATCCGAACCCGTCAATTTAAGACTCGAGGGCGGGAAGTTTCGAACTTCGGAAGTTTGGATTTTGAGTGTTATCAATGAATCAACCCGCTGCCTGACTTTAAGTTCAGGGCTTGATCGACATCCGTCCCTCTGTGGGAATCCGGCATAGAGGGATCGGGAGTCCGGACGTAGCTAGTCCTTAAGATAGAAGAAGAATCGCCGCATTGCTCCTATATTACAGCAACATGATGGGTAGCCTGGGGAGAGTTGATCTCTCTCAGATCGGTTTTAGGCCCGATCCGGTCGTAGTCTGTGGCGACTCCCAGGGCGGCGATGCGATCCAAGAGCTCGTACGGAGGAGAGCTCGATCGGATCTAACTGTTCGGCAAGTTCCGAATTAACATGGAGATTGGTTTCGATGACTCGAGAGGTCATCGTCGGCGCGGTGGCCGAACTAGCGGTCATGAGAAAACCACCTAGCCGAAGAGTCTAACCAGTGGCCAAGGCTTCTTTGGCGATAGTATCGTCTTTGAAGACGAGATGAGGCATCCTACCTGATGGCGACGGCACAGAGGAACTCTCAATGAAAGCACCAATGTCGGTGTCAAAACCGACGGATCTCGGGTAGGGGGTCCCGAACTGTGCGTCTAGGCGGATGGTAACAGGAGACAAGGGACACGATGTTTTTACCCAGTGTTGGGCCCTCTCGATGGAGGTAATACCCTACTCTGCTTGATTAATATTGATGATATGGGTAGTACAAGAGTAGATCTACCACGAGATCAAGGAGGCTAAACCTAGAAGCTAGCCTATGGTATGATTGTTGTTAGATCCTCTGCACTAAAACCCTCGGTTTATATAGATATCGATAGGTTAGGGTTACACAGAGTCGGTTACAATGGTAGGAGATCTACATATCCGTATCGGCAAGCTTGCCTTCCACGCCAAGGAAAGTCCCATCCGGACACGGGACGAAGTCTTCAATCTTGTATCTTCATAGTCCAGGAGTCCGGCCAACGGTGATAGTTCGGCTATCCGGACACCCCCTAATCCGGGACTCCCTCAATCATCGTGGAACATGTGGGAGCAAACATGGGTATCCAGATCCCGCTGTTGGTTATTGTCCAGAGAGCTATCTCGATCATGTCTGCATGATTGCCGAACCCGTAGGGTCTACACACTTAGGTTCGCTGACGCTAGAGTTGTTATGGGAATTAGTGTGCAGTTACCGAATGTTGTTCAGAGTCCCGGATGAGATCTCGGACATCACGAGGAGTTCCAGAATGGTCTGGAGGTAAATATTTATATATGGGAAGTCCTATTTTGGCCACCGGAAAATGTTCAGGATTTTTCGGTATTGTACCGTGAAGGTTCTAGAAGGTTCGGAGTGGGGCCCACCTGCATGGGGGACCCACATGAACGTGGTAGTGGGGCAAGGCCCCACACCCCTATTCAAGGCGCACCAAGATCCCCCCTTAGAAGGAATAAGATCATATCCCGAAGGGATAAGATCAAGATCCCTAAAAAGGGGGGATAACAATCGGTGGGGAGGGGAAATGATGGGATTTCTTTCCCCCACCTTTGCCAACGCCCCAATGGACTTGGAGGGCAAGAAAACATCCCCCTCCACCCCTATATATAGTGGGGACGCGCATGGGAGCCGCACCCCTTCCCCTGGCGCAGCCCTCTCCCTCCCCAACACCTCCTCCTTCTCCTTAGTAGTGCTTGGCGAAGCCCTGCCGGAGAACTGCAAGCTCCGCCACCACGCCGTCATGCTGCCGGAGCTCTCCCTCAACTTCTCCCTCCCCTTGCTGGATCAAGAAGGAGGAGACATCCCTGGGCTGTACGTGTGTTGAACGTGGAGGCTCCGTTGTTCTGCGCTTAGATCGGAATCAACCGCGATCTAAATCGATGCGAGTACGACTCCTTCATCTGCGTTCTTGTAACGCTTCCGCATCGCGATCTTCAAGGGTATGAAGATGCACTCCCCTCTCTCTCATTGCTAGTCTCTCCATAGATTGATCTTGGTGATGCGTATAATTTTTTTTAATTTCTGCAATGATCCCTAACAGTGGTATCAGAGCTAAGTCTATGCGTAGTTTCTATGCACGAGTTGAACACAAGTTGTTGTGGGCGTCGATTTTGTCAATTTACTTGCCATTACTAGTCTTATCTTGATTCGGCGGCATCGTGGGCTGAAGCGGCCCAGACCGACCTTACACGTACGCTTACGTGAGACAGGTTCTACCGACTGACATGCACTAGTTGCATAAGGTGGCTAGCGGGTGTCTGTCTCTCCCACTTTAGTCGGATCGGATTCAACGAAAAGGGTCCTTATGAAGGGTAAATAGAAATATCACATTGTCGTTTTGGTGTAGGTAAGAAACATTCTTGCTAGAAACCTATAGCAGCCACGTAAAAACTTGCAACAACAATTAGAGGACGTCTAATTTGTTCTTCCAACATATGCTGTGTGATGTGATATGGCCAAAAGGATGTGATGAATGATATATGTGATGTATGAGATTGATCATGTTCTTGTAATAGGAATCACGACTTGCAGGTCGATGAGTATGACAACCGGCAGGAGCCATAGGAGTTGTCTTAATTTATTGTTTGACCTGCGTGTCAATGAAAACGCCATGTAATTACTATACTTTATTGCTTACCGTTAGCCATAGTAGTAGAAGTAACTGTTGGCAAGACAACTTCATGGAGACACGATGATGGAGATCATGGTGTCATGCCGGTGACGATGATGATCATGGCGCCCCAAAGTTGGAGATCAAAAGGAGCAAAATGATATTGGCCATATCATGTCACTATTTGATTGCATGTGATGTTTATCATGTTTTTACATCCTATTTGCTTAGAACGACGGTAGCATAAATAAGATGATCCCTCGCTAAAATTTCAAGAAAGTGTTTCCCCTAACTGTGCACCGTTGCGAAGGTTCGTTGTTTCGAAGCACCACGTGATGATCGGGTGTGATGGATTCTAACGTTCGAATACAACGGGTGTAAGCCAGATTTACACATGCAGAACACTTAGGTTGACATGACGAGCCTAGCATGTACAGACATGGCCTCGGAACACGAGAGACCGAAAGGTCGAACATGAGTCGTATAGTAGATACGATCAACATGGAGATGTTCACCGTTGATGAATAGTCCGTCTCACGTGATGATCGGACACGGCCTGGTCGATTCGGATCATGTATCACTTAGATGACTAGAGGGATTTCTATCTTAGTGGGAGTTCATTAAATAATTTGATTAGATGAACTTGATTATCATGAACTTAGTCTCAAATTGTCTTTACAAAATCTATCTTGTAGATCCAATGGCCCACGCTAATGTTGCCCTCAACTTCAACGCGTTCCTAGAGAAAACCAAGCTGAAAGACGATGGTAGCAACTACACAGACTGGGTCCGTAACCTGAGGATTATCCTCATAGCTGCCAAGAAAGGATATGTCCTTGAAGCACCGCTAGGTGACGCACCTATTTTCCCAGCAAATCAAGACGTTATGAACGCCTGGCAGTCGCATAGTGATGATTACTCCCTGGTTCAGTGTGGCATGCTTTACAGCTTAGAACCGGGGCTCCAAAAGCGTTTTGAGCAACACGGAGCATATGAGATGTTCCAAGAGCTGAAAATGGTTTTCCAAGCTCATGCCCGAGTCGAGAGATATGAAGTCTCCGACAAGTTCTACAGTTTTAAGATGGAGGAGAATAGTTACGTCGTGAGCACATACTCAAAATATGCAGGTTGCACAACCGCTTGTCTCACCGGGAGTTAATCTCCCGGATAACGCGTGATCGCTGATGAGAATCCTTCAATCGCTTCCACCTAGCTACAAGAGCTTTGTGATGAACTTCAATATGCAGGGGATGGAGAAAACCATTCTTGAGGTATATTCAATGCTAAAGTCAGTGGAGGTGGAGATCAAAAAGGAACATCAAGTGTTGATGGTCAGTAAAACCACTAGTTTCAAGAAAGGCAAGGGTAAGAAGAACTTTAAGAAGGACGACAAGTGAGTTGCTGCGCCTGGTAAGCCAGTTGCCGGGAAGAAGCCAAAGAATGGACCCAAGCCCGAGACTCAGTGCTTTTATTGCAAGGGAAACAGACACTGGAAGCGGAACTGCCCCAAGTACTTAGCGGATAAGAAGGCCGGAAAATACCAAAGGTATATACGATATACATGTTATTGATGTGTACCTTACCAGCACTCGTAGTAGCTCCTGGGTATTTGATACCGGTGCAGTTGCTCATATTTGTAACTCAAAACAGGAGCTGCGGAATAAGCGGAGACTGGCGAAGGACGAGGTGACGATGCGCGTCGGGAATGGTTCCAAGGTCGATGTGATCGCCGTCGGGATTAGTTTTAAACCTCAATAATTGTTATTTAGTACCAGCTTTGAGCATGAACATTGTATCTGGATCTCGTTTAATGCGAGATGGCTACTCATTTAAATCCGAGAATAATGGTTGTTCTATTTACATGAGAGATATGTTTTATGGTCATGCCCCACTGGTCAATGGTTTATTCTTATTGAATCTCGAACGTGATGTTACACATATTCATAGTGTGAATGCCAAAAGATGTAAGGTTGATAATGATAGTCCCACATACTTGTGGCACTGCCGCCTTGGTCACATTGGTGTCAAATGCATTAAGAAACTCCATTCAGATGGACTTTTAGAGTCCCTTGATTGTGAATCATTTGACACGTGCGAACCATGCCTCATGGGCAAAATGACCAAGACTCCGTTCTCCGGAACAATGGAGCAAGCAACCAACTTATTGGAAATCATACATACCGATGTGTGCGGTCCAATGAGCATTGAGGCTCACGGTGGTTATCGTTATGTTCTCACCCTCACTGATGACTTAAGTAGATATGGGTATGTCTACTTAATGAAACACAAGTCTGAGACCTTTGAAAAGTTCAAGGAATTTCAGAGTGAGGTTGAGAATCAATGTGACAGGAAAATAAAGTTCTTACGATCAGATAGTGGAGGGGAATATTTGAGTCACGAATTTGGCATGCACTTAAGGAAATGTGGAATTGTTTCACAACTCACGCAGCATGGAACACCTCAGCGTAATGGTGTGTCTAAACATCGTAATCGCACTCTATTGGATATGGTGCGATCTATGATGTCTCTTACTGATCTACTGCTATCATTTTGGGGTTATGCTTTAGAGACTGCCGCATTCACTTTAAATAGGGCTCCGTCAAAATCCGTTGAGACGACACCATATGAATTGTGGTTTGGGAAGAAACCTAAGCTGTCATTTCTAAAAGTTTGGGGATGCGATGCTTATGTCAAGAAACTTCAACCTGAAAAGCTCGAACCCAAATCGGAAAAATGCGTCTTCATAGGATACCCTAAGGAAACTATAGGGTATACCTTCTACCTCAGATCCAAAGGCAAGGTCTTTGTTGCCAAGAATGGATCCTTTCTGGAGAAAGAGTTTCTCACGAAAGAAGTAAGTGGGAGGAAAGTAGAACTTGATGAGGTATTGCCTCTTGAACCGGAGAGTAGCGCAGCTTAGGAAAATGTTTCTATGGTGCCTGCACCGACTAGAGAGGAAGTTAATGATGATGATCATGAAACTTCAGATCAAGTTGCTACTGAACTTCGTAGGTCCACAAGGACACGTTCCGCACCAGAGTGGTACGACAACCCTGTCCTGGAAATCATGTTGTTAGACAATGGTGGACCTTCGATCTATGAAGAAGCGATGGCGGGCCCAGATTCCGACAAATGGCTTGAGGCCATGAAATCCGAGATAGGATCCATGTATGAAAATGAAGTATGGACTTTGACTGACTTCCCCGATGATCGGCGAGCCATAGAAAATAAATGGATCTTTAAGAAGAAGACAGACGCGGATGGAAATTTGACCATCTATAAAGCTCGGCTTGTCGCTAAGGGTTAATGACAAGTTCAAGGGGTTGACCCGTAGCCAACCTAAAGTCCGTACGAATCATGTTAGCAATTGCCGCATTCTATGATTATGAGATATGGCAAATGGACGTCAAAACGGCATTCCTTAATGGTTTCCTTAAGGAAGAATTGTATATGATGCATTCAGAAGGTTTTGTCCATCCTAAGAATGCTGACAAGGTATGCAAGCTCCAGCGCTCAATCTATGGGCTGGTGCAAGCATCTCGGAGTTGGAACATTCGATTTGATGATATGATCAAAGCCTTTGGGTTTACACAGACTTATGGAGAAGCCTGCGTTTACAAGAAAGTGAGTGGGAGCCCTGTAGCATTTCTCATATTATATGTGGATGACATACTATTGATGGGAAATGATATAGAATTCTTGGAAAGCATAAAGGCCTACTTGAATAAGTGCTTTTCAATGAAGGACCTTGGAGAAGCTGCTTACATATTAGGCATCAAGATCTATAGAGATAGATCGAGATGCCTCATTAATCTTCATAAGCACATACCTTGACAAGATATTGAAGAAGTTCAATATGGATTAGTCCAAGAAGGGGTTCTTGCCTGTTACAAGGTGTGAGATTGTGCACGGCTCAATGCCCGACCACAGCAGAAGATAGAGAAAAGATGAGTGTCATCCCCTATGCCTCGGCCATAGGGTCTATTATGTATGCCATGCTGTGTACCAGACCTGATGTGAACCTTGCCGTAAGTTTAGTAGGAAGGTACCAAAGTAATCCCGGCATGGAACACTGGACAACGGTCAAGAATATCATGAAGTACCTGAAAAGGACTAAGGATATGTTTCTCGTTTATGGAGGTGACGAAGAGCTCGTCGTAAAGGGTTACGTCGATGCTAGCTTCGACACAGATATGGATGACTCCAAGTCACAAACCGGATACATGTATACTTTGAATGGTGGGCAATCAGCTGGTGCAGTTGCAAGAAAAGCGTCGTGGCGGGATCTACATGTGAAGCGGAGTACATAGCAGCCTCGGAGGCAGCACATGAAGCAGTCTGGATGAAGGAGTTCATCACCGACCTAGGAGTTATTCCCAATGCGTCGGGCCCAATGACTCTCTTCTGTGACAACACTGGAGCTATTACCCTTGCCAAGGAGCCCAGGTTTCACAAGAAGACCAAGCATATCAAGCGTCTCTTCAACTCCATTCGCGAACGTGTTCCAAGATGGAGACATAGATATTTGTAAAGTGCATACGGATCTGAATGTCGCAGATCCGTTGGCTAAACCTCTTCCACGAGCAAAACATGATCAACACCAGAACTCTACGGGTGTTCGATTCATCACAATGTAACTAGATTATTGACTCTAGTGCAAGTGGGAGACTGTTGGAAATATGCCCTAGAGGCAATAATAAAGTGGTTATTATTATATTACCTTGTTCATGATAATTGTCTATTGTTCATGCTATAATTGTGTTATCCGGAAATTGTAATACATGTGTGAATACATAGACCACAACATGTCCCTAGTGAGTCTAGTTAACTAGCTCGTTGCTCAATAGATGGTTACGGTTTCCTGACCATGGACATTGGATGCCGTTGATAACGGGATCACATCATTAGGAGAATGATGTGATGGACAAGACCCAATCCTGAGCATAGCACAAGATCGTGTAGTTTGTCTGCTAAAGCTTTTCTAATGTCAAGTATCATTTCCTTAGACCATGAGATTGTGCAACTCCCATATACCGTAGGAATGCTTTGGGTGTGCCAGACATCACAACGTAACTGGGTGGCTATAAAGGTACACTACAGGTATCTCTGAAAGTGTGTGTTGGGTTGGCATAAATCGAGACTGGGATTTGTCACTCCGTATGACGGAGAGGTATCTCTTGGCCCACTCGGTAATGCATCATCATAATGAGCTCAATGTGACTAAGTAGTTAGTCGTGGGATCATGCATTACGAAACGAGTAAAGTGACCTGCCGGCAACGAGATTGAACGAGGTATTGGGATACCGACGATCGAATCTCGCGCAAGTAACGTACCGATTGACAAAGGGAATTGTATACAGGATTGATTGAATCCCCGACATCGTGGTTCATCCGATGAGATCATCGTGGAAAATGTGGGAGCCAACATGGGTATCCAGATCCCGCTGTTGGTTATTGGCCAGAGAGCTGTCTTGGTCATGTCTGCATGACTCCCGAACCCGTAGGGTTTACACACTTAAGGTTCGGTGACGCTAGAGTTGTTATAGGAATTAGTGTGCAGTTACCGGATGTTTTTCGGAGTCCCGGATGAGATCCCGGACGTCACGAGGAGTTCCGGAATGGTCCAGAGGTAAAGATTTATATATGGGAAGTCCTATTTTGGCCACCGGAAAATGTTTGGGATTTTTCGGTATTGTACCGGAAAGGTTCTAGAAGGGTCAGTGGGGCCCACCTGCATGGGGGACCCACATGAGCGTGGTAGTGGGGGCAAGGGCCCGCACCCTGGTCAAGCGCACCAAGATTCCCCTTAGAAGGAATAAGATCATATCCCAAGGATAAGATCAAGATCCTAAAGGGGATAACAACCGGTGGGGAAGGGAAATGATGGGATTTCTTTCCCCCACCTTTGCCAACGCCCCAATGGGCTTGGAGGGCAAGAAAACAGCCCCCTCCACCCCTATATATAGTGGGGAGGCGCATGGGAGCCGCACCCCTTCCCCTGGCGCAGCCCTCTCCCTCCCCAACACCTCCTCCTTCTCCTTAGTAGTGCTTGGCGAAGCCCTGCCGGAGAACTGCAAGCTCCGCCACCACGCTGTCGTGCTGCCGGAGCTATCCCTCAAGTTCTCCTCTCCCCTTGCTGGATCAACAAGGAGGAGACGTCCCTGGGTTGTACGTGTGTTCAACGCGGAGGCACCGTTGTTCGGCGCTTAGATCGGAATCAACCGCGATGTGAATCGCTGCGAGTACGACTCCTTCATCCGCGTTCTTGTAACGCTTCCGCATAGCGATCTTCAAGGGTATGAAGATGCACTCCCCTCTCTCTCTGTGCTAGTCTCTCCATAGATTCATCTTGGTGATGCATATAATTTTTTTAAATTTCTGCAACGATCCCCAACAAGACCTCCTCCTCCACCTGATGCTGATGAATCATCACTGCTCATACCCGCCGACTTTCCTGAAGAACTTCTCAAACGTCAACAGAACGCTGCAAAGCAAGCTAAGCAGGTCGAAAAGAAAAGTCTTAAGGAAGATGAAAACCTTTGCCTACTTAAAGATGATCTTGAGAAGAAAAAGGCCCCACTAAACGAAAGCATGATCCCAGCTTTGCTTTGAAAAAGAAGGGTGCACCAAAGAAAAAGAAGGCACCACCTATTGATGAGTAGGGCATGAGTGATCCCTCTGATGCTGGTGATCCTCTTATCTCTAAGGAGGAAGCTGCCGCTCTTAGTGAGAAAGTTAACATTACCACTTCCACAGTGCTGCAAGATCTTCATCCACTTGTTGCTCCTCAGGCTCCGCCAAAGAAAATTGTTGTTAAAAGAAAAACTCCTCATACAATTGTCACTTTGCAACAGCATGTCGACGCCACTCCTCATCCCAAGCAATTGATTTGAAGGATTTGGTTGTTGAGGCACCTATGAAGTCTGCCAAACCAAGCGAATGGATTCCCAAGTTTCGATGAAACTTATGCGCCACCTTTGGAGAAGCTCAAGGCTGCCCCAACCGATCAAAATGCTCCACAAGCCGATGATGATTCGAAGGGAAAATCTGCCAAGTTTGCCCTCACTCAGACCCAGCCTCTATGGCTCTGACCGAGGCAAGCTGCTCTTGCTCATGAATCCAAAGAGGCTCCTCACTAATACAACCATATTTTCATTATGGAGCAACTTGACAAGTTTGTGGAAAATCCATTCGATGGAGATGTGGCATCTTTGCCCATTGATACGTCTCTAATGTATCTATAATTTTTTATTGTTCCATTCTGTTATAGTATCAATCCTGGATGTTTTATATGCATTTATATGTTATATTATATCATTTTTCGAGACTAACCTATTAACCTAGTGCCCAGTGACCCCCAATGTGGCATCTACTGTGACTATGACTGAACTTTCTGATGATCAAGCTGGAGATGCCCCACCAACTTTGTCTGTCCCTAAGATCCAACACATTGGAGTGAACCAGTGCGCCATCCCACCTGAAGAACTGTCTGAAGACGTGCTCCTTGCTGGCTCGGAGGACGGCCCTCCACTGCTTAATTATCACCTGTCTTTCTTCTTTTAAGCTTTCAATGGTACTTCTTTCAAACTGGAATGTTTTATGTTGGAACGTTCGGGGCCTGAATGCAAACCCTAAGCTTTTGGTTCTCTCGAATGCTATTTCTTCTAGTGGTTGTGCGGTTATCTTCTCGCAAGAAACTAAAAAGCATGATTTTGATAATATGTACATTAAGCCTTGCTGCCCCAAAAGGTTTGATAAATTTGCATTCATTCCCTCTCATGGTGCTTCTGGTGGCATCCTAACCATTTGGAACAGCTCCATCTTTTCTGGTACAGTGCTCATTGAAGAAGACTTTGCCTTGGTTATCAAATTCAAATCCACTCATTCGGCTCAAGAATGGACCTTGGTTAATATATATATGGTCCTTGCCAGGGGGACTCCAGGGTGGATTACACGAATTGGTTGCTAAACCTCAACATTCCGAGCACTGAAGATTGGTTATTAGTTGGTGATTTTAACTATGGGCAGCACTAGGGATCAGACTACTTCTAATTGCATCCCGTCAGACCAGTTGGAGACCGCAGGATCAGAATCATGGTTGCCGTCCAATCTGCTAGTAGCCCACGCATGGTTTGTTGGATAGGAAGTGTGTTCCCAAGCTAATAACTGTGCACAACGTGATTAGAGGATACTAATAATTGTCCACATATCACGTGATTTGTGAACTAATCCATTTTATTGGGAAGCAAAACAAATCTTAGGAAACTAATTCTGGATTTGAATGGAAATAATCAATCTGGTGAAATATGTTTCCACGCCATGCACTTTGTTTCCTTTATGAGGCAAACTTAATTTGTGCCCACTGTACCAAAATTTGCTTCCAATGCAAATTAAAGTTATTTTTACACAAATTTTTTTGTTTCTATTCATTTGCAATGCACCAAAACTATGCTTCTGTCGGCTAATTTTTCTGCTTCCACATCAACTAAAAATTAACATGCTTCATTGGTTCGTATAACATGTTTCCAACGACGTAAATATTTGCTTCCTTCTCATCACCAAATCACAGTGCTTCATCGTACTCCCTCCGTCCCATAATGTAAGACGTATTTTGACACTATACTAGTGTCAAAAAATGTCTTATATTATGGGACGGAGGAAGTAATATTTTGTTTTCAAAGACCTAAATATTTCCTTCATTTTGGTCGCCAAAATTTCGCTTCCACATCAACATAAATTAACATGCTTCATATCATATGTTACGTCTTCACAATAATATTTGCTTCACTCCGCTATCCGCGTGCTTCCTTACATGGTTTATATTTTGAACAAGCCAGCAACCTCTAAGGACCAAGTGTGTGTCGTTATCAAATTCAAAGCATGCGTTCACTGAAACATGAAAGCAAGTTCTATGAAGTAGGGAAAGAAAATGTACTCGAAGCAAGCACCCTTGGAAGCACGAAACAAATTGTCAAAGCAGAAAGAAAACATGTAAATTAGTCACATTACTCACCCAGAAATTGTTTCGTACCAATGGATGATTGCTTCAATCTAGTGAAAAAAAAATATATTAGTATATTTTGTTTGCTATGCATAGACAATACAGTGACCAACAAATTGTTTCAAGTGTAACAAGGAATTGGTCCCAGCAGAAAAAAAATGTTTCTGTCAATCAGATGTTGCTTCTTGATATAGTAGAATCTGCTTCCGAAGAAAATATAATTTGCATCCAAAGAAATCATTTTTTTTCTTAAACTTGAGCCAGATGCTACTACTATACTAGCACATTTTCTCTTCTCCGGGAAATTTGTCACCAGCCTCTAATCTTATCCACCGACGATCTCCTCGCTGGGTATGGCACAGGCACATGCTCCTTTGTGACTTCCACACCACCGTAAATGTCACACATACAGCTTGAGGCTATGACCACCACTTCATCAAGGGTGGCGCCGATCCGAACTCACAGATTGTTTTATCACCTACATTCCAAAAAGGTAATAAAATTTGGTTGAACTATGGAAGGAAAAGCACCATTTCAAAAAAAAATATGGAAGCAAATTATCATGTGGTGCAAAACTATTGCATATTAGAAGCACCTCATTACAATGTCAGACCTAGCACTGGCGGCAACAAGAGCAAGATGAAAGTGCAGACCTCGTCAAAGTCGATTGTACGTATCTCGGCCTTATAGGACTGCGACGTTGTGCAGGTAGGCTGGCGTGAGTTCCATCTTCTCCTTGTGTAGCCCGCCGGAGCTGGATGGATCAGAGGCGAGGCCCCTCACGAACCCGGCGACCTCGTCGGGGGACGAGGTGCCATGCAGGGCCAAGAGCTCTTCCAGGGTTTTACCGCACGCTCTAGTGACCACCAGGGCGGGCTCGCCGTCGTGTAGATTGACAACGGCGAGAAGGCAACGTCGCCGTCGGCCGCAGGCAACTTTTTTGCCAGGCGAAGCGCGAACGCCGTCAGGCCATCAGATCCCACCGCAGGCGATGGCAACCACGTGGAGAGCTGGAGGAAGCTGCGTGCGTGGTGAGGGGTGAAGGGGATCTGAGCGAAGGTGGAGGAGACGGTCCGGGACTGGAATCGGGAGAGATTAGGGGGAGATATTTACGCGTGGGGCTGCGGGTTATTAGTTCCTGCCAATGATTTTTTTTTTCATAAGGAACACAATTTGTGAGCCGTCAGATTTCCTTGAATCAACGGCATTGGATTGGTCTGGGTTGGACATCTATCAGACTATAGATAGAAAGTGTTTCCCTTTAACTATATCTGAAGCCCAATTAATCGTAATAAACCAGGTGGCAACTTTAATGATATGATCACATTTAATGATTTCATCCGGACGAAAGGACTCATTGAACTCCCAATTAAAGCTAGATCGTATACATGGAGCAACATGCAAAGTTACCCCCTTCTGGAACAGTTAGACTGGACGAAAGGACTCATTTAATGATTTCATCAGGACGAAAGGACTCATTGAACTCTCAATTGATCTGGACTACATACTACACAAACAAAATACCACATGCGTCAGATGCTTGCGGATCCTTCTGGTGGCGAGATATACTCAAACTAACCCCAACCTGTTGTGGCATATCCAAGGTTGAGGTACATCAGGAGGCAAACGTTCTGATGTGGAGACTTATGGCTCAATGATACACTTGCTCAATCACACCCGCGAGCCTTCTCTTTTGTTATAACTGAAGATACCTCAGTCAAAGACTTTGTGAGCATTTCTTCCCCGGAGGAAGCGTTCCACCTACCACTATCGACACAGGCCCATGACGAGGTCTGAGACATATAACATTTGGTGGCACATATTTCAATGAACAATGAAACTAAGGATATCTGGTCCTACATCTGGGGTAACAATGAATACACGGCCAAAAGATTCTAAAAATTCTGTTTTAGAGATGTCACTGTGCACAAATCATATCATTGGCTATGGAAGTCCAAAGTGACAATCAAGATTAAAGTATTTGGTTGGCTGCTTCTATCAGATCGCCTTAATACACGCAATATGCTTAAGAGAAGACACTACAATGTAGGCAATGACTTGAACTGCCTCCTGTGTGGAAAAACTGAGGAAGACATGGACCACATGATACTCAATTGCCCATTCAGTAAACAATGCTCGCTACATCTTGGGATGCACCCCAGAGTCAACTACACACGCCTTACTTGGCTGGAGCATGCTAAGAATAACTAGAACAAACCAATGTTCATGGAAGTATTCTTGCAATCCTCATGGAGCATCTGGAAAGAAATAAACAACAAACTCTTTAGGAACATTCAACCCAGTCATAACTCCTGGTTACGCAGATTCAAGGAAGATTTTGGGCTGCTCCAACATAGAGTCAAAGAGAAAATGAAAGAGTTCATCTTCCTCCTTCTGGACTCCCTTCCTACTGATTAGACTTGTAGTCATAGTCATCATAATCCCTTACCCCAAAGGGTGTAAGTAGATGCCAAATGTAATTGTAAGATGTACTCCCTCCGTCCGGAAATATTTATCAGAAGAATGAATGTATCTAGATGTATTTTAGTTTTAGATGCATCCATTTATATCCATTTCCGAGACAAGTATTTCTGGATGGAGGGAGTACATTGTAAAGTCTTGAGAATTAATATATCACAGCGGGAGCCTCTCCCACTGTCACAGGTTTCAAAAAAAACCTAGTGCCCAGTGACAGTTGTTGTTTTTGCTTGTTTTTGGCTTTTCAGAAAATCAATATCAAATAGAGTCCAAAAGGAGAAAAATCTTTGGATAATTTTTTTCTAGACTAGAAGGGACCCACGAAGGTTCTGGAGAAGACCAAAAGAGCCACGAGGGAGCGACAAGCCTGGGGGTGTGCCAGGGGGGGCCAGGTGTGCCCCTGAGCTTCTGGGCCCCTTGTGGCACCTCTTCACCTAATTCCGCCTCTGTGAATTCCCAAATATTCCCAACATACCAGAGAGCCATCCAAAACACTTTTTCTGCCGCCGAAGTCTCTATTCTTCCGCGATCCCATATAGAGACCTTTTCAAGTACTCCGTCGAAGGGGGAATCTATCATGGAGGGCCTCTACATCATCCTTTCTGCCTTTCGATGATGTGTGAGTAGTTTAGCATAGACCTACGGGCCCATAGCTAGTCGCTAGATGACTTCTTCTCTCTCTTTGATCTTGAATACAATGCTCTTGGAGTTCTATCTGATGTAATCTTCTTTTGGGGTGTGTTTGTTGGGATCCAATGAATTGTGGGTCTATGATCAGATTATTCATGAATATCAATTGTGTATTTTCTAAGTTCTTTTATGCATGAGTATTATAGCATTGTATTTCTGTCCAATCTATCCATTTGGTTGGGCCAACTAGATTGATTTATCTTGCAATCAGAGAGGTGCTTTATGATGGGTTCAATCTTGCGGTGCTCAATCCGAGTGATAGAAAGGGACATGCCACGTATTTGTATTGTTGTCGTTAAGGATGAAAAGGTGTGGTTTATTCATATTGCTTGGGTTTACTTTGTCTACATCATGTCGTTTTGCTTAAGGCGTTACTCTGTTTTTATTAACTTAATAATCTAGATGCATGCTGGATAGCGGTCGATAAGTCGAGTAATAGCAGTAGATGCAGGCAAGAGTTGGTCTACTTGTCTCGGACATGATGCCTATATACATGATCATTGCCTTGAGTATCGTCATGACTATGCGCTTTTCTATCAATTACCCAACAGTAATTTGTTCAGCCACCGTATGCTATGTGCTCGAGAGAGAAGCCTCGAGTGAAAACTATGGGCCCCGGGTCTACTTTTATCATATATAAAAACACAAAATACCTTGTTGCACTTTATTTTATTTTATTTTGTTTTGCCATTTATCTATCTACCTACCACTATGAGATTTGATCCTTGCAAATAACCATAGAGGGGATTACAACCCCCTTGTTTGCATTGGGTGCAAGTATTTGCTTTTGTGTGTGCAGGTGCTGCTAACACTGTTCTTTGTGGTTCTCCTACTGGATTGATAACCTTGCTTCTTAACTAAGGGAAATACTTATCTCTATTGTACGGGTTCATTCTCTCCTCTTCGGGGAAATCCCGACGTAGCTCACAAGTAGCAGGAAGAATTTCTGGCGCCGTTGCCGGGGAGACATCAACGAAACCTATCAAGTACCTTCGCACAACTATCATCTACTAGCTCTTATTTTTATTTGCCTTTGCATCTTGTTTTCATCTCCCTCACTTCTATTTTTTTACAAAAACACAAAAATATTTTTATTTGCTCGTCTGCTTGCTTTGTCGGTATGTCTCAAGAAACACTAAGTTGTGTGATTTTTCAAATACTAATAATGATGATTTTATTAGTGCTCCAGTTGCTCCTCCTGCCACTAGTGTGGAGTCATGTGATACTAATGCCGCTTTGCTAAATCTTGTTGTCAAAGAAAATATTCTAGTAGTCCTAAAGAAGATGCTACATCCCATCTTAATACTTTCGTTGAATTATGCAATATGCAAAAGAAGAAAGATGTGGATAATCATATTGTCAAATTGAAATTATTTCCACGTCAATTACATGCATAGGTAGGATCCCTTGTCAATGACATGCGTGATGATGCTGTTGAAATCAACTTCCTGTCTAATGAGCTAGTTGAACTCATTTGTTCTCAGGTGTCTGCTCCTCCTCCTCTTGTAGCTCCAATTTCGTCTGAACCACTGGTGGTCAAGCAACAACTACACCAGTAACCGAGCAAAATCAAGCTCCACCTCTTGAGACAGAATCCATTCCATTGGCTTCTGAAGCTCAACTTACGATAACAATCGCTGCAACTATGGCCTCTCCTCCTTCAATGTTTCAACTGACTATTGATACAAAAGCTCAACCTGATGAACCTGGTCCATCTGTTCGTCGATCAACTTCTGGCCATCATCCCGACTCTGTAGTTTATGGCGATGCGTTTCTTTCACCTGAAGAACTCAAATATCCATACCCTTGAGAATAATTGTCTATATTTTCTGTGATGCTGGTGCGAAGGGTCCTCTGTTCAACATGCACACCCATCCAAAGTTCGTTTAGAACAATCCCTATGATGGTCCTCGCACTTCTGATTCACCTCGGTTCTGGACAAAGGAGCAGGCTATTTATTACTCCAGTGCTTTACGAAAGCAAGAAAATTTTCCCTCGTGAAATTCCTTATATCCCTGTGATGCGAAATATTGAATATTTTAGTCAATTGCTTCAAGACTTGGAGGATTTCTGCCTCACCAAGGTGTTTGAATTCGAGCATCCTTGGATCTGAGAGATTATACTTTAGTTGTATGCTACATTATACATCTTTGGTGATGAAAATGATAGCTCCAAGTGGATATTCGAATAGATGACTAAAGGAAAAGGGACCAAGTGCACCTCAACTAATTTTACCTCGCACTTCCATTTTCCTCTATTTGAGCATGGTAATAATGAAATTCGCATGCACAACATTGATGTCATCTTCGATGAAGATTTCAAGTGCATTATGGACAAGGAGAAGATTCGAGATTATACTGGTCCTCCACTGCCTAAACATTTAACCTTCGAGAATCAGACCCTCTATCATATGCTCACATACTCCATCTGTCCTCTAGCTGGCATGAGTGCTGATAGGTCCATTTCTGATATCCTTCTAAATGCCATCTATGCCATATCTGAGCGATATATATCTGATGTTGAGGACTTGTTTTTGCGGATTCTAGAAGATGCTGCTCAATTTCCATACGGTGTGAAAGTATATGCTCTGTGGATTCAGAAACTCATTGATCGTGCAACGCGAACTGTGTATCTTTCCAAGGCCAGCTGCAAAAGTTTCTTCCACCAGTGCATGACACTGTGAAAGCCATGGAAAATTTTTCCTCAGGAAAACCATCATCCCCTCCAGAAGATTATCATCAAACTTTTAATGGTCAACGGCTTCCTCAGCATGTGTGAAAGCTTACTACTCAGTCGCCATCTCATCTCAAAATCAGCATGCGCACACAACAATTGATTATGCCACACAATGCTTATGATAGGCGTGAAAAAGTGAATCCTGTGAATGAAATCAATCTCATCAACAATCGCACCAGGATGGTTCCTCTGGTTGTTGATGAAAATAAAATAAAACTCTGGAAGTTAGTTCGAAAGTTCTTCACCAAAAAACAACTCCGGAATGTGAACCTCCACGAGATTTATGATTGCATTGACAAAGGCTTCAATGTGGATGATTTTCAGGAGCGCAAAACTCCTCCTTTACCAGCTCGCGAACTTCCAACTGATAGTTTTCACTTGCATATTTGCTAATTGCTGGAAGTATCTGAAGCCACCTCTCCCACTGTCAAACCCACCGAAGGCAATTTTATCACTGGTATGCGTCGGTGCTATACAAAAGGTTTTAACCCCTTTCCGCGAACTATAGTTGGAACTATCGCCTAGTGAGGTGGGCGATAGGGGGTCCTTCCCACACGACCCAGAAACCGTCGGGGATATGGCCCTCCTGGCACACACGCTCGGCAAAATGAGGTCATGTGCGACTGGCGAGTGCTCAAATATGGAAATACGTACAGTAGAGCTAAAAATACAATTATACAGGAGAATTTTTTTCGGTTGCAAGCACCTCTCACACAGTCAGTCCCCACTAAACATTTCCGTTCGCATGTACATCCCACACAGTCAATCCAAGGAAAACGTTTCCGTTCACAGGTACATCACACACAATTTTTCCCATTAAATCATTTGCATTATTGAATGTATCACACATGGTACGTAGAAGAAACTGTGTGGCATCCATCACACACAGTTTTTATGTGGTAAACGTTTGCGCAAGGTGGCCTAATGCAAACAGTTTTCAAGAGAAAGTCGTGTGTGATTGTTCATTGATCCAACACGGTTTATTCCTAGAAACTGTGTGTGTTGCCTGAGGTCATCGCCCACGGTATTTTTTCAGTAACCATTTGCAATAGCAAAACCCAATTAGCAGGCCAATTCGCCATTAGCAGGCTAATTGCCCTATTATTAATAATCCATTTATTACTCTAATTGACATTTATATTAAGCACATAATATATTTCATTTCCATATTAAGGTAGCAAAATTTCATAATTGAAATACAACAGAGTACAACATGATATAGGTTCAGCACTCAGCTACCCCATTACACAACTGCACCAACACCAAGTTTCACATGCAACATGTAGAACCTTTCTAAATTAGCATCATAGATGATATGCATCTCATCTGGAAAACTGCTGAAAGCGGAAGGCGAATATTGAGCCTTCATTCATGTTGAAGGTCTTTGCAACTTTAGGCCAGTGCCTGTGGATGACTGACCATAGAGGTGGTTTGAGAGGTAATCATCAGTGAACTTCTTTGGAAAGGCCTGAAAACACGAATGTGCATAAATATCTTCTCTATATTGGAAATGGGGCAAAGGAATAAAAAAGGAAAGGTATAATAGTTAGTACCATCTCTTAATGAACTGATGTCTTCTTCATTGTGCAGACAAAGATCTTGTTGTTTTTTGTCGCTAATTTCTTTATCCTAACAATCTTTCTGAGTTTCTTGATTTGATTGATAGTCATGGACAACTCATTTCCCCATATGCAAAAAGGGTCGAACAGTGGGTCAAAGCCTGTGACAGCAGGACCTACATGTGCAAGACCAAATTGTTAAAAACCTAAATATTAGAATGGTTCCTACAATTGCACAATAATGTGCTATTAGACAACTGACCATGCACGTGATAACCTCGATTTAAACCTCAATGCTTCCCATTGTTTCCCTGCAACACATATAAGGTAGTTAGTCATCAGGTTAAGTAAGGGTTCGCATGCTATCGGTAAAATATGTTGATGAAAAATAAGCACATTGCCAATTCTAGTGAACCAAGCAGTTAACTAAACACCACAACAAATGAAGCAAGCATTAACTGAGCACCACATTGCACAATATAATATACTCCTAATAGAAGATCAGAAAGTTAACCAAACAGTTAACTACAACCAATTGTAGCAATTGTATTTGTTTCTCATGTATCTACTACAACCAAATTCAATTTATTCCTCACATGGTGTACAACAACAGAATGCACCCACAACTATTGAACATCGCATTGCAGAATTGAACCAAATAGTTAACTAAACACCACAACACAAATGAACCAAACGTTAACTAAGCGCCACATTGCACAATGTATAACCAAACCAAGCATGCTTGACAACTTGGAAATATAGCAATTGTATTCGTTTCTCATTTATTTTGTTAATATAAATTCGATTTATTTCTCACATGGAAGACAATACAAAAATGCAGCCTGAAGAATTGAACATCACATTTGCAGAATTGAACCAAACAGTTAACTCAAGACGACAACTAATTAACAAAATAGTTAATAAGTGAGCACCACACTGCACGACATATAGAACATATACACTAGAGCAACAGATTGCATGGTAAAATCAGATAGCACAATTCACTAGAATTTGTGAAGGAAAGGCAAGAGCAGCACACGCAACGTGTAAACCGAGCATGCTTAACCGGCGTAGCTAGCAAATGGCAAGGTGCTCCTCCAAGATCTGGGTGTCGGCACGAATGGTAGCCATTGTGACCTCATCCGCGCGTGCGGCCGCGATTTGCTTCTCCGCTGCCAAATACTCCTTGAGATCCCTGGCTATAATCCGTGCACCATGGCTTAGGGCGGCGCTGATTTGGTGTAGGGGTCGGTGATTTGGGTGGAAGGTGTCGCGCTCGCGCCGGTGGTCGGGGCATGTGGGATGTGGAAGGAGGAGGAGGATGGGGGTCGGGTGTTGATTACCTGCCTGGATAGACGAGGCCGAGCAGGGTGAAGGAGGGTCGCCTACGAGGAGGCGACACTGCAAGCAAGGAGTGAAGGTTTCAACTTGGAAAGGAAGGCAGAAACAGGGAAAATGTGGCTTTTGGTAAGGGGGAGGGGGCGGGGAGGTAGATATTTCTGCAGAAGCCGAAAATTTGGAATCGCTACAGCGAAAAAACTAGCGCGCAAAGTGTCATCAAACACGGTCCCTTATTCAGAACTGTGTACGATATGTGAACATCACAAATGATTCAGATAGCTTAACCCGTGTGTGTTGAGTTTGAGCGTCAAAAATTTTGGTTCGAATTTCCATGGTTACAGTGGTCATCCACGTCATTGCATAATTTGGGTACACAAAGGAGACTACAACACACCCACACTTCTTAATCGAGCAAGTTCAGCAATTAAAAGAGCTAGCTGACCTAAACATTACTCTAACAAATTAAACACCGACGCTCTTAATTAAACAAAGCAAAGAGTCGACTACGGCTGGTGCTCATCGATCTTCGCCGCCGCCTCCATGTCCAGCTCGTGCCCGACGGTCTCCAGGGGAAGGGGCTCCATGGCATCCATCGCACCATACTCGGCAAGCATCTCGCCATCCGCGTCCGCCATCTCTTTGGAAAAGGCCGCCATGAGCTGGGCGTGGGCGGACGCGAACTGGGCTTGGACAGGCTCCGTCGTCGCAAGGTATGCGGTGGAGGAACGGATGGCTCCTCAAATGCTCTCAGAGATTGCCAGCGCTTTGGCCGTGGGTTGTCGGCCATTGTCGGAGAAGCTTTGTTCGATTTGTACGGTGACCGCCAGGAGCTGGGCGTGGGCGGCCTCAACATCGTCATGGGTGGCCTCCATCAGGGCTAAGGCCTCCCCTGCGGAACGGACAGCTATTGTGCCGCTTTCGCCAGTTGTTATCCCCGAGCCAGATGTTGCTGCCGCCACCTGAGAAGCAACAACGGCCGTTTGGGCTGCCATGCCGGCCGGTCGCAGATTGCAACCGTGCTCATGCACCTTGTTAGCACGCGCATGGTAGTTGCGGCCGCGCTCTCGCCGTAGTGGGCCACCGAAGTTGCCCTCACGACACGGGTCCACAAGCCCATCTTTCATCGGCGATGATTGAACAGTGAAATGATATTTGGGGAGCAAGCTAGTGTCCTGGAGACGCCGGCTATGGACTATAGCCTATGCACCTTCTCGCGTAAGCCATAGGCATACTATACATGATGGTGCTCCAGGATATTTTGTGCTGCATCTCACACGGTTGGTGATAATAAAATGTGTATGATCTACTTGATTTTTCATCTTGATTTGAATTACATAATGGGGTCACAGCGGCAATGGATGGTGTTTGAATTGCTAGATCTTTTATCTGGAGTGAACATCAACTATATGTGTGTCGTAAAAGAATCTGAATTATTCAGGGTTCGTTTGAACATTTCATACATTAAATTGGTTTTCTAGCCATTTCAGGTGCACAATTCAAAATTAAACTACATGCACATGCTCCGGTGCACCAACATGGGTTGTAAAATCATATATGTGCCCATGGGTTTATGCTTATCTCCCATGCAAGAAATGGGGATGAAAATCGAAAACCACGGCACCGTGGCTCTCCGGCAAACGTTGACGTACTTGCTTTCATAATTCTAGTAAATCCAAAATTCATCCTAAATTCATGAGAATTGGCATGCTATCATGCAGCGACATCAACATGCCATGGTAAATTTTTTGACCCATTTGGGGCAGGTTTGGGTATAGACTTCTCATAAACCAGAGCTTCTCACAACAAGTGCGATGGTTTCGGTAGAGAACGTTTCACCTTTCTTGACGAAACAATGTTCGTTGCCTCTTCTAGATTTCAAATTTTTTCCTAGTGTCAACACAGAACAACAGGAGTGTTGTGTCAATTTTTGGGATTTTTCGGGGTTCGCTTGGACATTTTTAAACAATAACTGAGTTTTCTATGCATTCATGTGCATAATTCAAATTTGAACAATAGGCACATGCTATAATGCATATAAATTAGTTCAAATTCAAATTTGCGTCCTTGGTTGCCTGCTTAGGTCCCATGCAAGAAATGGGAATGAATGTCAAACACACTGCCACCGTCACTCGGCCGAAACACTGAGATACCTGGTTTTTAAATTCTAGTAAATCCAAAATTCGTCTGAAATTCATGAAACTTGGCATGCTATCATGGAGCGGCATCAACAAGCCATGGTAAATATTTTGTCCCATTTGGGGCATGTCGGTGTACTAAAGTTGGGGTACCTTAGTACCCCGAACCTGTCTGCAGGCGATCAGAAGGCGTCCACAATGGCGAGCCTTGCGGGCGTCGCCAAAGATCCTCAGCTCCTTTGGAGCCATTCAAGAACAAAGTAGTCAAGACCCGGCAAGAGGAGCTTGCCGGAAGGCCACGGTAGCTTGAAGGAAACAAGGCCCGGCAAGAGGAGCTTGCCGGGAAGGCTGGTGAGCGACAAGCCCCAAGCGACGACAGGTTCTGCCGCGGCAAAGCGCTTGCCGGGCGGGCGACCTCTCTTCATCTCCGCTCCAGCTCACCCGCCAGCGTGTCACCACGGGCTCTCCCAAGAAGCGTGTCGACGGGCTGTGCAGCCAGCGGGAGTAGCGATAAGCGGCGCCGACAAGCTACCATCGTGGCAAATGGAGCCACACTTGGCGGTCCTGTTACCTTCGTTAGAGGCGATCGAGGCGGGCATTGATGACTCTTGTCCCTTGCCGTCGAGTTAGGTATAGACTACATGACCTTTGTACCTAAGCGGTGTACCAACCTATGTTTTTACTATCTTACCCTTGTCTACTTGCCACATGTGGTAACCCCTTGTGCCTATAAAAGGAGGCCCAAGTGCAACGTAGAGAGGGTTCGGTTTTAGCTCCGGCTTAGTTCATCCTACTCATACGAGACCACACACTCAGGCTAGGTTTTGTAGCTCCCGTTGCTCCCTAGCAAGAACACAAGATAATCCACTAAAGCAGCAGTAGGAGTATTATCTCTCCGGAGAGCTCCGAAGCTGGGTAAACCCGCTCGTGTGCATCGCCTCGATCCGCTCTTTGTGCAATCTCCGCCCCCCTCCGAACCACAAGGGACCCAGGTCCCGTAGGTGTTCGTGGGACACGACCAGTCCTCCCCGACATCCTTGGCGCGCCAGGTAGGGGGCGTCGAGGCTGTGCGGACCCGATCCTGCGCTCACACGAGCAATTCCTTCATCAACATCTTCGTCAACATGGCGCCGAAGAAGAAGTCTTCGGCAGCAGCAGAGCCGTCCGCGTCGAACCCACCACCACCGGAGCTGTCAGGTGGTGGGGAAACTAGCGGAGGAACGGGCGTCGACGAGAGAGCCCACAACACCGCCAGGTCCAAGGACAAGGCAGCGCAGGCCTCGGCGTCCGAATCTTCACCGCGTGCTTCTCAGGAGGCGCGGGACAGACAACGTCGTGATACTCGCGGCACCATACGCTCGTTGGATCAAGGCCAAGCTAGGGGATCCCGAGGCCCTCGAGACCCGCATGCACCCGGCATCTTTGCCGGTACGAAGCGAGTCTGATCGCTTGGGCGGGATGCTGCTCCTCCTAACTTGGTTAGGAGTCCGAGCACATCCCGTTCTTCGCTCCGTACGCCGTTGCCGCCAACCACACCAGCGGAAGCCTTAGCAAGAGCTCAGTTACTTCTAGATTACCCTCCAACGGCCGACAAGGTCGACGAATGGAGGGCCACAATTCAGAGTCTCATCGGCTTCGCCAACGGCGACGTCCGTGTGGCAACCGCAGTGCCTGCGCAGCGCGCAAGGCGACAAGGCACGAGCTGATGACGACGAGACTTGCGGGGGAGCAGCCACCGTGCACTCACCTTCCCGAAGGCCAAGATCGCCGACTCGCCGGATCCACCTCGACAGCGACTCCACAGTGTCGTCGGATCCACGAGCTCATCGCGACCAGCGCCAAGTTCTCCGAGAATGGCAAGACGAAGACGCTCGAACCCGTATCGAGCGCCGAAGAGAAGCGCGCCGTCAATCTAACCAACGCGCTGGGCCCACCGTCGACATGCATGCGCCAGGGGAACCAGGCGACTTACCGTACGCGGTAGGTTGCCCTGCGTTCACCCGTGAGCTGCGGCAAGTCCGGTGGCCCGACAAGAAAAATTCCAAACCAGATGTGCCGGAGAAGTATGACGGCAGGACACACCCATCGGAGTTCCTCAGCATCTACACCATCGTGGTGCAGGCTGCGGGGGGACGAGACGACAAGATCCTCGCCAACTACTTTCCCCTGGTGCTCAAGCCAAACGTCACATCCTGGCTCATGCACTTGCCGGACAGCTCTATTTCTTCTTGGGCAGATTTGTGCCACCAGTTTGTTGGCGCCTTGACGGTGACCACAAGCCTCATGGCCGGAGAGTGATCTCCACCTACTTGCCCGAAGGAGGGGAGTCCTGCAAATTCATCCGAGAGATTCATCGAGTGCACTACAACATCCCAGACGTCCACCCTGCTGCAGTGATCAGCGCATTCCATCAGAATGTATGAAACCGCAGGATGAGGGAGGAGATGGCGATGTGCAAAGTGAAAGACGTCAGCGAGCTTTAGGCCCTGGCCGACAAGTGTGCACGCGCTGAAGAAGGAAGAAGACTCCCAGGAGAGAACGTGGGGGCAGAATCTGACAGTGAGGAGATCGCCCCGGCAAGGAAGAGCCGGCGGCGAAACAACAGAAGGAAGAAAAACCAAGAAGTACTAGTTGTCGAGCAGTCCGGCAAGGATGGTGCCGCCAACAAAACCAAGGCTAGTGGCTCCGGCAAGGAGGTTGCTGTAGATGCCGACCGCCAAGCTGTGGCGGCCGCCGACAAGCCTGACAGCTCCAACAAGCGATCTTGTAAGATCCACGCACCAAGGGCCACGATCTCGGAGCTGCAAGAAAGTCGAGCAGCTTGTTGAGCTACGAGAGGGCTGAATCTGACGGCGAGACAAGGAGAAGGCCCAAGAAGGTGCAGGTACAACAAATAAGAAGAGACCGGTCGGGGAGGGCCTTGGGCAAGGCCAAGCAGCGGCAAGGAGACAGACCTCCCCGCGGGCGCGACAAGGAAGAAGACGAAGATGAAGAGGACGAAGACATGGAAGACGATGAAGCAGACGAGCAAGAGTTTCAAAAGGCAACAGAGGTCCTTTGTGTTGACGGTGGTGCTTCTCTGCATACCTCACACCGCCAACTCAAGCAATGGATGCGTGAGGTGAATGCAGCAGAACCCTCCATAGAGTCGCGCAAACCTCTGAAGTGGTCCAGCACGCCCATCATCTTTGACATTGAGGATCACCCTGATCGCATCACTGCGGTCGGGTGCTTGCCGATGTTGGTCTCGCCAACCATCCGCAACCTCAAGGTCACAAAGATGCTGGTTGACGGCGGGGCCGGCCTGAACTTGATTTCATCTGCGGTGCTTCAGAAACTTCAAATCCCTAACAGCGAGCTCGAAGAAACTGGTACTTTCCAAGGAATCAATCCAGGAAGGAGCAAGCCCAAAGGGAAGATCACGTTGCCGGTAACATTCGGCAGCGAGCTCAACTTCAGAACTAAGAGGGTCACGTTTGATGTTGCCAATTTCCCATTGCCCTACAATGGCATACTTGGCCGTCCAGCACTCGCCAAGTTCATGGCTGCCTCTCATTATGCTTACGACCTACTCAAGATGCCCGGCCCGATAAGCGTCATTTCTGTCCATGGCCACAAGAAGGGCGCTTATCTCTGTGCCGACAAGATTCTGGGATGCAGCAGCAGCAATGAAAAGCAAACCACTTGCATTGAAGCTCCGGGGAAGAATACCACCAAGTCCGGCAAGAGCTCTGTTGCCCACTCCGCAAGCGCACCTCCTCGGTGTTGCGCTACTGCGTCGAGGACGCACCATCGAGCTCCACCGGCAAGTGCAAGAAGACAATGGCAGCTCCGCGAAGGTCAAGAAGGTGCCCGCCAAGGAGGGCGGCACGGTGGTACCTTCACCATCGATGCCACGCTTGATCCTAAATAGGAAGGCGAGCTCGTTGCTTTCTGCGGGGAATGTCGATGTGTTTGCATGGCAACCATCGACATCCCGGTGTTCCTGTGAAAGTAATTGAGCACCACCTAGCTGTCTGTCCTCACCTTGCCGGCCCGTCAAGCAAAAGTTAGGAAGCAGCAAAGGGGCGCCAAGAGTTCATAGCGAAAGAAATCAAGAAGTTAGAAGCGGCAGGGCTTATCGAGGAGTCCTCCATCCCGTGGTTGGCCAATCCGGTGGTGATGCATAAGGCTAATGGAAATGGAGACTTTGTATTGACTTCACCGATGTTAATAAAGCTTGTCCCAAAGACCCATTTCCTTGCCGCGTATCGACCAGATTGTTGACTCCACGGCTGGATGTGATCTGCTTCGTTTCTTGATGCATATTCAGGATATCATCAGATCTTCATGGCAAAGAGGATGAAGAAAACCGCATTCATTACACCATGTGGCACGTCTTTGCTTTATCGGATGCCTTTCGGTTTGAAGAATGCTGGTTCAACCTTTGCAAGGGTAGTCCATGATGCCTTTGAACCACAGATACACAGAAATGTAGAAGCATACATGGATGACATAGTGGTCAAGAGCAAGGACAAAAGCAACTCTGGTTCAGGATTTGGATGAAACATTTGCAAATCTGTGCAAGATCAACCTCAAGCTCAACCCCGAGAAGTGCGTGTTTGGAGTCCCCTCCGGCAAGCTTCTCGGGTTCTTTGTGTCTCAGCGGGGAATTGAAGCCAATCCCGACAAGATCAAGGTCATTGAGCAGATCGAAGCACCGAAGCGCGTCAAGGACGTCAGAAGGCTTGCCGGTTGCGTGGCTGCTCTCAGCAGGTTTATCTCTAAGTCTGCTGAGCGCGCCTACCGCCATTTTCAAAATTTTGAAAAAGGCAGGTCAATGAAATGGACTCGAAGCGGAGGCTGCGCTGCAGGACTTGAAGAGATACCTGTCCTCCGCTCGATGCTTATCGCACCTAGGCCACAAGAGAAGTTGCTGCTGTATATAGCAGCGACCAATCAAGTGGTTAGTGCTGCGTTAGTAGCGGAGAGGAAGCGAGATGATGAGCCGGCAACAAGGCGAGCGCATCCAGCGACAAGCAAGGGGCTTCGCCGTCAAGCTCGATCCCGACAAGGGCGGATCAGCGCGGGGTTGCGACAAGATCTGAGAAGAAGATGGTGCAGCGCCCATTCTACTTTGTCGGTTCCCTTCTGCGAGGCTAGATCAAGGTACTACGGTGTGCAAAAGCTGATTTTCGGCCTCCTCATGGCCTCGAAAGCTGCGCCATTACTTCCAAGCACGAGATAACAGTTGTCACTCGCTTTCCGCTGAAAAGGATATTACAAAATCCGAAGCAGCAGGCAGAATCGTCAGTGGGCCTTTGGAACTGTCAAGCTTTGGTCTCAAGTTTGAAAGCACTTCAACTGTCGAGAGCGAGCATTGGCGAATTCATAGCTGAGTGGGCGTAGCGCGGATGAAGAAATTCGAGACGAGCATCCCGTCAAGGAGGCAAATAAAGAGTGGCTGATGTACTTTGGCGGTGCCTTCTCGCTGCAAAGCGCCGGTGCGGCGTGCTGCTCATCGCACCCACCGGAGAGCACCTCAAGTACATAGTCCAGATGCATTTTCCCAAGGAACAAGCAACAAATAATACTGCAGAGTATGAAGGATTGCTTGCCGGTCTCAGGATTGCGGTAGACCTTGGGGATCAAGAAGCTCATCGTCAGGGGGTACTCGCAACTTGTCGTCCGCCAAGTAAATAAAGATTATCAGAGTCCGTTGATGGAAGCCTACGTCGATGAAGTGAGAAAACTAGAAGAGCACTTTGAAGGCTTGAAATGGAACACGTTCCAAGAGCTCAGAATGATATAGCTGATGGCTTCTCCAAATGTGCCGCACTTAAGTTACCTGTGGAACCAGGGATTTTTGTGCTCAAGCTAACTCAGCCAACCGTAACACCATCAACGGGACAAAGCAAGAAGAAAATCGGTTTCAGCGACTACTTTCGTGAGCTCCACGAAGCCACCGCCAAGAAGGTCCTAAAACCAGCATAAGTATCACCGAGGAGCGGTATGCTCCGACAAACCATACAGTTTGTATCGTTGAAGCAAAGCGCTCCCGACAAGTTTAAGCTCCGGCAAGCTTGCGGGATCATCAAGCTCGTCGGACCCACGAGTTCTTGCCGAAGGCTGATGTTCCTTGATGATGGATGAGCCTTTAGTCCTTGTTGTCGAGCCACAAGCTCCAACATGGGCACACAAATCGTCCATTTCCTACAGACGGAGAACTTCCGAAGAGCAAGAAGAAGCGGAAAAAAGTAGCCCGGCAGTCAAGTATGTACCAGTTTGTTGACAACATCACATGCATGGAAGAAGACTCAGCGGTGTGAAATTGAAGTGCATTTGCTGGGAAGATGGACGAAGCTGTTGGCGAGAGATACATGGAGGCATATGTGGTCACCACATTGGCGCAAGACCACTTGCAAGCAAAGCTTTCCGCAAGGTTTCTTCTGACGAAGCCCTCCGGGATGCTGGCTGCACAAGTAACCAAGTGTGAGCGTGCAGTTCCATTCCAAGCAGATACACCAGCTAGCTCAAGCTCTCCAAGCGATCCTTTATCTGGCCCTTCTCGATGCAGGGGCTCGACATCCTCGGCCTTTTCCCTCGCTGTCGGGAGCTTTGAGTCTTGGTGCATAGCGGTGACCTAGTTTAGCCTTGCCGGGAAGCGAGCGACGGACAAGCTAAGTTGCCAAAGTTTGAGCATTCGATTCTTTTTAAAGTTATTTTCCTTGAGCATTGCGCTTTGTATGGAAAACCTGTCTTGCGAAGGAACCAAATCGTGGTAGTGGCGCCCTTACTTTCTTCGAGTCCGCTCAACAACTTAAGTGAGCTGCGGCTAGTCCGCGACAAGGTTGCTTGTCGGTGGCGACCCTTGACCAGAGGCTGCTGAAGTTCCGCTTTTCGGCGCTCATGACAAGGGTGCTGCTGCCGCAAGTTTCCACTGAAAGGCGTGGGCAGTAACATACAAAGCCAAGAGTCGAGTAAAGGAAGTAACATAGCAAATATTACCAACAATCAAGTTATATTACAAAAATGACTTATTGCAGACTTGGCTAAATTGTTCTCGGCTGAAATAACAATGAAGAGGAGAAGAAGGCGCACGGCACCCAAGCCCGGCAAGCCGGGGTTCTTTGGAGGCTCTGACAAGCCGAGTTGCGGGGCCTGCTGTATCGAATAAGCCTTTGACCCCTTTTCAAACATCCCTTTTTCATTAAAAACATCCTACTCGGATACACTCCATGGAGAATGAAAGACATGAAAGAGAGGATTACAAGTTTTAAATGCGAGATAAGGCCGAAGGCTTACAAATTAAAAAGATAAGATGCCCGTAATCCTTTTTCATCCCTCTCTTGAGGAGGTAGGTCAAGGAGGCAAGAAGAGCAAAAGGGCGCCTAGGCAAGCTACGGTGCGAGAAGGCACCAAGGGAACATCCTGGGGCTCTCAGAGGGCTTAAGGAGGCAGGCGCGCGAAGCGGGACTCGAAGGCAGGCGGCGGGACTTCAGCCGCTGTCGAGGGCACTCGCCCTCGTACTCCGACTTGCGGCCTTGTCGCCATCCCTCTTCCCCTTCCGCAGCCTCCCTCGCCCGATCGCCCAAGGAGACGACCGGGGAGTTCAAGGGCAGCGGCGGATGATGGAGTCGCCGGTGAAGCCTGAAGCAGCGCCCGGCAACTAGTTGGGCCCGCTACCCTCGTCGTCGCTGTCGCTCTCCTCCTCGTCACTCTCGCTCGAGGAGGAATCTTATTTGTCGGAGGAGCTATCCACGCAGCACTTCGCTCAGTGCCGAGATCCCGAAGACCTTGACGGAGAGAAGATCACCCTCCATTAACTTAAAATGGAGGTAAACCCCTCATCGGTGTGGATGCGGTGACGTCTTCCACCCACGATCAAGATACATCACATTAGGGGCTGGGAATACAGCGCGGACTCGCGTGCCGCTGATCCCACAACCCCTCATGTGCGATCTCGATGTCTCGGCGGATCCGACTCCATCAGCGCTCATGAAGCGGGCTGGAAGCGGGAGGCGACGACGAGGCGCCAGCGCAGCTGACGAAAAGAACTTCGCAAGGTCGTCCAGCGTATGGACGCCCGGGGAGGAGAACCGCCCGGCGGAGGTGGAGCAGCTCGCCGCCCGTCCACTTCTTCCCGGCGCCTCGACCTCGTCCACGACCTCGCCCCTCCCTCTTCCCCTTGTGGCTGTCTCGCCACCCAGGCGTGGGGTTGGGAGGGTGCGCTGTCTAGCAGTGACCCTCGCCGCCACCGATGAAGAACCAAGTTCCCTTTTCTCCATGACGAATGAGAGAAAGGGGCGAAGCGAGAAAGGAAGAGATGGGAGAGTGCGGGCCTGCGCTCCCTTTCACCCTTCTTAAAAAGAAGCAAGGTGGGGCTCGGCCGCCCTTCAGTGAATCAAGGCATATGAAGAGCAGGGGTGGGGCAGACCTGCTACCTCGGCTCATAGCGGCCCGATTTCCCACTTCCACCGTCCGTGACCCCAAGAGCATGGGAACCACGTGGCGGGGATCACGAACAAAGCTGACGGATGGGCGACCTGCCGCCGCCCACTTCCCCCGACACCGCAATTGATGCGTGCCGTTCTGAGGGAGCAGGCGGATCTGAGTGGATTGGTTTGGACCCAGGCAGCAGCGTGCACATGCCTGTTTTGGGCCTGGCCCAACAGCTTCGGCACCGTGTATGACCAGACTCGGGGCTCTGACCGGTGTACTAAAGTAGGGGTACCTTAGTACCCCGAACACAGTCTGCAGGCGGTCGCGGCGTCCCGTGGCGAGCTTTGCGGGCGTCTGCCAAAGATCCTCGGCGGCTCCTTTGGAGCCATTCAAAACAAAGTAGTCAAGACCCGGCAAGAGGAGCTTGCGGGAAGGCCACTACTGGGCGTGAAGGAAACAAGGCCCGGCAAGAGGAGCTTGCGGGAAGGCTTGTGAGCAACAAGCCCCAAAAGCGCGACAAGGTTCTGCGCGGCAAAGCGCTTGCGGGCTGGCGACCTCTCTTCATCTCCGCTCCAGCTCACCCCAGCGTGTCACCACAGGGCTCTCCCAAGCAGCGTGTCGGCGGGCTGTGCAGCCAGCGAGGGAGTAGCGCGATAAGCGGCGCCGACAAGCTACCATCGTGGCAAGCGGAGCCGCGCCAGCCGGTCCTGTTACCTTTGTTAAGGCGGCCGAGGCGGGCATTGATGACTCTTCTCCCTTGCCGTCGAGTTAGGTATAGACTACTGTACCTTTGTACAAGCGGTGTACCAACCTATGTTTTACTATCTTACCCTTGTCTACTTGCCACATGTGGTAACCCCTTGTGCCTATAAAAGGAGGCCCAAGTGCAGCGTGAGAGGTTCGGTTTTAGCTCGGCTTAGTTCATCCTACTTATACGAGACCACACACTCAGGCTAGGTTTTGTAGCTCCGTTGCTCCCTAGCAAGAACACAAGATAATCCACTAAAGCAGCAGTAGGAGTATTATCTCTCCGGAGAGCTCCGAAGCTGGGTAAACCCGCTCGTGTGCATCGCCTCGATCCGCTCTTTGTGCAATCTCCGCCCCCCTCCGAACCACAAGGGACCCAGGTCCCGTAGGTGTTCGTGGGACACGATCAGTCCTCCCCGACAAGGCAGGTTTGGGTATATGATTCACAAACCAGAGCTTCTCACAACAATCATGATGGTTTCAGTAGGTAACGTCGCACCTTTGGGGACGAAACGATATCCATTGCCTTTTATTGCTTCCAAAAATTTTCTCGTGTCAACATAGAACAATAGTAGTGTTGTGTCAATTTTTTTGATTTTTCGGGGATCATTTGGACATTTTTATGCATTAACTGAGTTTTCAATGCATTTATGTGCATAATTGAAATTTGAACTACATGCACATTCTCCAGTGCATATAAATTGGTTGAAAAATCAAATATGTGTCCTTGGGTGCATGCTTAGGTCCCATGCAAGAAATGGGAATGAATTTCAAACACCAGGGCACCGTTGATTGCAAGCAAAACATTGAAATGCCTGGTTTTTAAATTCTAGTAAATACAAAACCCGTCTAAAATTCATGAAACTTGGCATGTTATCATGGAGCGGCATCAACATGTTGTGGTAAAAATTTTCTCCCATTTGGGGCAGGTTTGGGTATATGCTTCTCACAAACCAGAGCTTCTCACAACAAGCATGATGGCTTCGGTAGGAAACGTCCCACCTTTGGGGCCGAAACGATATCCATTGCCTCTTATTGCTTCCAAAAAATTTCTCATGTCAACATAGAACAACAGGAGTGTTGTGTCAATTTTTGTGATTTTTCGGGGTTCGTTTGGACATTTTTATGCATTAACTGAGTTTCAACGCATTTATGTGCATAATTCAAATTTGAACTACATGCACATGCTCCAGTGCATATAAATTGGTTGAAATATCAAATATTGTGTCTTTGTGTGCATGCTTAGGTCCCATGCAAGAAATGGGAATGAATTTCAAACACCAGGGCACTGTTGATTGCCGGCAAAATATTGAGATGCCTGGTTTTTAAATTCTAGTAAATCCAAAAATCGTCTGTGTCGGCGTTCTAGGAACGGGGGTCCCCAGACTTGCCTGCGTGCAGCCCACAACGTGGCTAGGCAACAGGCCGTACAACCCATCTTCATCAACCAGGCATCCAAGACCTTCACGAGGGTCCATGCCTTGCGAGGCAGACGACGCAAGAATTCCTCTGGAGTAGCCTAGCCAGGCAGGCTCGCGAGGAGCGGAGATATCAAGGCAGGGCAAACCTCACGAGGCGCTCGTTACGTAAGCCATGACGAACGGTGCCAGGCGGGCGCCAGTGCGCACAACGTCCACATTTCCTCTTTGGTGCTAAGGAGGCAAGCGCAGACGAAGAGTACCGAGGCATCAGGCAAAGGTTGCCATATTGGTACGACAAGACCAAGACCAGGAGGACGGCAAGGCGGAGGTCATCATGGAGCCCAAGACGGCGTCACTCCAGGGCTTTTCGCAGGCGACGATCGCTCTTGTTAGGATAGCTTGTACTGGCTGTCGCCCTTCAAATTTGCCCGCCGTTGTTGGCTCCTTTCCCGATCAACATTTGGGAAGAGGACCAGGGCCTCTATAAATAGGCTTAGCCTCCACAGTAGAAGTACGACCCGAAGAGATAGAGAAGCCAGCAACAAGAACACCTCAACCTCAGGAGGCTGTTCTTCTCTTGTACTGTTCATCATCAGCCCAAGAGGCAATCCACCACCACCACACTTGAGTAGGGTATTATACCACAATGGTGGCCTGAACTAGTATAAACCTCGTGTCTCTCTCTGTGTTGTGAGTTTGTCGAGTTCGCCCGCAAGATCTTAGTGAGCTAGAGCATAGATCGGTAGGAGGGAAAGACTTCGCGCGCACCCCAGTGTTCGAACCTTAAGGGTTTGCCGGAACCCCACATCCGACATTTGGCGCGCCAAGTAGGGGTGCGCCGCAGTTTCACTTCCGTCGGTTCGTCGCTCCGTCGCCCTATCGTTTCAATGGCAGATGCTCGCCATGCTCGGGCTGAGCGTCGGGCTGCCCTCTCTGCCCGCGTCGCTCAGATGGCTCCCGTAGGCGGGCCATCTCGTCGTTCTCCATCTCCCGTCGCCAACGCTGCCACCGGCCCGGCGGGGAACGAGCAGCAGGCATCCTCGCTGCATCCATCGATGCGGCACGATGGCCGCACCGCTACTCCGTCACTCACCCCTGCTGGTTCTTCGTCCCACGCGCACCGCGCTCCCATGGAGGCACGAGCCACGCTCATCACGACGAACGAGCTCCTGCGCTACCGCCCCATCGATGATGTCTACGAGGAGTGGCTCGACCACGTCGCCGAGCTCGTCCGCGCTGCAGGGGGCTCTCCAGTGCCGTCCCACTCTCTACCTCCCCCTCAACCAGCTGCGGGCAACGGGGATCACGGCGTGCCTCCACCGCCTCAACCCCAAGATGGCGCCTTGGCCCCAAGGCGTGCGCCTCCGAGGCGTGATCCACCGCGTCCGGCACATGCGCGCGAAGAAAGAAACTGCCAAGAAATCCCGCGACCGCGAGAAGCTGCGCCGGCGCTCCCCGCGCCACCTCGTCAAGACCGCGCACCACCCGCAGCGGCGCAGCGCGAACCCCGTCAAGACCAAGCTCCACCCCCGAAGCGGGGCCCGGCAACCATAGCCGGCTGCCGCGCCTTCACCCCTGAGCTGCGTAGCGTGGCTTGGCCAGGCAAGTTCAAGCCGGACCTGCCTCCTCGCTACGACAGCACCGCCGACCCTGCAGAGTTCCTGCAGCTCTACGAGCTGAGCATCAAAGCAGCCAACAGCGACGGAAAAAGTCATTGTGAATTGTTTCCCATGGCTCTCAAGGATGGGGCCCGCTCTTGGCTTCTGAACCTGCATCACGGCTCAATCTCCTCCTGGGACGAGATGCGCGACCGCTTCGTCGCAAACTTCCAGGGCACTCGCGGCCGCCTTCCGGCCGCGGGTGACCTACGCCGCATCAAGCAACAGCCAGGAGAAACTCTCCAGAAGTACATCCAACGCTTCAACAACACCCGCCTCAAGATCCCCAAGGTCACGGACGAGGCCATCATCTCCGCGTTCTTCGACGGCGTCCGTGACGTCAAGATGAAGGAAGAGCTGGCTATCCACGAGGAGCTCTGCACTTCTCAGGAGCTGTTCAACCTGGCGACCAAGTGCGCCAGAGATGAGGAAAGGCGTCTCTCTCTCCTCGAGCTTCCATCTGCAGGAGCGGAAGAGAAGAAGGCCAAGGCCATGGATGTGAAGCGCAAGGAGGCAGTGGTGCTCGCAGCGGAGCCCGACACCAAGCGAGGCAGAGATCACCCTGAGTCTTCCAAGAACAGCCGACAATTCTGCGCCTTCCACAACCTGAACACCCACAACACCAGCGACTTCCAAGAGCTCAGGGCCATACGAGGAGGACGCTACGGCCGACGCCCCGAGCGCAATGACCGGAGCTATGGCCATGGAGGAGGACGAGGAGGTGGACGCTGGGACGACCGTGGCCCGCGCCAGGAGTGGCGCGACCGGCCTCGCGAGGATCGCTGGCAGGACCGACCTCGCGAGGGCGCCTGGAGGGACCCTCCTCGTGAGGATCGCCCCAGGGGCAACACCGGTCTTCCCCCGCTGCCGCCACCAAGAAGGAATGACGACCACCACCAGGACGAGGGGGCTGGGGGCTTCCAGGAGCCGCGTGCGATCGCTTGCATCTTCGGCGGCACACAGGCCCCAGCCTCTCAGCGCATCTTCAAACAGTTTGCTCGCGAGGTGAACGCAGTTCTCCCCAAGCTCGAGGCCACACGCCCACTCAAGTGGTCCCAATGTGCCATTACCTTCAACTCAGCAGACCAGCTCAAGTGCGCGGTCACCGCAGGCGCACTCCCTATCCTGTGCTCCCTAGTCATCAGCAATGTGCAGGTTACCAAGACTCTCATCGACGGTGGCGCAGGGCTCAATGTCCTATCCGTCGACACGTTCGACAATCTTCAAGTGCCCTATGAGCAGCTCCAGCCGACCAAGCCTTTCTCAGGAGTGACTGATGGTTCCACCACACCGATAGGGCAAGTCCGTTTGCCCGTCACCTTCGGCAAGTGCTCTACTGCACCGAGCTCATCTACTTCGACGTCGCGCACATCCGCCTGCCATACAACGCCATCCTCGGGTATCCAGCCCTGGGCAAGTTCATGGCAGTCATTCATCACGGCTACAACATTCTCAAGATGCCAGGAAGCGGAGGAATCATCACGGTCTCGTGTGAAGAGAGGGATGCGGTGTGCTCTCTTGAGCGTGCCTTTCAAGATGCAGCAATCGACAACCCCGACAGCAGAAGCGAAGGCCCTCCGGAGACAATCCCCAAGAAGAAGTTGCCGCGCCATGCAGGACCCCAAGGGGATGGCGCCGCGTCAGGAGCCTCGACAGGATCAGCGCCCGTTCCAGGGGCGCCTCCCTCCATCGCATAGGAAGGCGCGTCCGGCGCCCTCCTCGGGCAGGGCTCAGGGGATCTCCTCTGGAGGGCCTCAGACCTTGCCAACCTCACGAGGGAGGCGTTTGGGCACCACTTGGAGGCGCGCTTCGCGGCACATTTCCGTCAGGAGAACACAGGGCAAGGAGTGACCGACACCCAGGAGTTTATCACCAAGACCACGCAAGAACTGCAAGAAGCAAGAGCCATGCGCGGCAGTAGCCGCTCACGGTAGCGCGCCCCATCGGCGAGGATGCGGGCTGCGTCTACTGCGATGTCCCGAGGCTCAGCGGGGCCCGCGTGTCGAGGCGCTTACGGCCATCACGTGTGGGCGCTATGAGGCCCACCACACAGCTACGTTCGCATGCCCTTGACTTGCGGCGTGGCGTCGGCCATCGGCGCAACTTCACGGCAGGTCCTGGCATCTCGGGAGGCCAAGATCCCGCGCCCGTTCGGGAGGAGATGGAGATGTTCTTGAGGAACCTCCGAGCCCCAGGCCCAGGCTCGGGGTCCCGATGGCTCATGAGAGTCATTCCTTCAACGTGGCTTGGCTACATCAACTCTCGCCGTCTCTGAAACCGGTGACATCTTCCAAGTTCGTTTAAGCTGGGAGCGCCCCTCGGGCTGCATTATGCCCAAGCCACACGGGTCTGTCCCTGTGGCATGTATCCCTTTGCTTAAGTCTTTAGCTTACCTTGTTGGGGGCGCCCCTCGGGCTGCATCATCCGCTCGGGCCAGACCCAGTGGCATGTATCTTCCTGCATTTATCCAAGTCAATCTGCCCTTTATGCTTAACCTGCCAACGGCTATCGCCTGCCCGATTGCCGCCCGTCGCGGGCCTGTTCACCTTATGCAATCCACTTACACGTTAAAAGGGGGGCTCCTGAGCATCGCGACTCAGGAGCTCCTACATGCTCTCCAGCCCTCACCCCCTGGCCTTGTCCATGGCATCGCGACCTGTCATACCAGCGGCGGCTGAGCTCGCTTTCGGCGGAGACACGAGGGCGTAGAGTGCTTGCATCTAACACGCTGCGAGAGCACCACAGTCACGAGACTCAAGACCAGCGCAACCCGCCTTGATGTAGGGCCTCGTGTGTCCCGCGGCTCACGAGTGCCCAGATACACCTCGCAGCCCTGCCGTGCAAGCCACGTGTCGGGCGAGGCTGTCTACGCCACAGGGCTCCTCCGGAGGCCCCCCATCCACGCCCAAGTGGAAGCACCATGCTCACTTGTTGGTGGCGACCTGCCGAGGCGGCTATGCCCATGCTGGCGGAGCACTATGCTCCACTTTTGGTGATAAACAAGCGAGGGCGACCCACGGTCGTGCCAACCTCGAGGCCAGGCTCAATGCCCAGCCTTACATAGCGCCTCCCTCGAGAAGCGCGCATGGGGGCTGGGCACGGGGGCTGCGCACGGGTCACGCCCAAGCGCACACCACCTAACCAGGTCCCCCGGACCAGGGTATCGCGCGCCCATCCCGAGGTCTCGGCGAGGACAGGTATGGGATTGTTTGCACGTCAAGGGGGACTCCTGAGCATCGCGACTCAGGAGCCTAACTGGTCATGTAGCCCCTCACTCCTTGGTCCTTCCTGGTCTCCGGTCGGCCCAATGGCGGTTGAGGTATGCGCGGAGCCGGGCTCTGCCGACGTAGAACAATGATCTATCCCCACGAACTCTCCCTATATGCTGTTTGCGCGTCAAGGGGGACTCCTGAGCATCGCGACTCAGGAGCCTAACTGGTCACATAGCCCCTCACTCCTTGGTCCGTCCTGGTCTCCGGTCAATAGCAGCCGGTTGAGGTATCTTGAAGGTCGGGCTCTGCCGACAGCGAGCATAAAAGCAAATAGGAAGAAATCGCAAAATCTCGAAGCAAATACTACAAACATATTTTCCTCACAATACCAAATAAAAGTGTAAACGCCTCCACGAGGCCGGTTATATGTCGCAGGAACAAAACAGGAGAAATGGCCGCGGGTCACCTCCAGGTGTCGCCAACACCTGCGGAAGGCGCTCACTCGTGATCGGTTTTGTCTTCACCACCAGCCGCAAAGTAGACGACGCCGGATAAAGGAGCGGAGACAAAGCCACGGAACATTCTCAGTAAGGCCCCCACTTGGTCCCGCACGGCCGCGGAAGTTGCCTCGTATTGATGCTCAGCCACCGGCTCTAGCAGCTCGTCAAGACGAGCGTTGGGGTCGTGGAGGTGCAGATGGTGAACCCGTCGGTGCAGGCTGAAGACGGGGCCGCGAGCTTCGCCTCGGCCATGGGGAGACCGTCGGCGACCTCCTCAAGCTCCTTCACCACGACGAGAAGCAGCTGGTAAGAATCGTCCTCGTCGGTGTCGAGGCTTCTCGAGGCGCTTTCGTGGCGTTTCAGATTACCTCGTGTGACCTCCTCTCGAGATCGGCGAAGGCCACACGGTCTTCTGCCAGGACTTGCGCCCTGGCGTCAAGATCGGCCTCTCTCGCGCTCATCTTCTGCTCCAGCTCTTCCAACCGGCTACGCTCGGCAGCCTGCTTCTTCCCCAGTTCCACCAGCTCAGCATCTCGGTTCTTGACGGCTTCCTCCTGGGCCTTCATCTCCTCCTCCTTCTCCTGGCGGCAGCGCACCTCTCCAGCGTGCTTGTCGCGCAGGCTCTGCACCTCACCCTCCAGCTCTTGGCAGCGGTCACGGGCGGCCTTGGCGTCCTTCAGTGCTGCCTCACGATCGGCTGCAGCGCTGGCGGCGCCTAGCTTCTCCTTATCGGAAGCCTCAGCAGCTTGGCCCAGCGTCGCACGAACTGCCAGATCAGAATGGAGCCAGCCAGAGGCTAGTTCCAAACGCCCGGCCAACGAGCGCGGGTGCATGCTTTCGAATCCGCTGCAGCTGGGCCATCTCACTGAAGACACGCTCCGGGGCGGCGGGGTAGAAGGACCGAGCGGAGATGCAGCGGAAGGAGGGAGTGACGTCGTTACCAGGGCTTGGGAGACCGCGGGTTCCGGAGAAGTCGGGACCTTGTCAGCCGCGCCAAGCACCAGCACCACCGGAGCCAGCGGGCCTTGGGGGCTAGCTCCACGCGGCGAGGCTCCTCTTGGCCTCATGAGGACACCGAGCTGGGGAGACACGGGCGCTGCTGCCTCCTTTCCCTGTGGAGGGAGGCACGGCGCCGAATCCTCCTTCCTCTTCTTCGCCGAAGGTGTAGGCCTGACCAACCAAGGGCAAGCATCAGGAAGCGACGAGTACAAGCAAGGACAAAGCAAAGCTCAAGAAACTTACCGATCCACTGCGACGTATTCCACTGACCGCTTGAGAAGCTTGAGGCCTGACAGCTGTGGGATTTGAGTGGCAGGCGTTCTGACAATGGCTGCGCCGGGCGGAGAGGAGGCAAAATCGGATCTAGCCCCAGGAGTTAACGGAGCAGAGGCAGCACCTTGGACCACCAACGAGGACCTGCTCTTCGTCGGGATGGGAGGCTGCTCCCTACCCCCTCGGTGGGCATCGGCAACAGCATCGTCAGGAAGGGCGCGGAGGATCTCGGCCTTGCTTAGGGGGGAAGTCTCCCCCACCTCTTCCAGGGTCTTCTCTGAGTCCTCCTCCTCTTCTCCCTCTCTGTGGGACTCACCAGAAGACACCTCCACCGGGTTCTGCACCATGGGGGCTTCTGCAAGCGCTGGCGGCACCAGTCCCCGCGCATCAAAAGTCGGCCTCGAGGCGACGAATTCCTCCCAGTCCCTGCGCTTCAACAAGGGAAGGAAGGCGCTAGCCGGGTACTCCTGGTTGTCCCCGATTATGAGGTGCAAGACGGCCTCCAATTCGTCATCAGGAAAGTCCCCGGGACTCAAGCGGGTCTTGGTTTCCTTTTCGTCAAGCTCCCAGGGGGGGCGCGCACGCGCCTGGAGCAGGGCAACCGGAAGCATCAAGAACTCCCTCAGGAACATCGCCCCCATCACCTTGGCCTTCCTCGTGTTGCCCTGCCTCAGATCGGTCATCATTTGCCCCAGCACCAGCGATGCCCGCTCGTTGACGAGCTCCGCCTTGGGCCAGCCCCCGTTGGGAGGAGGCACCGTTGTGGGCAACTCAAGACGCGGGTCGGCGCGCTGAGCACCCATCATGATCCATTTGGATCGGATGTTGTCGGTCCTCTTCCCGGTGCTCGAGATTGAGTTGGCCTTGTCGCAAGCGACAAAATTGGCGCATCTAGTGACATGCTCGCCGGTGACACGAAGGAAGAAGAAATGGCGCAAGAGCGCCACGGACGGCATGACGCCCAGATACGCCTCGCAGTAGTAGGTGAAGATGGACAGGAGGAGGACCGAGTTGGGATGGAGATGCAGCGCCTGCAGCCCGTAGTGGTCGAGTACTTCACAAAAGAAATCAGAGAAAGGAGGAACCAACCCGACGGCGATGCTGCTCGAGAAGAAGGGGAAGAAGGTGCTCCCTCGGGCTCTGGCTCGTTGGACGCAAGCCAGAGCTCCGTCTTCCCCCACTCGTTGCTCTCGCCCGCTGTCAGCAGGCGCACGGAGGCGAGGCTCTTCTCCGTGATGGTGGGCGTCTCGAGGGCCGGCTCGTACCAAGACGGCGTGGAGGAAGACTTGACCTTGCGCGGTGCCATGGGCGGCAGAAGCAGAGCAAGGGTGGAACAGATCTGGAGGAAGCAGGCGGCGAAGGGCGATAAAGGGGATCTGGAGCAAGGCAAGGAAGAAGCAATGAAGGAAAGAACTGCCCGCGCCAGCCTTTGTTAGGGCGAGCAGTTGCCGAGGCAGTGTGGGGAAGCGGAGACGCCCACGTCCAATCAACCGCCACGCGTCGACCAAGGGCGCAGGCTTTTGGGGCCCGCGACGCTCCGAACTTGACCCTTGGCTTCTCCGTGAAGCCAAGCCCGAGCGTGCCTTGGGCCCGGGGGCTACTGTCGGCGTTCTGGGAACGGCGGCCCCTAGACTTGCGTACCTACGGCCCACAGCGTGGCTAGGAAGCAGGCCGTACGGCCCATCTTCATCAACCAGGCATCTAAGACCTTCGCGAGGGTCCAAGCCTCACGAGGCGGACGGCGCAAGACTTCCTCTGGAGTAGCCTAGCCAGGCAGGCTCGCGAGGAGCGGATATATCAAGGCGGGGCAAACCTCACGAGGCGCTCGTGACGTAAGCCATGACGAACGGTGCCAGGCGGGTACCAGGCGGGCGCCAGTGTGCACAGCGTCCACATTTCCTCTTTGGCGCTAAGGAGGCAAGTGCAGATGAAGAGTACCGAGGCATCAGGCAAAGGTTTCCATATTGGTGCCACAAGACCAGGACCAGGAGGACGGGAAGGTGGAGGTCATCATGGAGCCCAAGACGGCGTCACCCCAGGGATTTTCGCAGGCGAAGACCGCTTTTGTCAGGATAGCTTGTACTAGCTGTCCCCTTCAAATTTGCCCGCCGTTGTTGGCTCCCTTCCCGCTCAACATTTGGGAAGAGGACCAGGGCCTCTATAAATAGGCTTTGCCTCCACAGTAGAAGTACGACTCAAAGAGATAGAGAAGCCAGCACTTGCACAAGAACACCTCAACCTCAGGAGGTTGTTCTTTCCTTGTACTGTTCATCATCAGCCCAAGAGGCAATCCACCACCACCACATTGGAGTAGGGTATTACACCACAACAGTGGCCCGAACCAGTATAAACCTTGTGTCTCTCTGTTTGTGAGTTAAATCCGAGTTAAATCCATAAGATCTTAGTGAGCTAGAGCATAGATCGATAGGAGGGAAAGACTTCGCGCGCACCCCAGTGTTCTAACCTTAATGGTTTGCCGGAACCCCACATCCGACAGTCTGAAATTCATGAAACTTGGCATGCTATCATGGAGCGGCATCAACATGCCATGGTAAAAATTTTGTCCCATTTGGGGCAGGTTTGGGTATAGGCTTCTCACAAACCAGAGCTTCTCATAGCCAGCATGATGGTTTCGGTACACTACTGCAGGATGGTCCAGACGCGACACTACGATCAGAGACCCTTCGACGAAAATGTGTGCGATGCCATAATCGCAAAGGGTGGTGTAAAAAACCCGTCAAAAAAGGTGTAAAACGTTTGCGATGACAGATGCATCAAAGACGGTTCAGAATTTAGTTGCGTGTGCGATGCAGGGCATACGGTTCAGCTCAATGAACTGTTTCTGACGAGGAGGCACAAAAGAAACGGGCAGCCAGATGAAGGCGTGTGCGATATACAGCATACTGTTCACTAGGATGAATTGTGTGTGATTAGGCAACACAATGGAAGCGGTTCAACTGAATAAGATGTGTGTGATACACGGCAAACAGGGCAGTAATCTGAAATGTATGCGAAGACCAATATTAACACAAACAATTGCTGCTAATAAGCTATGTGAATTGCTCTATCTACAGTAGAATAACATGTATATATATATAACTAAAATAAACATCCAATTACATAAGTGACTATACAAATCATTCGCACACACCTCAATAAACAAATTGCATGCATTCTAAAATAGGAGAAATGATCGTCTAGTCATCTACTTCTTATGACGCTCCCACCACTGCTATGTGCCTCCATCCCTTGTCTGGGTCAGGAAGAAGATAGTTCCTCATGTCAACGATCCGCCTGTATATCTCGTAGCTTGTGTACGCGTCCATGGCCGCGTACTTGACATGTTGTTCATCCAGTCTCTTATGCCACACACTGTGCCATGCGTTCTTGTCCTTATTGCTCTCTTGCTTCATCTTCACGTAGTACGGGTCGATGATGGCCAAGGTGAGGTCAATCAGGGAGTTCAGTTTGCTTTTGCCGGTGCCCCAGACCTTGTAGTGGTGCTGGATGTTGACAAGATTCGGGCATTTCAAGTCCGAAACCTTGAGCGCTTTTAGATCGTTGGTGGTGTCCACCGTAGCGAAACTGTAGTCGGAGCTCTTGATAAACTTGGAGAAATGCTCGCAAGGCCTTGTGGCAAGGTGGAAGTGGTAGACGAGGACGTCATGTCGCATGCACAACTGGGCGACGACAACCTTCCGATCGTGCCCGGCACGACCGATGGTGTACTCGAGGTCGAAGCCGACCACTCGGTACTTGTCCTCGGCAAGGAACTGCTCCATAGTTTGGATGGAGCTCTCCACCGAGACCGGATCGTTTGTGTACACCAGCGAGAGGGCCTTCCCCCTCACGTGGGTGTCCATTACGTGATGCGTGGTGAACTGCCCGCCGTTGTGATCGTTGGCCACCGGGAGCGCCATTGGATCCACGGGGAGCACCATTGGAACTGCTGGATGTCCTCTCTGTATGTGTCCTCGTGGGTGTGCTTATTGTGACGTGTGAGACGAGAGATGAAGGTAAATGGGCGCTTGAGGAATAAAGGGGCGGGTGGCGTGGATTCTTGGCGTCGTCGCATGGCAGTTTTTGCAGCGAGTAATCGCATCGTCGCGCCGCGCTTGGCGCGAACTTCTTGCACGAACGCAGCATGGTCGTGCCCGGCCCAAAACACTGGCAGCGCGCATGGAGGGACGAGGGCAAAGCACTCGGAGGGACGTGAGAGCAGATCGCGCGCGGCGGGATGCGAGCAGAGCGTGCCGCGGCCGCCTGAACCGAAAGCAACCACACGCATGGAGCAGTTGAACACACAACAAATGGTCGCCTACAAGCCGGCACAGTTGCCTCGCTGCATAGAGAGCGGCCGTGTGGTACCACCTCCGTCTAGTCTATAGTATCCTTTATATTCCGTGCCATACTTTGCCCTCAAATTTAACCAACAAAATGTTAATGCATGTTTTAAAAATTATGTAATTGTAAACTATGTTCAAATACAAATCCAACTATATAATTTTTGGCGACATGCATTCGTATTTTATTAGTTAAATCATACTTATAAACCAGGACGGTGGTATAGTAGGTAATTAAATCGAAAACATTTTTTTATTAACCGTATGTGTCGTGGCCTTTCGTCCTCCTCTCGCATGTCTTGTCACCCGCTGCCAGAGCGGCTTACAGCGCGTAGCTTATGCAGCACGCTGAAGCGTTCTTCTTGCCAAGCAGTGGCGCCAATGAATCGTCGGTGAGCACTGTCGCGCAATCTCGTGATTTCCCATAAGCTTCCCTTGGACTTCGGTGAAATCCCCAAAATCCCAATGCTTACGGCCTACAATAAAAACCCTCACGACCGCAAGTCTGCGTTGCATTTTCCCCTCCATCCCTGTAGCTTATATCGTCTGCTTCTCCCACATTCGCCAATGACACCGGTCCGTCGTCGTCGCTCAGCCACTCCGCTGTCATTATAGGACAGCACCAGCTGGGAGGCTACACCACAGCAGCGGCGCAGTCCCCTGTGTAGTGTAGTGCGCGTGGCGTCCCAGTTGGGTGTGCACGGAACACCCACCACACGCTCTGCCGCCGGTGCCTGTTGGTAGCTGTTGCCGGCCGCCATTGCCACCACACCACTGTTGAAACCCAGGGCCATCGCTTGCTCCGGTGCTGCGGCCTGAAGGCGGGAGATGGTCGTCGTGGCCGCCACCTCCCTGCCAGCCACTATGGCCATCACCCGCTCCGCCACCGCGGCCCGAAGGCGGGAGGTGGTGGTCGTGGACGCCACCCTATCATCGGCTGCCGTGGCCACCAGCCCATCGTCGACCGCCGGGGTCATCAACCACTCCGCCACCGCCGCCCGAAGGCAGGAGGCAGAGGTGGATGCCCGCATGTGCGACAGCGACCTTGCACGCTACACCGAGTTCCTACAGGAGGAGAAGGAGCGCATCGTCGAGCATGCAAAGAGCCTTACCGCCGCAGTGGCAGTGGCACATGCCGCCTCAGAGGCGAGGAATCAGGAGATCTACAAGGAGAACCATTGCTTCGAGAGGGGTCATCTGGAGCGGCAGAGGGTGTTCGAGGCGAGCATCGCTGAAGCTGCATTAGCAGCAGGCACCGCATTGCGGTTGCCCAGCTCGTCGGTAGGCTCCTCCTCCTCCGCCTCTTACTTAGCGCGCTCGGCAGAGGAGAGGCATCCAGAAGTAGTACAAAGCCCTTCCGCAGTAGTAGTAGTATTTAGGGGCTATTTTGTTCAGTTCATCTGACTATAGATGTGGTGGAACTGTACAACTTAAAATTAGCTAGTATATATAGTTGAACTAGCTATTTCAGTACATGGTTGGCAACAATTGGGTAAAATTTTGGTCAGTTCAGCTGTCGAGTTGAACTGTTTGTATAAATTAAGAATGACCGCTTAATCTATGAATGAAATCTATGCTTAATTACTGAATTTTAGTTGCAAAAATTAGATGCTGTTAGTGATTTTTAGCTTCATATTTTGACAAATCGCAGTGTTACAAGGATTGACAAATCTGACCAAATTGTTTGTACGTGCTTCCACACGGGTCATCCAAAACAACCGTTTGCATTGAAGGGATCCACAAATCCTGCGCTACTCTCACTATGCATACGGATGTTCTATCTAAGACGTTTGCGATCAAGAGCTGCAGAAATCCTGCTCGGCACATTTTCTCTTGGCTTCCTGGTGAAGCTGTCGGTTTGCATACGGGTGTTCTAACTAAAACGTTTGCGATGAGTGGTTTATATTTAAAAAGCGAATTAAACTGTGGCTTGGGCGCCATTAATGGAGAGGATGCGAGCAAGGCGGGCGGCCATGGAAGTCAAAGGGCTCGCTTCCCAGTGAGCCTGTCCAACGTACAGCTCGCACGTTTCCCGGTGAGCCTACGCACTCAAGGAAAGCTTGCACGCCTCTCGGTCAGCCTGCGCACCGGACGGCGCTCGCACGCCTCCCATTCAGTCAAGGTCAAGCAGTTGTCTGCACGGTACCTCCTACAGCCATTAAAACCAATACACGTGGCGTCATGTGAATGGTTAACAGGATTTACTAGAATTTAAAAAACAAGCATCTCAATGTTTTGCCGGCAATCAATGGTGCCCTGGTGTTTGAAATTCATTCCCATTTCTTGCATGGGACCGTAACGCCCCGGATTCGATGCGCCAGGTGTCCGCCAGTTATTTGCCGTCGTTGCCATGTCATGTGCTTGCGTGTTGCACTTTGCCATGTCATCATCTGCATTTCATATCATGTCGTCATGTGCATCGCATTTGCATACGTGTTCGTCTCATGCATCCGAGCATTTTCCCCGTTGTCCGTTTTGCAATCCGGCACTCCTATGTCCTCCGGCGCCCCCTTTTGCCTCTTTTCGTGTGCGGGTGTTAAACGGTCTCGGAATGGACCGAGGTTTGTCAAGCGGCCTTGGTATAGCACCGGTAGACCGCCTGTCAAGTTTCGCGCCATTTGGAGGTCGTTTGATACTCCAACGGTTAACCGGGTAACCGCGAAAGCCTCCTTCTCTTTGCAGCGCAACACCCTTCCAAAGTGGCCCAAAACCCAGCAAACTCCCCTCCATGCTCTCGGTCGTTCGATCACGATCGTGTGGGCGAAAACCGCACTCCATTTGGAGTCTCCTAGCTCCCTCTACCTATAAATGTGTGTCTCCCCCCGAAATTCGCGGATGATTCCACCCTAACCCTAGCCCATTCTTCCTCCGCCACGGACATCGTCCGCTTCACCGGATCGTCCAGCTTCCACCTCACTCGCCAATAGGGCGCTGCCACGTCACCGCCGCGCCGCGCCGTCCACTCAGCCGCCGCCATCGCCGCCTCCCGCCGCGCGTCTGCGCCCATCCGAGGCCAGCCGGCCCGCTCTGCGCCCGCCGCCGAGCCCGAGCCCAGCGCCGCCGCTCGCCCTTCGCCCACGCCGCGGGCTCGCGACTCCGCCCGCGCCACCTCCTGCTCCTCCCCGGCGCCTCGGCGACCCTCGCCCGTCTGCCGGTGTGCGCGCCCTGGCGCCGCCCAGCGCCACCGCCTCGCCGCCCGTCACCGGCGATCGCCGCCCTCACGCCGCCAAGCAGGCAGCACGCCGGATCCGGCGCCCCGTGCCCTCCTCCGGCCAGATCCGGCCAGGGGTCGGCCGGATCCGCCTCCCCCCGGCTTCCTCTCCCTCAGCTCCGGCGACCCCGCTCCGGCGTGCCTCGATTTCCATGCACGAGGTTGACTTCCCCCCTCTGAAATTTCTCCAAGTCCCCGAGTATTTCAGTATTTTCATGCCATGTTCATGCCATCCTATCTCTGCATCCGTAGCTCCGTTTCGTGCGTGTAATATGTCAAATTGTTGGTCTCGACGAGTACATCATTTCATCTCATTGCATCATTTACATTTGAGCTCATCTTGCTGCCCGAAATTCTGTTAGAAGATGGCTATGTGATGTTAGTTTCAGATTCTTATCAGAACATTCACTTTTGTCATTTTTGCCATGATTGATGTGTGCACCCTATGAACTTGAGTCCTACATGTGTTTTGTACTATGCCATGCCATATTTACAGGGGTGTATGCCATGTATTTTTGTGATCTCTGTGGTGACTAGCACAAGCATGCAAACTAGGCTTCATGATGTTGATGATTTCAGCCCCTGTTCTGCTGATATTTTTATGCCATGTAAACTTGATGCTACAGAGAGATCCATGCTAATTTTGAGATACTTCAGTAAGGATGTTTTGAACATATGGTTATTATCTATCAATACATGCCCTTATTTGCAATTATGGAGTGCCATAGCTTGAGTCAATCGAGCTCTACTTTTGCTATAAAATGTTTCCTGGCAGATTGTTTACATGTTATTCAAATTTGCCAAGGTTGTTGTTAGTGATCCATGCACTCTATGAACTTGCCATTGCCATTCTTAGCTTCATAAACATGTCTTCTTACTGTTGGTTGACTTTCTATGCCATGTATTGCTATGTGGTGAGTGGTTCAAGCTCACCAACATGCCTACTTATCGTTGTTCCTGCCATGTATGAATCTGTATTATAACTTGCCATGTTTACATGAGTGCCATCATATCTTATGATCCTTTTTGGCTCATGGTCACTAAAGGACTTTTGTTCTATCCAATTAGTAGATTCATTCCATGCCTTTTTTTGCCATGATAAGTTCCTGTAGCATGTTGTTTGATAGCTCTAAACATTGCAACCTGATGTTATTTCTGCTAAAGTCTGAAACTGTTATTATTTGCAATCTTGCCATGTCCTTTTGAGCATGTTCTAGTGATTTCTGGAGATAGCTCAGTGCTCATGTTTTGTTATGCTTTACCTGTACATCGTGCCCATGCCTTTTTTTATCATGTTAAGGTGTTGTAGCATGTTGTTTTGATGCTTGCAATATGCCCAGTTGCTGTTTTGGACAAATTGTTGCTATAACTTGTTTCATGTGTATGTGTTGAACCGTTGCTCCGTTTTGAGTGTGCTCTATATGAAACTTGCTTGTTTTTGCATATAGTTTCATATTATCATGTTGTATCCATGTTTTGAGGTGTTTGCTTGATGTTTGTATGCATTTTGCATCAATGCCTTGTCTAACTTGTTTTGCTCATATCTTCTAGGCCGTAGCTCCGAATTTAATGAACTTTATATGTAACTTGACTAGAATTTCATGTAGATCATCGTGGTGCATCTTAAATTGTTGTTTAACAACTTGAACATAAAGTTTATTCAGATCTGGACCAATTTCGAAATTTGCATATGAGGACTTACCGGAATTGTTATATGTTGTTCCCGGCCTCATTTAAACTTGCCTTGATGTGTTTCTCTTGTTTGCATCATCTATTGCCATGAGTAGCCTCATCTAGCTTTGTCATGCATCATGCTTGTTGTGCATCATGTCTTGTTCATGTGTGGTGTGTTTACCTTGTTGTGTGCTTCTTCTTGTTAGTTCCTGTTTGCTATGCGATCGTGAGGATTCGCTCGCTCACGCTTGGTTCGTCTTCGTGGCTTCATCTTCTTCATGGACTCGTTCTTCTTCCTAGCGGGATTTCAGGTAAGATGACCGCTACCCTGGATCTCACTACTATCATTGCTATGCTAGTTGCTTCGTTCTTTCGCTATGCTATGCTACCTATCACTTGCTGCTCAAGCCTCCCAAATTGCCATGAACCTCTAACCTTTGTCACCCTTCCTAGCAAACCGTTGTTTGGCTATGTTACCGCTTTGATCAGCCCCTCTTATAGCATTGCTAGTTGCAGGTGAAGATGAAGATTGCTCCATGGTGGACAGGATTTTGTTGGGATATCACAATATCTCTTATATTATTAATGCATCTATATACTTGGTAAAGGGTGGAAGGCTCGGCCTTATGCCTGGTGTTTTGTTCCACTCTTGCCGCCCTAGTTTCCGTCATATCGGTATTATGTTCCCGGATTTTGCGTCCCTAACGCGGTCGGGTGATTTATGGGACCCCCTTGACAGTTCGCTTTGAATAAGACTCCTCCAAAGAAGGCCCAACATTGGTTTTACCATTTGCCTCACCACCACCTACATTTCCTTGGGAGTAATTAACCCAAGGGTCATCTTTATTTTAGCCCCCGGGCCAATGCTTGTCTAAGTGTCATCCAACTAGAGCCCTTTGCGGCGCCTCCTCGGGGAAACTCGAGGCCTGGTTTTAGTTGTACGGACTGCTCATCCGGTCGTGGCCTGAGACGAGATACGCTGCTACTATCAGGGTGTCGGCACGCCGGGCGGTCTTGCTGGTCTTGTTTTATTACTGTCGAAATGTCTTGTAGCCGGGATTCCGAGACTGATCGTGTCTTCCCGGGGAGAAGGAATATCCTTCGTTGATCGCGAGAGCTTATCATGGGCTAAGTTGGGACACCCCTGCATGGTATAAACTTTCGAGAGCCGTGCCATGTTATGTGGCAGATGGGAATTTGTTAATATCCGTTGTAGTAAACCTGAAGCAAACTCTTCTAAAATACACCAACCGTATGCGAATCGTGAGTGTCTCTTTTCGGGTTGATCGAGAGGAGAACACAGTTTCGGGTTATGTCCGACGTAAGTAGGAGTTCAGGATCACTTCTTGATCATTACTAGTTGACGACGTTCCTTTGTTTCTCTTCTCGCTCTCATTTGCGTATGTTAGCCACCATATCATGCTTAGTCGCTGCTGCAACCTCACCACTTTACCCTTCCTTTCCCATTAAGCTTTGCTAGTCTTGATACCCGTGGTAATGGGATTGCTTGAGTCCTCGTGGCTCACAGTTTACTACACCACCAGCCAGGTACAGGTTTGCGATGATCATGACGTGAGAGCGATGTTTGCTTGTATTGGAGTTCTTCTTCGCTTCTTCTTCGATCGGGGATAGGTTCCGTGTCGGCAGCCTGGCTAGCAGTGGTGGATGTCGTTTGAGCTTCGTTATGTTTCATCCGTAGTCGGATGTTGATCTTGTATATGATGTTGATGTATTCTTGTGGCATTTGTGCCTTATGTATGTATCCCCATCTATTATGTAATGTTGATGTAATCATATCCACCTTGCAAAAGCGTCTTCAAGATGCGCTTCTATCCTTGGTGGGACCTTCGAGTTCCTTTTGGATAGGGTCGCATCTTGGGCATGACATAAGCATACACCCAAGGACACATATTTGATTTTTCAACCAATTTATATGCACTGGAGCATGTGCATGTAGTTCAAATTTGAATTATGCACATAAATGCATTGAAAACTCAGTTAATGCATAAAAATGTTCAAACGAACCCCGAAAATCCACAAAAAATCACACAACACTTCTGTTGTTCTATGTTGACACGAGAAAAAAAATTGAAAGCAATAAGAGGCAATGGATATTGTTTCGTCAACAAAGGTGAGACGTTCCCTACCGAAAACCATCATGCTTGTTGTGAGAAGCTCCGGTTTGTGAGAAGCATATACCCATACCTGCCCCAAATGGGACAAAATTTGTACCACGACATGTTGATGCCGCTCCATGATAGCATGCCAAGTTTCATGAATTTCAGACGAATTTTGGATTTACTAGAATTTAAAAACCAGGCATCTCAATGTTTTGTCGGCAATCAACGATGCCCCAGTGTTTGAAATTCATTCCCATTTCTTGCATGGGACCTAAGAATGCACCCAAGGACACAGATTTGATTTTTCAACCAATTTATATGGACTGGAGCATGTGCATGTAGTTCAAATTTTAATTTTTCACCTGAAATGGCTAGAAAACCAATTTAATGTATAAAATGTTCAAACGAACCCTAGGGATAAGCTTTCTTTGGCCAAGTTATTTTGAGAAGACATAATTGCCTTGTTAGTATGCTTGAAGTATTATTGTTTTTATGTCAATATTAAACATTTGTTTCGAATCTTATGGATCTGAACATTCATGCCACAATAAAGAAAATTACATGGATAAATATGTCAGGTTCCATTCCACATCAAAAAATTTGTTTTTATCATTTAAATACTCGAGGACGAGCAGGAATTAAGCTTGGGGATGCTTGATACGTCTCCAATGTATCTATAATTTTTGATTGTTCCATGCTATTATATTATCTATCTTGGATGTTTTATATGCATTTATATGCAATTTTATATGATTTTTGGGACTAACCTATTAACATAGAGCCCAATGCTAGTTTCTGTTTTTTCCCTTCTTTTTGAGTTTTACAGAAAAGGAATATCAAACGGTGTCCATATGACCTAAAACTTTACCACGATTGTTTTTGGACCGAAAGAAGCCCACTAAGTACCGGAGATGCACCAGAAGAGTCCCGAGGCCGTCACAAGGATGGAGGGCGCCCCCACCCCCTAGGACGCACCCTCAGATTACAAAAACCTATATCTAACATGCATATTCACTTGTATCACCATCTCTTCGCCGAACTAGTGCACCTATACAATTTACCATTGTATTGGGTGTGTTGGGGACACAAGAGACTCTTTGCTATTTGTTTGCAGGGTTGTTTGGGAGAGACCATCTTCATCCTACGCCTCCCACAGAATGATAAACCTTAGGTCATCCACTTGAGGGAAATTTGCTACTGTCCTACAAACCTCTGTACTTGCAGGCCCAACAACGTCTACAAGAAGAAGGTCGTGTAGTAGACATCAAGCTCTTTTTTGGCGCCGTTGCCGGGGAGGTGAGTGCTTGAAGGTTTATCTTTAGATCTTGCAACCGAATCTTTTAGTTTCTTGTTTTATCACTAGTTTAGTTTATAAAAGAAAACTACAAAAAATGGAATTGAGGGTGCCTCATATGCTTCATCTTTTAATATCTTTCGTGAAAATGATGGAAAGGAAAATTGTGCTCAAGTGTTAGAAGAAGAATGCATTAAAATGTTTGGCACTAAATATATGAATGATGAGCATGATTTCAATGTTGTTAGTATGAATTCCTTGAATATCCATGATGCTAATGATATGCAAAGCCACAAGCTTGGGGATGCTATGTTTGCCGAAGATGATTTTTTTTGTCCCCCAAGTTTTGATGAGCAAGTTTATTATGATGATAGCATGCCTCCTATTTATGATGATTATATTGATGAAAGTGGGTTTGGAAGAGTGTCAACTTTAGGAAGTAATGATCCCACTATTTTGGAGGGTGTTGAATCTTACTGTGATAATTATGAAAGTGGATTTGGAGAGGTCATGACTTTATTTAGTGATGAATCCACTATTTCGGAAGAGGTTCCAATTGATTATGAGAACAAAGTTGCTATCTATGATGATTATTGTGATGACATGTATGCTATAAATAATAATGATAACCATGAAACTTGTTAGCATAATTTTAATTTTCAATTGGATTATGCCTCACATGATAGTTATTTTGTTGAGTTTGCTCCCACTACTATTCATGAGAAGAAATTTGCTTATGTGGAGAGTAATAAAAATTCTATGCTTGTAGATCATGAAAAGAATGCTTTATGTGATGGTTATATTGTTGAATTCATTCATGATGCTACTGAAAATTATTATGAGGGAGGAATATATGCTTTAAGGAATTGCAATAATATCAAGTTTCCTCTCTATGTGTTAAAAGTTTTGAAGTTATGCTTGTTTTGTCTTCCTATGCTAGTTGATTCTTGTACCCATAAATTTTTGCTCAAAAAATCCCTATGCATAGGAACTGGGTTAGGCTTAAATGTGTTAGTCATATTCTTCATGATGCTCTCTTTATGTTTCAATTCTTATCTTTTATGTGAGCATCATTGAAATCGTCATGCCTAGCTTTTGTTTCAATAAAGGCATTAAAGAAAAGTGCTTGTTGGGAGACAACCCAATATTTACCCCTACTGTTTTTTGTGTGTCCACATGATTAAGCTACTGTAGTAATAATGTTTTATAGCTTTTGTTTCAATAAAGTGCCAAGTAGAACCTTTGGGAAGACTTGGGTGAAAGTTAATGTGATCTTGCTGTAAAAAAATAGAAACTTTGCGCTCACGAGATTAGCTGTCATTTTTTACCAAAAGAGTGCTTTTAAGTTGATTCTTTTTTCATAAGATTAATAGACAAATTCCTCACGTCCACCAATTTATTTCAGGATTTTTTGAGTTACGTATGTATTCAAGAGTTACAGATTACTGCAGACTGTTCTGTTTTTGATAGATTCTGTTTTCTATGTGTTGTTTGCTTATTTTGATGAATCTATGAGTAGTATCGGAGGGTATGAACCGTAGATAAGTTGGAATACAGTAGATATTACACCAATATAAATAAATAATGAGTTCACAACAGTACAAAAAGTGGTGATTTTATTTCCTTATACTAACGGAGCTTACGAGTTTTCTGTTGAGTTTTGCGTTGTGAAGTTTTCAAGTTTTGGGTAACGATTCGATGGACTATGGACTAAGGAGTGGCAAGAGCCTAAGCTTGGGGATGACCAAGGCACCCCAAGGAAATATTTGTTAGGGAATGCAGTATTTCAAAAAAATTCCTACGATCAGGCAAGATCTATCTAGGAGATGCATAGCAACGAGCGGGGAGAGTGTGTCCACGTACCCTCGTAGACCGAAAGCGGAAGCGTTAAGTAACGCGGTTGATGTAGTCGAACGTCTTTGCGATCCAACCGATCAAGTACCGAAAGCATGGCACCTCCATGATCTGCACACGTTTAGCTTGGTGATGTCCCTTGAACTTCTAGATCCAGCTGAGGTCGAGGGAGAGTTCCGTCAGCACGATGGCGTGCTGACAGTGACGATGAAGTTATTGACGCAGGGCTTCGCCTAAGCTCTACAACCATATGACCGAGGTGGAAATATGTGGAGGGGGTACCGCACACGGCTAAACAATCAACTTGTGTGTTCTAGGGTGCTCCCTGCCCCCGTATATAAAGGAGCATGGGGGAGGCCGGCCGGCCCTATAGGGTGCGCCCAAGGGGGGCAATCCTACTCCTAGTGGGAGTTGGATTCCCCCTTTCCTAGTCCTAATAGGAGAAGAAGGAAGGAGAGGGGAAAGAGAAGGAAGGAGGGGCACCGCCCCTCCCCTAGTCCAATTTGGACTAGGCCCATGGGGGGTGCGCGGCCAGCCCTTGGCTGCCCCTCTCTCTCTCTCCCCTAGGCCCAATAAGGCCCATTACTTCTCTGGTGGATCCGATAACCCTTCCAGCACTCCGATATTTAACCGGTGACCCCCGGAACTCATCCAGTATCTGAATAACATCGTCCAATATATCATTCTTTATGTCTCGACCGTTTCGGGACTCCTCGCCATGTCCGTGATCATATCCGGGACTCCGAACTACCTTCGGTACATTAAAACACATAAACTCATAATACCAATCATCATCAAACTTTAAGCGTGCGGACCCTATGGGTTCGAGAACAATGTAGACATGACCGAGACTCATCTCCGGTCAATAACCAATAGCGGAACCTGGATGCTCATATTGGTTCCTACATATTCTACGAAGATCTTTATCGGTCAAACCGCATGACAACATACGTTGTGCCCTTTATCATCGGTATGTTACCTGCCCGAGATTCGATCGTCGGTATCATCATACCTAGTTCAATCTCGTTACTCGCAAGTCTCTTTACTCGTTCCGTAATGCATCATCCTGTAACGAACTCATTATTCACATTGCTTGGAAGGCTTATAGTGATGTGCATTACCGAGAGGGCCCAGAGATACCTCTCTGACAACCGGAGTGACAAATCCTAATCTCGATCTATGCCAACTCAACAAACACCATTGGAGACACCTGTAGAGCATCTTCATAATCACTCAGCCACGCCAGACGCTTGATAGCACACTAAGTGTTCCTCCGATATTCGGGAGTTGCATAATCTCATAGTCATAGGAACATGTAGAAGTTATGAAGAAAGCAATAGCAATAAACTAAACGATCATAGTGCTGAGCTAACGGACGGGTCAAGTCAATCACATCATTCTCTAATGATGTGATCCCGTTCATCAAATGACAACTCATGTCTATGGTTAAGAAACTTAACCAAATTTGATTAACGAGCTAGTCAAGTAGAGGCATGTTATTGACACTCTGTTTGTCTATGTATTCACATATGTACTAAGTTTCCAGTTAATACAATTCTAGCAGGAATAATAACCATTTATCATGATATAAGGAAATATAAATAACAACTTTATTATTGCCTCTAGGGCATATTTCCTTCAGTCTCCCACTTGCACTAGAGTCAATAATCTAGATTACACAGTAATGATTCTAACACCCATGGAGTCTTGGTGCTGATCATGTTTTGCTCGTGAGAGAGGCTTAGTTAACGGGTCTGCAACATTTAGATCCGTATGTATTTTGGAAATCTCTATGTCTCCCTCCTTGACTTGATCGTGAATGGAATTGAAGCGTCTCTTGATGTGCTTGGTTCTCTTGTGAAATCTGGATTCCTTTGCCAAGGCAATTGCACTAGGATTGTCACAAAAGATTTTCATTGGACCAGATGCACTAGGTATGACACCTAGATCGGATATGAACTCCTTCATCCAGACTCCTTCATTTGCTGCTTCTGAAGCAGCTATGTACTCCACTTCACACGTAGATCCCGCCATGACGCTCTGCTTGGAACTGCACCAACACAGCTCCACCATTCAATACAAATACGTATCCGGTTTGTGACTTAGAGTCATCTGGATTAGTGTCAAAGCATGCATCAACATAACTGTTTACGGCAAGGTCTTTGTCACCTCCATAAACGAGAAACATATCCTTAGTCCTTTTCAGGTATTTCAGGATGTTCTTGACCGTTGTCCAGTGATCCACTCCTGGATTACTTTGATACCTCCCTGCTAAACTAATAGCAAGGCACACATCAGGTCTGGTACACAACATTGCATACATGATAGAACCTATGGCTGAAGCATAGGGAATGACTTTCCTCGTTATCTTCTGCAGTGGTCGAGCATTGAGTCTGACTCAACTTCACACCTTGTAACACAGGCAAGAACCCTTTCTTTTCTTGATCCATTTTGAACTTCTTCAAAACTTTATCAAGATATGTGCTTTGTGAAAGTCCAATTAAGCGTCTTGATCTATCTCTATAGATCTTGCTGCCCAATATATAAGCAGCTTCACCGAGGTCTTTCATTGAAAAATTCTTATTCAAGTATCCTTTATGCTATTCAGAATTCAGATCATTTCCGATCAACAATATGTCATCCACATATAATATCAGAAATGCTACAGAGCTCCCACTCACTTTCTTGTAAATACAGGCTTCTCCAAAGTTTGTATAAAACCATATGGTTTGATCACACTATCAAAGCGTATATTCCAACTCCGAGAGGCTTGCTGTAACATCCCAAAATTCTAAATTTTGGAATGTTATATTAAATAGATAGTTATGATTGTTTGTTTGGTTGTGGTGTGATTGATTGATTGAAAGTGAGCGAAATTCGAAACTTTTTGAAAGTTAAATGAGAGGGAATAAAAGGACTTTCCCAAACTTTCATTTTTGCATTTATGATCTCCATGAATTCAAATTATTTTAATCACAAAACCCTGGAGAGAAGATGACATGACTTCTTCCATTTAAATAAATGAAAAGGGTTTTTGAAAAGATTTGAATTTCATTCGGAAATATTTTCCAATTCAGAAACTTTAAGCAACTCAATGATTTTCATGAGAGAAGATAAAATAACTTCTTCAAAACATGTGAAATATGAGTTGGAAGTTTTAAAAGAATTAAATTCAAAGTCCGATTGAAATTATTTTCAATTTGGAGTTACTTGGTTTTATTCAAATTATTTTTCTCCAAAAATAAAATATACGGAAAATAGGGTAAAATGATTCCCTGCAATAGAAAATTGGAGAGAAAGAAATTTGAATTTATTTTGGTATTTTTAAAAATGATTTTTACTGGATTTTGTAAGAGGAGTAGCACTCTTTGCTTTATTTGAATTTTTGTGAATTTTATTTTGAGCTAGAATAATGTTCATGTCGTAGAAAATATTTTTCTAAAAATTGTGATATATTATATGCCTATATAATTTATTTATTTTATTTATCCTTTTCGTTTGACTTTATTTCAAAAAAAATCTCCGCCGACTGGGCCGAAGCCCAGTAGGCCAACCGGCCACCCGCGCGCACCGCCTTCCACCCGGAGTCCGCCCGGCCTCCCACTCACCGGAGCCATACGAGCTCGGGAGAGCTTCCCGAGGTTCGCCGCCCCTCCCCTATAAAACCCGATGCCCGGCCCCGCCTCTCTCTCTCCTCCTCCTGCGCCACAGCACCACCGCCAGAGCCACCAGACGCCACACCAGATTCGCCGCTTTTGCTCACCACACAAAGATTTCTCGCCAGCCGCTGCTGCTCCACCATCACATTGTCTCTTGCTTTCACCACGCCAAGCAAGCCGCTGCCCGCCTCAAGATCGCCGACGCCGCCGCCCCGACGCCTGCGCCGGAGTTCGCCGCTGGCCGGACCCACTCCGCTGCCCATCGAAAACCGCCCGCCGCTGGTTTTCTCGCGAAAACTGCCTAAACCGCCGAACCGGTATAACCGTCGAAAACCCGCCCCGGTTTATTTTTTATTCGTTTTCGGTTTTACCGTTAGATCGTTTTTTATTAGGTTTAGTTATATAGAGAACGTTCACTGGTTAGGCCTCTGTAGTGGACGAATTCGTCGCTTATGCTTCTGTAGCGAACATTCATTCAATAGGATTTTTATTTTTTCTTTCTAATTTTGGCAAGGGACCCATCCGTGAATATTATATTTACTGATTAGTCTCTGTACTTCATTCGATCACTACTTCTCGCTCGTTTGTCGAAATCCAACGAAACCACGCCCACTTCTTCGTTATGAACCCCCTCTATCCAGATAATCAACTTAAACAGATTTGATTTGAATCTTCGTTTGATCGTAACTTGAGTTTTATAACTCCGTTTGAGTTGATTATTTTTGCAAATTAAATCTCTTGACCTAAACTTTCTGATAAGGCAATATTCACATAATTTTGGTACTGTTAGAAATTATTTTATGTTGCAAGAGTTATTTGCTTGGTTTTGATGTTTTCCGAATTGTCTTCTTCGTTCTTCCCGATCTTTTGAGTGATTGCTTATGTGTGGTTACGATTGCTTGCTCACGATAGATTGACCGTAGTGTGACGAGTAGAACTATCAGGAGTTATTCGTGCAAATCATTTTCATCAATAGTACAAGGCAAGTTCACACTTTCATCATATCCCCTTTACTACCCAGTTTTTATGCATAAGTTTCAACCCTCAAAACTTTGCATGAGTAGGATTGATAACATGTGGGTTGTCGGAGTAATGGGCCACGGGTAGCCTAACCCGAGCCCCAGAACCTTTCAAGCCATCGGGGCCGGCTGCGCCCCTCAAGACGTCAAGATGGAGCGCCGCATTCTGGTAGCCGGCTGGCCAAACGGCCGACCGCCGGAAGAAGGTTACGCTTAAGAAGACGGCTCCAACACGGGCCGACTCCTGGCAGGCGGCCTCCAGAGAGGCCGGCTCCTAGCAGTCAGCCCACGGTGCCCTTAGAGTCTACGCCCCCATTAAGAAGACGAGAAAGGGTGATGCTACAGTGTAGCCCATCACCTCAGATCTGTGGTCGGGCGAGGCCACAAGGTTCGCACAGCGGAGATCTCCGCCCGGCGCGGCACTATTGCCACTCCACCCCTGATGTCACTCATGTCAGGCGAAGCCCTGCTCCCACGACCGTCTGTCGGTACGGCCCGAAGACGACGGGCCCTACCGATTAGCGAGAGCCCGGAAGACGGCTAGAGCCTCACCAGTCGGACCCGAGGGAGGCCGACCCCCGGCAGTCAGCCTGCCCCTTCCTCGGGGCCCACACGTCATTAATCAGATAAGACGTGGAGTGGCTACAGTGATCTCCCGCCAGGCGGTGGGACTGTAGCCACGCCCCCTGACCAAGCAAGCGTCATTAGCGTTATGTCTATAGTAATCACCAGCCAGCAAGACCCGTGAGCGGCTGAGGCGGCCTGTCGGCTCTGCATTGATTGAACCAAGGGGGCCCACAAGGCGGCGGGTTCAAAGAGTCGGGCGGAGAAGCCGCACAGAGAGACTGACGGCCGGGACCTACACACGGCCGGATTACCATTGTATCCCTAGGAGGCAGGACTAGGGGTGTTATCTCCTAGGAGAGCCCCGAACCTGGGTAAGGTGCGCCGACGTTCGTGTCTACGCCTTATCCCGCTTCCAGGCACCGGCGACGTTCTACTCCCTCCCACCATGATAAGCCATCCATTGGCATATGTCGCACCAACCCCCGACATTTGGCGCCCACCATGGGGCGAGGTGCACCGTCTCCCGGAGATCTGTTCTGGACGGGAACCTTGTTCCTTCCCGGCGAGCGCAGCCAGCCCGGCATGCCAGACGGAGTCTGCGCCGACGCGCTGCACGGCGCGGAGGTCGTCTGTGCAGCGAGTTCCCTCGCTGATCCTGTTGGCGAGGTTTTCCTCTCCGACGAGCCCGCATCCGACGCAGGCACCGAGGGCCCCGAGAGCCGCCTCGTGAGCCTCCTCGATCAGCTCCACGTCTCCAGCGAGCCAGCTGTAGACTTGGAGTCGGTTGGCTCCACCGACTCGATGCTTGTCGACTCCGACACGGCGTCGCTTGACGCGTTCCCCACCAACGTGGTGGTCTACGACGAGCCGCTTCCTCGCGCGGAAAGCGGCGGCAGCACCGTCACGGAAGTGCTCGTCATCAGCCACGGCGAGCACTCCGGCGGAGGTGGCCAGGATCCGTTGCAGGCGGAGATACAAACCTGGATGCGCCCATCCCGGAAGACGCCGACGCCGAGATGCTGGAGGCACGCCGCATCCAGCTCGTCGAGAGCGCCAACCGGCTGGCCAGCATGAGACGCCTTTCGGAGGCCTACCAGCGTGAAATGGACCGTACCGTCGGTGGCACGCCAGCTCCTGGTGAGCCTAGCCGCATTGGCCAGATCCGGCAGCGTGGTGCAACCATCGCCAGCTTGTTTGGGACAGATCGCCCCATCTATGCCACACCTGCAGAAAACATACGGGCTGCCCAGGCTGCAGCAAATGAGCTAGACAAGCTCGAGGGCGACGAGCGTCGCCACATAACGGAGCGGGTCCAGCAGCTCCTTGAGGCGGCTGCTGAGCAGCAAGACGCCGGGTGCCACACTGAAGCGCCCAATCGGCGAAACGACAACCCGCCTCCTTGCCGTGACCAAGGCGCGACATCCTGGACGCCGACTAGCGGCGTCCGCGATAGAAGAGACAAGGAGCCGGCTGCTAGCCGCAGCCGGACTCGTATCACCATCGAGAGCGACCAAGACGGCTGCCCAAGAGCAGTGCAACAACGAGACGACTGTCCGCCTCCTCCTCCCCATACGGAGAGGCGCATTTCCCCGCCGCCTGTTGATCAACCGTCACTCGGCGACCGCCTTGGCCGCCGAGAAGGAATCGGAGAAAACGACGCCCGCCACCGGATCGATCGCCTCAAACGATCCCAGGCGCTAGAAGAAGAAGATGAGCTGGGTCCGCCTTGCTTCGGCCCCCGCATCCGAGACAAACCTTTCCTCAAAGGGTTCACGCTCCCGAGAGATACACCCAAGTACACTGGCTCCATGAAGCCGGAGGACTGGCTGGTCGACTACTCCACACCGTCAGCATCACGAACGGCAACAAGCGCGTTGTCGTGAAGTACGTTCCGCTCATGCTCCAGGGCACGACCCGGACATGGCTGAACAGCCTGAAGTCCCGCAGCATCAACAGCTGGGTTGATTTCAATGAAGCATTCATCCGCAACTTCACCAGCATGTACAAGCGGCTGCCCAAGCCTCGCCAACTCTCCTTGTGCGTCCAAGGCCCCAACGAGTCGAATCACGACTACCTCACGCGCTGGGCCGAGCTACGCAACTCTTGTGAGGGCATGCACGAGGTGCAGGCCATCGAGTATTTCACTGCCGAGTGCCGAGAGGGCACCCTCCTCAAGCACAAGCTCCTCTGCGATGAGCCGATGACCCTCGACAAACTGCTGATGATAGCCGACAAGTACGCCACCGCCGACTCCTCCATGAAGACGGAGATCCAAGTCAATGTGTCGGGCAAGGTGGTCCCTCAAGATCCTCGGACCCCGGCTGGTGACACCAGTCGGAGACAGCAACCGAACGAAAACAAGCGTAAGGCCATGCAGCCGGCTTCCTCGAGCCGGCAGGTGGCAACAGTCGAAGATCAGCAGTCGGAAGGACAGCCTCCCCCCAAGCGCCAGAAGGGTGGCAAGCCCAACTGGTTGCCCGCCTTCTCATACGAGCATACCCTTGAAGCACCTTACAAATTCCATAGCGGTGCGAAGCCATCCAACCATACGACTCGGAAGTGCTACTGGCTCACCAGGATCGCCAAGGGCGACTGACTCCAGCCCGCTCCGCCAGCCGGCCCGCCTCCTCCTCCTCAAGAGTCATGGTTCGCCACGGCGCGATACAAGATGAATACCCTGAGGAGCATGGAGCCTATGTTGTGTTCACCAGCATGGCCGACGACAGGCGCAACAGACGGCAACAGCAACAAGAAGTGAATGCGGTAGCATCAGAGCCCCCGAATTCATGCAGTGGTCTGAGAAGCCCATCAGCTGGAGGAGAGTCGACCACCCAGAAGTGATGCCTAATCCTGGCTCCTATGCTCTGGTGTTGGATGCCACCTTTGCTACCGAGAGGAGAGCTTCTCGTTTTTCCCGAGTTCTGATAGATGCCGGCAACATCATCAACATCCTGTACAAGGATACCATGGAGAAGTTGGGAATCAAGCAGAGACATCTTCAGTCCAGCCGGACTGTTTTCCATGGCATAGTTCCTGGCCTTTCCTGCTCACCAATCGGCAAGACTCAGATAGATGTCCTCTTCGGGGACAAAAGTCATTTCCGCCGAGAGCCAGTCTGGTTTGAGGTGGTGGACCTTCAGAGCCCCTATCATGCACTGCTTGGCCAGCCTGCTCTGGCCAAGTTCATGGAGGTCCCCCACTATGCCTACCTCAAGATGAAGATGCCGAGCTCCAAGGGAATCCTGACCATAGCAGGAGACTACAAGAGGTCGTCCGCCTGCATAGCAGAGAGCAGCCGGTTAGCCAAGTCCCTCATGATCGCGGCTGAGAAGCGGCTCCTTGACCGGGTTGTGGCAATGGCTGGCAAGCAGCAGGAAATGTCACCCAACCCCAAGGAGTCGGAAGCTGTGGGCTCGTTCAAGCCAGCCAAAGAGATAAAGAAGATAGCCTTGGACCCGGAGCACCCGGAGAGGCACGTTGTCATAGGTGCAAACCTTGACAGCAAATAGGAAGGCGAGCTCGTCGATTTCCTCCGTGAGAATCAGGACATTTTTGCATGGTCACCCAAGGACATGCCGGGTGTTCCGACGGAATTCGCCGAGCACAAGCTTCACGTCCGGTCTGATGTCAAGCTAGTAAGGCAACCCTTGCGCCGTCTGTCAAAAGAAAAGAGAAGAGTTGTTGGAGAAGACATAGCCGGCTCCTAGCAGCCGGCTTCATCATGGAAGTGTTCTTTCCAGAGTGGTTAGCCAACCCGGCCTTGGTGCTGAAGAAGAACAAGAAATGGTGCATGTGTATTGATTGTACCAGCCTCAAAAAAGCATGCCCCAAAGACCCGTTTGCTTTGCCAAGAATTGACCAAGTGATTGACTCCACAGCCGGATCCGAGCTGTTGAGTTTTTTGGATGCGTACTCAGGATACCACCAGATCAAGCTGAACCCGCCGACAGTCAAGACCGCCTTTCATCACGCCCATTCGAGCCTTCGCTACCTAACCATGACGCTCAGTTTAAGAAATGCCATACGCTTCAGCTGCTATGCGTATGTTCCTCAAACAACTCGGCCAAAACGCCCATGTCTATGTGGATGATGTTGTGGTGAAGATAGAGAAGCGTGGAATGCTGCTAGAAGACCTTAAGGAGACCTTTGAGAACTTGCACCGATTCAGATCAAGCTCAACCCGGAGAAATGCGTCTTTGGAGTACCAGCCGGCCAGCTTCTTGGCTTTCTGGTCTCAGAGGGCGGCATAGAATGCAACCCTGTGAAGATCAAGGCAATCGAGAGGATGGAAGTGCCCACTCGACTGCTGCACGTGCAAAAATTCACCGGCTGTTTGGCATCCATCAGCCGTTTCATCAGTCGGCTGGGCGAGAAGGCTCTTCCCCTATACTAGCTAATGAAGAAGACCACTTTTTTCGAGTGGAATGACAAGGCGGATGAAGCTTTTCTCTAGCTCAAGAAGATGTTGACCACTCCGCCTGTCCTAGCGGCTCCGACTCCTAAGGAGCCCATGCTCCTATACAGCGCCGCTACCAGCCGGGTGGTCAGCACAGTCATAGCGCTGGCACGCAAGGAAGAAGGCAAATCACTACCAGTCCAAAGACCGGTGTATTACCTGAGTGAAGTGCTGTTCGCCTCCAAGCAAAACTACCCCCACTACCATAAGATGTGTTACGGCGTGCATTTTTCCGCCAAGAAACTGAAACCATACTTCCAAGAGCACCCAATCACTGTGGTTTGCACATCACCGCTTGCCGAGATGCTTCAGGCCGAGTGGCCAAATGGGCCATAGATCTGGCCCCTACAACATCTACTACTAGCCTCGCACCGCCATCAAGTCACAAGCACTGGTCGACTTTCTCGTTGATTGGGCCGAGACCCAGTACCATCCGCCTGCGCCAGACTCCACCCATTGGCGAATGCACTTTAAAGGTTCCAAGATGCGCACCGGCTTGGGAGCCGGCATCGTCCTCACCTCTCCCAAAGGTGACAAGACCAGATATGTGCTGCAAATCCATTTCGCTGCCTCCAACAACGTCGCTGAATATGAAGCACTCATTCACGGGCTCCGGCTTGCCAAGGAACTCGGGATCCGCCGGATAATGTGCTATGGTGATTCTGACTTGGTGGTCCAGCAGTCGTCAGGTGACTGGGACGCCAAGGATGCAAATATGGCGAGTTACCGTTTCCTCGTACAGCAACTCAGTGGATACTTTGAAGGGTCTGAGTTTCTCCATGTGCCAAGGAATGACAATGAGCAAGCAGATGCCTTGGCATGAATCGGCTCCACCCAGTAAGCAATACCAACTGGCATCGCCCTACAACGCCTCCGCAAGCCGTCTGTCAAGCCATCGCCAGAGTTGGATTCCATCTTTGTGCCGGCTCTTCCTGAAGCAGTCAGATCCGACTTGAGGACCCCATCAGCCGGCACGAGGAATTCGGCAAGCGACCCGGGGACTGCAGTAGCCGCACCCGGTCCGGGGACTTCAGAGCCCGACTCGGGGACTGCAGCAGTCGGCCCAGGGAGTTCGTCGACTCAGCAAGCGACAGCTGACTCCAACCCGCCGCATCCCGGCCCAACCGCCCTCGTGCAAGTATCAGTGTTAGCAATCGAACAAATCGCAGTGCCTTCATGGGCCAAGCCCATCCTCAACTTCCTGGTGAACAAAGAGCTGCCGACTGATGAGATCTCAGCCCGGCAGGTGCAACACCGGGCAGCAACATACACCATAGTCAACAGAGAGCTTGTAAGGTGCAGTGTCACTAGTGTCTACCAGTGCTGCGTGGAGCCGGAGCAAGGCCAAGCAATCCTCAAAGACATTCATCAAGGCAAGTGTGGTCACCACGCGGCTTCAAGAGCACTTGTGGCCAAAGCTTTCCGCCACAGTTTTTTCTGGCCGACTGCTCTAGAAGACGCCAAAGATCTGGTCCAGAAATGCAAAGGGTGCCAGAAGTTCTGCTCACAACCACATCAACCGGCTTCTGCACTCAAGACTATCCCCATTGCCTGGCCCTTTGCCGTCTGGGGCCTGGACATGGTGGGTCCATTCAAGACGGCGCGCGGCGGCATGGCTCATATGCTTGTCGCGGTGGACAAGTTCACCAAGTGGATAGAAGCAAAGCCAATTAAAAAATTGAATGGTCCAACTGCTGTGACTTTCATCTCCGACATGACCATCTGATACGGCATACCGCAGAGCATCATCAGCGACCACGACACGAACTTCGGCAAAGGCGCCTTGGCCCGTTTCTGCACGACGTAGGGCATCCGACTGGACTTAGCGTCCGTTGCCCACCCGCAGTCAAACGGCCAAGTGGAGCGAGAAAATGGACTCATTTTGTCCGGCATCAAGCCCCGAATGGTCGGGCCTGTGGAGCGTTCGGCCGGCTGCTAGCTCGACGAGCTGCCGGCCGTCCTCTGGAGCCTGCGCACAACTCCGAACATGTCAAGCGGCTTCACGCCGTTCTTCCTCGTATACGGTGCCGAGGTAATCATCCAGACGGACATAGAATTCAACTCCCCTCGAGTCACCATGTACACCAAAGAGGAGGCAGAAGAAGCACGACAAGACAGTGTCGATCTGCTGGAAGAGGGCTGGCTGCTGGCACTCAGCTGGTCCACCATCTACCAGCAGAACATGCGTCGACACTACAACCAAAAGGTCAAGCCAAGATCCTTCCAAGAGGAAGACCTTGTGCTCCGGCTAATCCAGCGAACGGCCGGCCAGCACAAGCTCTCGGCACCTTGGGAAGGCCCCTTCATCATCAGCAAGGTGTTGGGAAACGGCTCCTACTACCTCATCGATGCTTAGAAGTCTCGAGCACGCAAAAGAGGTGACTCCGGCAAGGAGACAGAGCGACCATGGAATGCAAACCTCCTTCGAAGGTTTTACATTTGATGCAGCATGTACCACGCCAACTTTTGTATTAAGTATGAAGACTCCGGGTCCCCCGAGAAGATCTCGGGGACTGCCCTCTTTTATCTATGTGATAAGTATTACGCATGTTAGTTGTGTTATTTAATTTATCCGTCTGGCACCGGGTTCGACCAGTCGACCCGGGGACTCACCTCCTTGTACTATGTAATACTTCCTGCAGCCGGACAAGTAATATATTGGCACTCAAGCTTTCTCCTGCCAGAGGCCGCAGCTCACAGAGCGACTGTCCGGTTGGCAGGAGTTAAGGCAGAGAGGGTGCCTGCATGAAAAGTGGCTAAGGACCCAAAGCATGCACGTAGTCCAAGCCGACTTCCCACTTCGCCGACCCGCTGCTGAGCAGCCGGCCAGCCAACTTCTACTTAACTTGCTAGAAAACTCTAAACCGGCTAAGTACTTGCCTCCCCAAAGTGGCCAAGTACTTGACTCCGCCACAGTCCGCAGAGCGGCTGTTTGGCTGGCAAGACGGCAACCAAGGGAAAGCGGCAAAGGAAAAAAAGCCAAAAGAGCAAAAAGAAAGGAAAGATAGAACTCGACAAATATATTTACACACCAAAAGGCCCTTGGCCGGCATTCAACATATGTCTCAAATACACCCGCGGGTGGAATTGTGCGAGATTAACAAAGTTGGTCGAGACTGATAGACAGGTAAAAACAAAGATAAACTGGCGGCCTAGGGAGCAGCAGACGGCTTTAGTGAAGCGTAGGAGTCGATGGTGCCGGTTGGTGGAGCGGCCGGCTGGTCAGTCGCCGCTTGGTCGCCTTCAGTAGCAGCCGGATCGCTCGGGTGTGGCTCGTTGCTGGAGGCACGGTCGAGCTGAGGCTAGTCGTCCACTCCGACCTCTGGCGCCTCCTCTTCACCTTCCTCCTCCTCCTCGTCTTCTTCCTCGCCGCTGGAGTTGATCACCTCGGTCGAGTCCTCGCCGTCCTCCGGGTTCAGCCCGAATCATTCTGGTGGCACCTCGGCGCCGTTCTCGGCCCGCTCTGGGATGAGACACTGGTGTTGGTATACTCGGCGATTGCCGCCGCGCGCTTGAAAAGGTCATCCTCCACTGCCAATAGCTCCTCCAAGGCCTCCTGCCGAAACATGGTCAACTGGGCTAGATTTAGCCCAGGGTACCACGCCTTGACAAACTCCAAGGCCCGGTGTGCTCCAGCTCGGGCCGAGGAGCCCTTCTAGGCCTCAAGACGACTGGCCGCCACCTCCAGCCAGTCGGCAGTCCGAATGGGAGTGCGCGGTGCCGGCATGTCCGGCCACAGGGCAGCGATCGCCTGGGCGCCGACACGCTGAAGACGGCGCAGTATCCGGTGAGCCAGCCGAAGACGGGCCTCGAAGCTCAGGAGCTGCTCGCCAAGGGTCCGGGGCGTTGGCAGCAATCTGCGCACCTTCCGCCCTCCGTCCTTCGTGATCAGCTTCGATGGCCTGATTGGTGGTGTCAGAATGACCAGGGAAGAAGTCTGCCAGAAAAGAAAGCGAAGAGCCAAAGTTAGAGATGAGAGGACGGCTCGGTCAGCAGCTGGCAGCTCAAAGAAGGAAAAAGAGGGAAGCTCACCGTCAACTATATCTTCAATCTCACCAAAGCCGGCAGTCAGCATCGCCTCCTTGTCAGTCCAGGCAGAGCGTTCAGTCGCGAACTCAGCAAGGAGGCTGGTCTCCTTGTCCTCCGCCTCCTTTTGGGCCTTCTTGAGAAGCTCCACCTGTTCTGCGAGTTGAGTGACCAGCAGGTCATGCTCTTGGACCAGCTTGTTGCATTCCGCTTCTTTGGCACGCAGCACGGTGTTGGCTTCACCCAGCTACTGCTGAAGGGTGGCATTGGTCTCTGCGAGAGTAGAAAAATAAAAAGGCGTTAGTAACCAACAGAGAAGAAGCACAAGTTGCGGGGAGATCCGCCCGATCGCTCAACAATGGCCCGAATCTCGGGATTATAGCCAGCGCTCCAGCGCGCCCAAGGAGAAAGAAGTCATCAATAGCAACCAAAAGAAGAACAGTTGCCGGGGAGATCCGGCCCAACTGATCAGCAGTCGGGCCGAATCTTGGGGACTACAGCCCGCGGGTGCGCCAGCGGGCCCCCGCAGAAAAATAAGAAGACTTACTCCGGCTCTCCGGCAAGTCGACGGCACGTTGATTCAACTCCTGGAGTTTGGAGTTGAAGGCGGCCGCACGGAGGTTATGATAATCCTACAGCAAAGACATTAGCACTCGGAGCTTGCCAATTGAAGATCCGAGCCACATGCTCAGTAGCCGGCCCGAAACTCGGGGACTACACCCTGTGGGTATGCTGGCGCGCCCCCATGAAGCAAGACAAGAATTAAAAACAAAGGAGCAAGAAGCATACCAGGATGGCTTCTCGTGACTCCAAGAACGCCTTGTTGAAATGCTTAAGAGCATCGGCCTCGGCGCGGAGCTTGGCCTGAACATCCAGAATTGCCTTGTTCAGAGGGCCCGTCCTGCCTCCCCGCACCCACTCGGTGGGCGCGCGCGCTGGTCGCCTCGGTGTCCGGGATCGAAGAGCTTGCGGCGCCGGTCTCCAGCGGGCGTGGCACCGAGGCCGCCTTTGCGAGCCGGCGGCGTGTCAGGGTGCGGACCTAGGGAGTCGGGCCTGTCGCCATCTCGTGCCCGGCTGGTGGCGCCGGCGGGTCGGCCGGTTGTTTGTCTCACGCCTCCTCAGAAGGCGGCGGCTGGGGCACGATCACGTCCGACATGACGACATCGCCGCCATCCCTCTCCATGATCGGGTGCTCATCGCCGGCTCCCCCAGTCGGCGCCACAAATTCTGGCGGTGGCGGCGCGGAGTTCAGGGGGGTGACGAATATCGCCGACAGGCGGCGCGTGGCCTCCTCGGCCTGCTTCTTCACCGCGGCGGCTGCCTCAGCCTAGGCCAGCTTCTTCAGGGCGGCAACCTCCGCCTTCTCCGCTTCCGCCCTCTCCAGGCGGGCGGCCTCCTGCTCCTCGTGCACCTCCCGCGCGTTTCGCTCCGTCGCCTCCCGGAGGTCGATGCCCGGATCGATTCGTCGGGTGGTGGCAGAGGTCTCCGCCGACCCAATGATGGAGGCGGCGGCCGACTTCTCAAGAGAGAGCGGGGCCCTAAGTCAAGAAAACAAAGCAAAGGAAACTAAGAAAGAATCAACAAGAAAAAAAAAGAAAAAGCACGGGAGAAGATGCTTACGCCGACACCATGGGAGGCACTTTCGGCTGCTTCTGAAATTTGGCCGCCTTCGCGGCGGCTTCCTTCCGCCGGGTTGCGGCAGTCAGGTTCTTGGCCTTCTTCGGCACGCTCCTGAACAAGACGGCGCCTTGCTTGCGCTTCCGCGTGTCGCCTCGAGCAGTCGGCTCGGCGGAGGGGCCAACGTCCGCCTTCCCCGCGCCTCGTGAAGGGCGCGGGTCGTCTTCCTCATCGTCGTCGTCGGGCCAGGTCTCGATGCCGCCTTCCTCAGAGCCACTGGCTCCATAAACGCTGCCTGTTGCGGTGTCCTCCAAGGCGGCTGCCCCCAAGTCGGGGTCGTCCACGTCGCTCACGGCCCGGTCCGGTGCGTAGTCACCACCCGGCCCCACGACAAAGCGCTGCCGCCAAGACATGTATATCTGCATCCCAAAGTCCGATTGCTCAAGATCACCAGACGGAACAAAGATGAAGTATTAAAGAAAGGAGACACTGAATAGTCTTATGGTGGGTGGCGGGTCCGCGCGAGAGTACGACGGCTTGCCGAACTGCCAGGACTCCTCCAGCTTGAAGCCGGAGATCTCGTTCACCAACTTGCCCACCTCGGCAGCCGGCATCTCCTTGGTGCTCAGCCGGCATGGGTCGCGATGCCCACTCATCCGACTGATCAGGTGAGGCCGGCCTTGGAGCGGGAGCACCCGGCGCACGACGAAGGCAACCAACAAGTCAGTCGCCTTGAGGCCCTTAGAGTTGGTCAGCTCCCGGAGTCGTTGGATGGCAGCGGCGCCGTCTGCCGACACCGGCTTCGGCTTATAGCCCCAGCTGGCCCGAGGCTCAGCCGGCGGGCCGGCTACATAAGCCGGCAGGTTGAGAAAGTCGACAGCCGGGTCGACGTTCTCGACGTAGAAGTAAGATTGCTGCCACATCTTGACCGACTGTGGCAGCTTGACGGTGGGGAAGGCGTTCTTCAAGGACGGCCGGCGCACCGTGATGAAGGCACCGTAGTGGGCAGCCACCTCCTAGACGGAGGGGCCCAGCTTGGTGTAGAAGAATGCTCCCCACAGCTTGATGGTGGGGAGGATGCCGAGCTAGCTTTCGCACATCGTGATGAAGGTGGCCAGGAGCATCACCGTGTTAGGCGTGAGGTGATGAGGCTAGAGGTGATAGAACTCGAGGAACGAGCGGAGGAAGCCGCTCGCCGGCAGGCCGAAGCCGCGGATGAAGTGTGAGCTGAAGACGACCCGCTCGCCCTCCCCTGGCGCCGGCGAGATCTCCCCCTCCAGCGGCACGCCCGCCTTCACGTAGCCCGTGCCGGGGAGGCGCCGCGTGTCGCAGAGGAAAGCGATGTGGTCTTCATGGACATTCAACCCGTCCCAGTCCCCTCCATGCTCGCGCGCCATGGAGAGCTCGACGAAAAGAGCGGCGTGGTGGGAGAGCTGAGTTTGGGGCGGGACCCAGAGGGCTCGGAGTCGAGCAGCGGTGGAGCTCCGGTGGAGCTAGGGGGAGCTACAGCGAGAGGAAGAAGGAGGAGGGAAAATGGGGTGGAGAGGCGTGCGTGCTTTGCCGCTCCCTCTCCTCCCCCTACTTATAGCCTGCGGGCTATGAAGCCGAGGGGGCGGGCGTGCGATCGTGGGATTAACTGTGCCCATGACCCTACGCTCCCACCTTTACCACGCGAGTTACTGCGCGCAGTAACACCGCGGGGAAACCCAACGGCCCGCTTCGGCCGCAGCGGATCCGCTCGCGTGCCGAGGCCCGGTCGTGGCAGGCCCCACCGCAACAAGGCCCCATCACGCGCGTGGGCTGGCAGGCTGGCCCGGCTGGCTGGCGCCATGTGGCACGCCCCGGACGGGCGGCGGGCCTAGAAGCTTAGCTAGCACACCACCTAGCTCGCGCCGCTGCATTCAAAATTCCAGATAAACCCGACTGGACGTGGCCAACTCCCTCAGGCGGCTTGCCAGGAGTCGGACGAAGCTTCCACCCATAGCACCCGGAGGATGAAACTGTTGAGGCTTCTCGGCCCCTCAGCCGTGGTGCCTCACCAGCTTCGGGGACTACTGTCGGAGTAATGGGCCACGGGTAACCTAACCCGAGCCCCAGAACCTTTCAAGGCATCGGGGCCGGCTGCGCCCCTCAAGACGTCAAGATGGAGCGCCGCCTTCTGGTAGCCGGTTGGCCAAACGGCCGACTGCCGGAAGACGGCTACGCTTAAGAAGACGGCTCCAAGACGGGCCGACTCCTGGTAGGCGGCCTCTAGAGAGGCCGGCTCCTAGCAGTCGGCCCACGGCGCCCTCAGAGTCTGCGCCCCCATTAAGAAGACGAGACATGGTGAGGCAACAGTGTAGCCCATCACCCCCGTATCCAGGGCGGGGCGAGGCCACAATGTTCGCGACAGCGGAGATCTCCGCCCGCACGGCATCATACACTCCGCCTCGATGTCACTCCTGTCAGGCGAAGCCCTGCTCCCACGACCGTATCTCGGTACGGCCCGAAGACGACGAGCCCTACCGATCAGCGAGAGCCCGGCAGACGGCTAGAGCCTCACCTGTCTGACCCGAGGGAGGCCGCCCCCCAGCAGTCGGCCTGCCCCTTCCTCGGGGCCCACACACCATTAACCAGATAAGACGCGGAGTGGCTACAGTGATCTCCCGTCAGGCGGTGGGACTGTAGCCACGCCCCCCTGACCAAGCAAGCGTCATTAGTGTTACGGCTACCGTAATCAGCAGCCGGCAAGACCCACGAGCGGTAGTGGCGCCCTGTCGGCTCCGTACCAGACCAACCGGCAGGGTCCACCATGCGGTGGGCCCCAGAAGCTGGCGGAGAAGCCGGCGACCGGAGAGACTGACGGCCGGGACCTACACACGGCCGGATTACCATTGTACCCCCGGGGGTAGGCCTATATAAACCCCCCAGGGCACCCATGCAAAGGGTTCGAACCTGTTAGAATTAGACCAGCACCTAGGGGGGGAGGAGAGCAAGCCTTGCCTTCTTCTACCTCTAGCAAACAACTCAAGGAGCACCATTGTACTCACTAGCGCCTTAGTGATCATGTTGAGGCCCTGCAGAGCAGGACTAGGGGTGTTATCTCCTAGGAGAGCCCCGAACCTGAGTAAAGTGCGCCGACGTTCGTGTCTACGCCTTATCCCGCTTCCACGCACCGGCGACGTTCTACTCGCTCCCACCATGATAAGCCATCCATTGGCATATGTCGCACCCAACCCCCCGACATGGGTATTGGGAAGTAGTTGATGAGGTTGGAACCTATTGTCTGGCATTCAACCCTTCGGAGTTACTACGTTATGCTTATACTGCTATGCTATGCTCGTAGACGTGGATTGGGTTTGAGTGTATCCATGACAGATGTGAGATTATTATTTAATGGATAACTTAAGGTGGTTACTTTAATACACATCTGGGTGGATTGGTTGGGGCACCCTGGAGCATCCAGTGGTTTGCCCGGGCACCTGGAGAACCCAGTGCTTGCCCAAGGGGATCTCGGAGGACCCGTGTGATCACCCTATGGAATGCCACCCAGGCTCAAAGGGATCATAAGATTATTCATGCTAGAAACTTCCGTGTGCAGCCACAAGCCATTATGGGCTCTGGCATAGTTGAGTAAGTTGTGTGAGCTCTTGAAGAGGTGGACTAGCAGATGTAGGGGGGTTGTAGGTGTACCGGTCTGCCCAGAGTAGAGAGCAAATTCTTCCGAAAGATTGTGTCTCGGTCATCCGTTTCTCAAACACCATGAAGTGCGAGAAATCCAACGGAGGAAACCGAGTCTTGTGGGGAAAAGTGCGCAAACCTCTGCAGAGTGTACAAACTAATCATGATTAGCCGTGTCCCCGGTTATGGACAACTTGAGTATCTGGTTCTTGAATTATTATGTTGATCTCATCACTCTAATTTAATTAATTTGTTGGGTTGATGATTATGTTAATTTGGGGTTGAGTTGGAGGAACCTTCTCAGTGTCTTCAACCAATTTTGATAGTTAAACAAAATATGTTCGTTTGTTGTAGGGAAAAACTGGCTTTTCACAAAAACATTATAACCATAGAGCCTCCACCTGCCATATATGCATGTAGTGATAGCTATTATTCATCATTGCTCTACAGTGTGAATTTGCCAGTACATTCAATGTACTGACCCTTTGTGGCTGCAACGTCTCATGTTGCAGGATTCTTACGACGAGTAAGTGATACATTAGGGTTACGATTTCTACACTCAACTTTGTCGTTGGTGTTGAATGGAATCCACAACCTTGTCGTTACTTCCGCTATTTGGATTGAGGTAATAGTATTTACGTTATTTTATACATGTGATTTACCTCTGTTATAAATCCTCGAGTACTGTGTGTGTCAGCATACCGATCCAGGGATGACACTTAAGCACAAAGACTTGACCGTCTGTGGTCGGGTCGCTACAAAATGGTATCAGAGCACATGTTGACTTTAGGACGTGACCCTAGAAACTGGCAAGCCCATAGGCAAAGATTTATCTCTACAACTTCATTTTTCAAAAAGATATTTTACCTCTCTTCTCTTCTGAGCTTATTCAACAAAATTCCCTTTTAGTGAGACTATACCCCTTTTCCCTTTTAACCACACGAAGATTCGACTAAGTGGACTACTCCAAGAAGTACAAGATATCAGACAACTAAGACCACTTCGGAATGAAGAGGATTTTACCGAGCACTATAATAATGGAAACTACAATGGTTGAAGACTCCAAAGACTAGGAGGATTTGAAGGCCCTGTAGAATTTTCCAGATTTGTATGACCTAAGAAGGCACCCCTTATGGAACTTGGCAGACTAAGTAAGCTGTCAATACCCGAGATCAAGGTGTATCGGAGAAAGACCGGAACATGGAGCATTAGAACTCAAAGTTTTGTCAAGAAAACCCTAAGGCAGGAGATATCAACTATGGAATGATAGCTCATGGAAATGACAAGAGCAGAAACATGGATATCCAAGATGTTATCGCCCGCTTATGCTATTGTCACCGTGCTGAGTTAAGCATGCATTTCTTCAGAAGGATTGGATGGTAGAAGGCTGATGGAGCACCTATCAGCAAGAGATGAAGTTATAACCTTAGCTGGTGCATCACCAGGATCTGGATTAGTACATCAAGAATTTTTAGATGGACCTTCAGGATGTCGTATTTGACAAGGAAGCATTTCGTGAAGAACTTAGGACCCAGAAGCTGAAAGTAGCCAAGCTAGAGGAGCAAAACCTTGAGATACCGGAGATTCGTCAGAAACTGAAGGATAGAAGTACCATGGTTCATGTCAAGGATGTTGAAACCCGGAAGTTTGGAATGCAACTCCAGAATAATAAATGACGCCACGAGAGACTTTGCGTCAATAGAGATGATCTGGCAAAAGGACTTGATAAGGACAAACACGACCGGAAGAAGCCATCGGAGACATGAACAAGACTTGAAGAGTGTGGCAACTTTAAGATGACCCTTAGAAGACCAAACCCCTGTTACATACCTACATTAGATGCGACATTTGTGAGTTGTCATTTGTTTGTTGTTTTTCCGACAGCCACAAAATAAATTCTGTCTTTTCAAAACTTTTGTTTGTATTGTGTGCATCTCTCTCTATCTCTCTTATCCCACCCCAAACCCATGGACCCAATAGAGGATGAATGGAGATGAGCTTGTATTTTCTGGACCGATGAGTCAATAGGAGATGGACCGATGGATTCTGAACATGGAGGATCATATGGAGAATAACCCTACAGTCGGAAGGGATACGACCCATCATGCTCTACAGTGCTTTGAAAGAGGTGCTGCTACTTGGTGGAGGATGTACCAAACCATCAATGGATGGCAAGGAGCAACCACTTGGGAAGAATTTAAGTTGACTCTGTTAAAGTCTCGGCTTGTGTCCCAGAAGTTGAAGCCTTATGGAAATGGTATGAAGATACCCTGTGCATGCAAGCTTTGTGGAGAAATAGGACAAAACCATAAAGAACACAAGGAGGAATACCCTAATTGTGAAGGAAGTCACCCAGCTGAAGAATGCCCAACTAGGCAGATCACTTGTTTCTTGTGTGAAGGGACTACCCACTACCCTGCTCAGTGTCGCATTTACCCCATGGTTTGAAGAACCATCCAGCAGAAGAAAGAAGCAATGAAAGGATCCCTCATGGAAATTTTAGAAGAACCAGTGATGAAGGAAGAGGTGGAGGACACACCCGAAGAAGAACTAATTAAACCCTGCACCAAGTTGTGCTATTCATGTGGAGAAGAAGGACACATCTCCCAAAATTGTCTGAATGGGGATCTAGTAGATTCCCGATAGAGAAAGTAGAGTATGACCCACAGGAAATAGAAGCCCTGATTGGAACGAAAAAGTCCAGGAAGAGAAGTAGATTGGATTCCAGGAAGGACCTGAGTCATATCACCTATTTCAGGTGCAAGGAATCGGGGCACTACTTCAGCAGTTGCCCAAAACGGAAGCCGAGGACCCAAGGAGGCTATATAGTTAAAAAGGAAAGCTCGAGACTTGTCAGAAGTAGTATGTTTCTGCTGTAATGAAGCAGGGCACTTTTCCAGGGATTGTCCCAAAGATAAGGAGGCTTGAGCTAAATAGTTGAGTTTGCAGCGGAAGGAATATAGTAGTAGTAGTGGGAAAAATTCTTTTTCATTGAAGTGTTGAGTTGAGGCATGTAATGGATATGCAGGAGATTGTAATAATTTGAGGATAAATAAGGTTAGCATCGTTGGTACTGATTTGGATTTTATGAGTTGTTACTCTATGAAGGAAGATTTTTGACCATTTTTGAGGATATGAGAAATATGTTCTATGGATGAATTTGTGCATTTCAAGGGTGGTAGTACCTTGCGAGGACATTTGGCCCCTGGAGAAGATAACGACATTCCACGGAGTGGACTTTGGACAGAATAAGTATGAGTTTTAACTCTATACGTGGGATACCCAAGAAGTATGAAGGGATGAAGTATTATTGGATATAAAGGAGCTATAATGTGGGTAATATGAAGAAATTGTAACTCCATGATGAGTTTGAATAATTACGTTTTAGTTTGGCGCCAACAGAAGGAAAAGAGACAGTACAATTGGATGGATTTAAGAATGCTGGGAAGCTGGATGTTGGAATAATGACCAGTTTCCCCGATGACGATTGCAAGGTTTGCAAGTGATGAGATGGGCCATAATCCACAGACCCCAGGACCTGGCAAGAAGCAAGCACACTCTTGTTGAAGGAAAAACCCTGGAAGAGATTACGACCTTACCCACTGACGATCTTATTGGAGTAACGAAAACCTGAGAGTTGTGAAGAAATGATAGATGTTTGTTTGGCTTGCAGAATCCATGGATTTATCCGAACTTAGTTCGTCGACAAGAGAAATTTTGCAATGCTTGTGAGGATGACCGAGTGTTAGAATGCGAGATTCGCTAAACCATATACACGGTAATGATTTGGGTGTGGGATGGATTGATCACCATACCGACTTACTCTTATTGTTCGCCTTGCTATATGGGATGGTAAATCTGAGTGACTTACCTATAGTAGAGAGACGACGATCAAAACCTTGTTTAAACCCTAGAATGGTATGACAATTTTCCCTTGTACAAGGAAGCTGCTGCCAATCGTAGGATATACGGTGAGGTTCAACCCAGACCCATTTCCTGCAGGAGAAACCATAAATTGTTGACCACCATGAGATATCGATATTTGTTTAGTATTGACGCCAGGCCCGTCAGCTAAGAAGAACCAGTCATAGAAGAACCTTACCAAGATGAAAGGATAGAAGGAATCACGGTAAAGGTTATGACACTACAGGAAGAGCCCAGAGAAGGAATTTTTCTAGAGAATCTGAGAAGACCGGCACTATCAAGAATAAGGATGGAGCATATGAGTTTTGATGGAACCGTAACCATGTTTCTAAGGGTGGTAGCACCCAGACCCCCTGTGATGATCAATGGATTTTGAGAAACCCCCAAACCTAACCTATTTCTTTCTACCCTCTCCGAATCTCGAGGACGAGATTCATTTTAAGGGTGGTAGGTTTGTAACATCCCAAAATTCTAAATTTTGGAATGTTATATTAAATAGATAGTTTTGATTGTTTGTTTGGTTGTGGTGTGATTGATTGACTGAAAGTGAGTGAAATTCGAAACTTTTTGAAAGTTAAATGAGAGGGAATAAAAGGACTTTCCCAAACTTTCATTTTTGCATTTATGATCTCCATAAATTCAAATTCTTTTCATCACAAAACCCTAGAGAGAAGATGACATGACTTCTTCGATTTAAATAAATGAAAAGGGTTTTTGAAAAGATTTGAATTTTTTCGGAAATATTTTCCAATTCAGAAACTTTAAGCAACTCAATGATTTTCATGAGAGAAGATAAAATGACTTCTTCAAAACATATGAAATATGAGTTGGAAGTTTTAAACGAATTAAATTCAAAGTCCCATTGAAATTATTTTCAATTTGGAGTTATTTGGGTTTTATTCAAATTACTTTTCTCCAAAAATAAAATATGCGGAAAATAGGGTAAAATGATTCCCTACAATACAAAATTGGAGAGAAATAAATTTGAATTATTTTGGTATTTTTAAAAATGATTTTTACTGGATTTTGTTAGAGCAGTAGCACTCTTTGCTTTATTTGAGTATTTGTGAATTTTATTTGGAGCTAGAATAATGTTCATGTCGTAGAAAATATTTTTCTGAAAATTTTGATATATTATATGCCTATATAATTTATTTATTTTAATTTTTTATTTATCCTTTTCGTCTGACTTTATTTAAAAAAATCTCCGCCGACTGGGCCGAAGCCCAGTCAGCCGACCGGCCACCCGCGCGCCACCGCCTTACACCCGGAGTCTGCCCGGCGTCCGACTCGCCGGAGCCGTACGACCTCGGGAGAGCTTCCCGAGGTTCGCAGCCCCTCCCCTTTAAAACCCGAGGCCCGGCCCCGCCTCTCTCTCCTCCCGCCTCTGCGCATCAGACTGCTGCCACAGACGCTGCGCCAGATCTCGCCGACTCGCCAAGGCGCCCAAGATTTCTGCCAAGCTGCCGCTGCTCCACCACCACACAAGATCTTGCTTCACCACACAAAGCCGCCGCCATCCTCGCCCAGACGCCTGGTCCCGCCTGCCAAGTAGAGAGTAAATGCTTCTGAAAGATTGTGTCTCGGTCATCCGTTTCTCAAACACCATGAAGTGCGAGAAATCCAATGGAGGAGATCAAGTCTTGTGGGGAAAAGTGCGCAAACCTCTGCAGAGTGTACAAACTAATCATGATTAGCCGTGTCCCCGGTTATGGACAACTTGAGTATCTGGTTCTTGAATTATCATGTTGATCTCATCACTCTAATTTAATTAATTTGTTGGGTTGATGATTATGTTAATTTGGGGTTGATTTGGAGGAACCTTATCAGTGTTTTCAACCAATTTTGATAGTTAAACAAAATATGTTCCTTTGTTGTAGGGAAAAACTGGCTTTTCCCAAAAACATTATAACCATAGAGCCTCAACCAGCCATATATGCATGTAGTGATAGCTATTATTCATCATTGCTCTACAGTGTGAATTTGCCAGTACATTCAATTTACTGACCCTTTGTGGCTGCAACGTCTCATGTTGCAGGATTCTTACGACGAGTAAGTGATACGTTAGGGTTACGTTTTCTACACTCAACTTTGCCGTTGGTGTTGATGGGAATCCACAACCTTGTTGTTACTTCCGCTATTTGGATTGAGATAATAGTATTAACGTTATTTTATACATGTGATTTACCTCTGTTATAAATCCTCGAGTACTGTGTGTGTCAGCATACCGATCCAGGGATGAAACTTAAGCACAGATACTTGATCGTCTGAGGTCGGGTCTCTACACTTGCACCAGTCCATAAATGGAACGCTAGAGCTTGCACACTTTGTTAGCACCTTTCGGATCGACAAAACCTTCCGGTTGCATCATATACAACTCTTCTTTAAGACATCTATTAAGGAATGAAGTTTTGACATCCATTTGCCAAATTTCATAGTCATAAAATGCGGCAATTGCTAACATGATTCGGACGGACTTAAGCATCGATACGGGTGAGAAGGTCTCATCATAGTCAACTCCTTGAGCTTGTCGAAAACCTTTCGCAACAAGTCGAGCTTTGTAGACAGTAACATTACCGTCAGCGTCAGTCTTCTTCTTGAAGATCCATTTATTCTCTATGTCTTGCCGATCATCGGGCAAGTCAGCCAAAGTCCACACTTTGTTTTCATAAATGGATCCCATCTCAGATTTCATGGCCTCAAGCCATTTTGCGGAATCTGGGCTCATCATCACTTCCTCATAGTTCGTAGGTTCATCATGGTCAAGTAACATGACCTCCAGAACAGGATTACCGTACCACTCTGATGCGGATCTTACTCTGGTTGACCTACGAGGTTCGGTAGTAACTTGATCAGAAGTTTCATGATCATCATCATTAGCTTCCTCACTTACTGGTGTAGGAATCTCTGGAACTGATTTATGTGATGAACTACTTTCCAATAAGGGAGCATGTAAAGTTACCTCATCAAGTTCTACTTTCCTCCCACTCACTTCTTTCGGGAGAAACTCCTTTTCTAGAAAGGATCCATTCTTAGCAAAGAATATCTGGCCTTCGGATCTGTGACAGAAGGTGTACCCAACAGTCTCCTTTGGGTGTCCTATGAAGACACATTTCTCCGATTTGGGTTCGAGCTTATCAGGTTGAAGCTTTTTCACATAAGCATCATAGCCCCGAACTTTATGAAACGACAACTTGGGTTTCTTGCCAAGTTATAGTTCATATGGTGTCGTCTCAACGGATTTAGATGGTGCCCTATTTAACGTGAATGCAGCCGTCTCTAAAGCATAACCCCAAAATGATAGCAGGTAATCAGTAAGAGACATCATAGATCGCACCATATCTAGTAAAGTACGATTACGACATTCAGACACACCATTACGTTGTAGTGTTCCGGGTGGCGTGAAACTATTCCGCATTGTTTCAAATGAAGACCAAACTCGTAACTCAAATATTATCCTCCACGATCAGATCGTAGAAACTTTATTTTCTTGTTATGATGATTTTCCACTTCACTCTAAAATTCTTTGAACTTTTCAAGTGTTTCAGACTTATGTTTCATCAAGTAGATATACCCATATCTGCTCAAATCATATGCGAAGGTCAGAAAATAACGATACCTGCCGTGAGCATCAACACTCATCGGACCGCATACATCAGTATGTATTATTCCAACCAAGTCTGTTGCTCACACTATTGTTCCGGAGAACGGAGTTTTAGTCATCTTGCCCATGAGGCATGGTTCGCAAGCATCAAGTGATTCATAATCAAGTGATTCCAAAAGCCCATCAGCATGGAGTTTCTTCATGCACTTTACACAAATATGACCTAAACGGCAGTGCCACAAATAAGCTGCACTATCATTATTAAACTTATATATTTTGGCTTCAATACTATGAATATGTGTATCTCTACTATCAAGATTTAGTAAAAATAGAACACTCATCAAGGGTGCATGACCATAAAAGATATTACTCATATAAATAGAACAACCATTATTCTCTGATTTAAATGAATAACCATCTCGCATCAAACAAGATACAGATATAATGTTCATGCTTAACACTGGCACCAAATAACAATTATTCAGGTCTAAAACTAATCCGGAAGGTAGATGTAGAGGTAGCATGCCGACGGCGATCACATCAACTTTGGAACCATTTCCCACGTGCATCATCACCTCGTCCTTAGCCAATCTTCGCTTAATCCATAGCTCCTGTTTCGAGTTGCAAATATTAGCAATGTAACCAGATAAAATACCCAGCGCCATCATGAGCATTAGTAAGGTACACATCAATAACATGTATATCAAATATACCTTTCACTTTGCCATCCTTCTTCTCTACCAAATACTTGGGGCAGTTCCGCTTCCAGTGACCAGTCCTTTTGCAGTAGAAGCACTCAGTTTCAGGCTTAGGTCCAGACTTGGGTTTCTTCACTTGAGCAGGAACTTGTTTTCCGTTCTTCTTGAAGTTCCCCTTCTTCCCTTTACCCTTTTTCTTGAAACTAGTGGTCTTGTTGACCATCAACACTTGATGCTCCTTCTTGATTTCTACCTACGCAGCCTTTAGCATTGCGAAGAGCTCGGGAATCGTTTTATCCATCCCTTGCATATTATAGTTCATCATGAAGCTCTTGTAGCTTGGTGGCAGTGATTTAAGAACTCTTTCAATGACACTATCAACTGGAAGATTAACTCCTAGCTGAGTCAAGTGATTGTGGTACCCAGACATTCTGAGTATATGCTCACTGACAAAACTATTCTCCTCCATTTGCAGCTATATAACTTATTGGATACTTCACATCTCTCAATCCGGGCATTTGCTTGAAATATTAACTTCAACTCCTGGAACATCTGATATGCTCCATGACGTTAAAACGTCATTGAAGTCCTGGTTCTAAGTTGTAGAGCATGATCCGTATCAACTAAACCATGTCCGGTCATCACGTGAGATGGAATAGTTTCAATGGTGAACATCACTATGTTGATCATATCTACTATATGATTCACGCTCGACCTTTCGGTCTTAGTGTTCCAAGGCCATATCTGCATATGCTAGGCTCGTCAAGTTTAACCCGAGTATCCTACGTGTGCAAAACTAGCTTGCACCCGTTGTATGTGAACGTAGAGCTTATCACACCCGATCATCACGTGGTGTCCCGGCATGACGAACTGTAGCAACGGTGCATACTCAGGGAGAACACTTGTACCTCCGTACTAAGCGAAATAAGATGCATAAAGGATAAACATCACATGCAATCATTATAAGTGATATGATATGGCCATCATCATCTTGTGCCATTGATCTCCATCTCCAAAGCACCGTCATGATCACCATCGTAACCGGCTTGAAACCTTTATGTCCATCGAAGCATCATTGTCGTCTCGCCAACTATTGCTTCTACGACTATCGCTACCGCTTAGTGATAAAGTAAAGCAATTACATGGCGATTGCATTTCATACAATAAAGTGACAACCATATGGCTCCTACCAGTTGCCGATAACTGTGTTACAAAACATGATCATCTCATACAACAATTTCTATAATCACGTCCTGACCATATCACATCACAACATGCGCTGCAAAAACAAGTTAGACGTCCTCTACTTTGTTGTTGCAAGTTTTACGTGGCTGCTACGGGCTTAGAAAGAACCGTTCTTACCTACGCATCAAAACCACAACGATTTTTCGTCAAGTTTGCTATTTTAACCTTCAACAAGGACCGGGCATAGTCACACTCGATTCAACTAAAGTTGGAGCAGACACCCACCAGCCTCCTGTGTACGAAGCACGTCGGTAGAACCAGTTTCATGAACGCGGTCATGTAATGTCGGTCTGGGCCGCTTCATCAACAATACCGCCGAATCAAAGTATGACATGCTGGTAAGCAGTATGACTATTATCGCCACAACTCTTTGTGTTCTACTCGTGCATTAACATCTACGCATAAACCTGGCTCGGATGCCACTGTTAGGGAACGCAGTATTTCAAAAAAAATTCCTACGATCACTCAAGATCTATCTAGTAGATGCATAGCAACGAGCTGGGAGAGTGTGTCCACGTAACGTCGTAGACCGAAAGCAGAAGCATTAAGTAACGAGGTTGATGTAGTCGAACGTCTTTGCGATTCAACCGATCAAGTACCGAACGCACGACACCTCCGTGATCTGCACACATTAAGCTCGGTGACGTCCCTCGAACTTCTAGATCCAACTGAGGTCGAGGGAGAGTTTCGTCAGCATGACGGCGTGCTGACGATGATGATGAAGTTACCGACGCAGGGCTTCGCCTAAGCTCTACAACGATATGACCGAGATGGAAATATGTGGAGGGGCCACTGCACACGGCTAAACAATCAACTTGTGTGTTCTAGGGTACCCCCCTACCCCCGTATATAAAGGAGCAAGGGGGAGGCCGGCCGGCCCTATAGGGCGCACCCAAGGGGGGCAATCCTACTCCTAGTGGGAGTTGGATTCCCCCCTTTCCTAGTTCTACTAGGAGAAGAAGGAAGGAGAGGGGAACGAGAAAGAAGGAAGGGGCGCCGCCCCTCCCCCTAGTCCAATTTGGACTAGGCCCATGGGGGGGCATGTGGCCAGCCCTTGGCTGCCCCTCTCTCTCTCCCCCAGGCCCAATAAGGCCCATTACTTATCCGGTGGTCCCGGTAACCCTTCCGGCACTCCGATATTTATCCGATGGCGCCCGGAACTCATCTGGTGTCTGAATAACATCGTCCAATATGTCATTCTTTATGTCTCGACCATTTCAGGACTCCTCGTCATGTCCGTGATCACATCCAGGACTCCGAACTACCTTTGGTAAATCAAAACACATAAACTCATAATACCGATCGTAATCGAACGTTAAGCGTGCGGACCCTACGGGTTCGAGAACTATGTAGACATGACCGAAACTCATCTCCAGTCAATAACCAATAGCGTAACCTTGATGTTCATATTGGTTCCTACATATTCTACGAAGATCTTTATCTGTCAAACCGCATAACAGCATACGTTGTTCCCTTTGTCATCGGTATGTTACTTGCCCGAGGTTCGATCGTCGGTATAATAATACCTAGTTCAATCTCGTTACCGGCAAGTCTCTTTACTCATTCCGTAATGCATCATCCCATAACTAACTCATTAGTCAAATTGCTTGCAAGGCTTATAGTGATGTGCATTACCGAGAGGGCCCAGAGATACCTCTCTGACATTCGGAGTGACAAATCCTAATCTCGATCTATGCCAACTCAACGAACACCATCGGAGACACCTGTAGAGCATCTATATAATCACCCAGTTACGTTGTGACATTTGATAGCACACTAAGTGTTCCTCCGGTATTCGGGAGTTGCATAATCTCATAGTCATAGGAACATGTATAAGTTATGAAGAAAGCAATAGCAATAAACTAAACGATCATAGTGCTAAGCTAACGGATGGGTCAAGTCAATCACATCATTCTCTAATGATGTGATCCCCTTCATCAAATGACAACTTATGTCTATGGTTAGGAAACTGTATTCACACATGTACTAAGTTTCCGGTTAATACAATTCTAGCATGAATAATAAACATTTATCATGATATAAGGAAATATAACTAACAATTTTATTATTGCCTCTAGGGCATACTTCCTTCAATATTCAAAGACAACCAATAGCCTAAGCTTGGGGATGCCCTGGAAGGCATCCCCTCTTTCGTCTTCGTTCATAGGTAACCTTACTTGGAGCTATATTTTATTCACCACATGATATGTGTTTTGCTTGGAGCGTCATTTTATTTTCTTTTGTGTTGTTTGTTGTTTGAATAAAATACCAAGACCTGAAATTCTTAAATGTTAGAGAGTCTTCACATAGTTGCTTAATTATTTGACTACTCATTGATCTTCACTTATAACTTTCAGAGTAGTTTGTCGTTTGCTCTAGTGCTTCACTTATATCTTTTTATAGCACGACAATGGTTTTATTTTGAAGAAACAGATGAACTCTCATGCTTCACTTATATTACTTTGAGGGTCTTAAACAACATGGTAATTTGCTTTGGTTATAAATTTAGTCCTAATATGATAGGCATCCAAGAGGGATATAATAAAAACTTCATATGAAGTGCATTGAATACTATGAGAAGTTTAATTCCGTATGATTGTTTTGACATATGAAGATGGTGATATTAGAGTCATGCTAGTGGAGTAGTTGTGAATTTGAGAGATACTTGTGTTAAAGTTTGTGATTCCCGTAGCATGCACATATGGTGAATCGTTATGTGATGAAGTTGGAGCATGATTTATTTATTGATTGTCTTCCCTATGAGTGGAGGTTGGTGATATTAGACTCACATTGATATCTATTGATGGGCATCTCCATAGCCCGTTGATATGCCTAGTTGATGTGAGCATGATTAAATATGCCCTAGGTCTTCATGATTAAGTATGAAACAATTGCTTGGCTTGTCACGGGGTTGTGCATGATTAAATACTTTGTGTAATGAAGATAGAGCATAGCCAGACTATATGATTTTGTAGGGATGAGCTTTCTTTGGCCATGTTATTTTGAGAAGACATGATTGCTTTGTTAGTATGCTTGAAGTATTATTGTTTTTATGTCAATATTAAACTTTTGTTTTGAATCTTATGGATCTGAATATTCTTGCCACAATAGAGAAGATTACATTGATAAACATGTTAAGTAGCATTCCACATCAAAAATTCTGTTTTTATCATTTACCTACTCGAGGACGAGCAGGAATTAAGCTTGGGGATGTTGATACGTCTCCAACGTATCTATAATTTTTTATGTATTCATGCCATGTTTATAATATTTCTACATGATTTTGGTATCATTTGGTTAGAACTAACCCGGACGGATGTTGTTTTCAGCAGAACTACCGTGGTGTTGTTTTTGTGTAGAAATAAAAGTTCTCGGAATGCGCTGAAAATTGATGGAGATTTTTTCAGGAAAATATAAAAAATACTGGAACGAAGAGTTACAGGAGGGGAGTCCCATGGGCCCCACGAGGGTGGAGGGCACGCCCCTGTGCCTCGTGGACTCTCTGTGGGGCCCCCTGACTTATTCTCAACGCCAACTTATCCTATAAATCCCCAAACCTCCAAAAAATAATCTAGATTGGGAGTTCCACTGCCGCAAGCCTCTATAGCCACCAAAAACCAATCGGGACCCTGTTCCGGCACCCCGCCGGAGGGGGGAATCATCACCCGTGGCCATCTTCATCATCCAGGCGCTCTCCATGAAGAGGAAGGAGTAGTTCACCCTCGGGACTAAGGGTATGTACCGGTAGCTATGTGTTTGATCTCTCTCTCTCTCGAGTTCTTGATATGGCACGATCTTGATGTATCGTGAGCTTTAGTATTATAGTTGGATCTTATGATGTTTCTCCCCCTCTATCTCCTTGTGATGAATTAAGTTTTCCCTTTGAAGTTATCTTATCGGATTGAGTCTTTAAGGATTTGAGAACACTTGATGTATGTCTTGCGTGGGATACCTGTGGTGACAATGGGGTATTCTATTGATTCACTTGATGTATGTTTTGGTGATCAACTTGCGGGTTCTGTGACCTTGGGAACTTCTGCATAGGGGTTATCACACGTTTTCGGCTTGATTCCCTGGTAGAAACTTTGGGCTCTCTTCGGAGTGACTCTTTGTTGCATGCTGAGGGATAGTTATATGATCTAATTATGTTATCCTTGTTGAGAGAACTTGCACTAGTGAAAGTATGAACCCTAGGCCTTGTTTCGAAGCATTGCAATACCGTCTGTGCTCAATTTTATCCTTAGTTACCTTGTTGTTTTTATATTTTCAGATTACAAAAACCTATATCTACCATCCATATTGCACTTGTATCACCATCTCTTCACCGAACTAGTGCACCTATACAATTTACCATTGTATTGGGTGTGTTGGGGACACAAGAGACTCTTTGCTATTTGGTTGCAGGGTTGTTTGAGAGAGACCATCTTCATCCTACAACTCCCACGGATTGATAAACCTTAGGTCATCCACTTGAGAGAAATTTGCAACTGTCCTTCAAACCTCTGCACTTGGAGGCCCAACAATGTCTACAAGAAGAAGTTTGTGTAGTAGACATCATCGTCCACTTGGGGGAAATTTGCTACTGTCTTACAAACCTCTGCACTTGGAGGCCCAACAACGTCTATGTCACGCCCAATATGCGACCCAATCCAAAAGGAACTCGACGGTCCCACCAAGGATAGACCCGCATATTGAAACGCTTTTGTAAGGTGGATATCATTACATCAACATTACATAATAGTGGGGATACATACATAAGGCACAAATGCCACAAGAATACATCAACATCATATACAAGATCAACATCCGACTATGGATGAATCATAAACAGAAGCTCAAACAATATCCACCCTGCTAGCCCAGGCTGCCGACCGAACCTATCCCCGATCAAGAAGAAGCGTAAGAAGAACTCCAAGACAAGCAAACATCGCTCTCGCGCCATGATCATCGCAAACCTGTACACACAATCGGTGGTGTAGTAATCAGAGCCACAAGGACTCAACAATCCCATTACCATGGGTATCAAGACTAGCAAAGCTTAAAGGGAAAGGAAAGGGTAAAGTGGTGAGGTTGCAGCAGCGACTAAGCATATATGGTGGCTAACATACGCAAAAGAGAGCGAGAAGAGAAACAAAGGAACGGTCGTCAACTAACAATGATCAAGAAGTGATCCTGAACTCCTACTTACGTCAGACATAACCCAGAAACCGTGTTCTCCTCTCGATCAACCCCGAAAAGAGACACTCACGGTTACGCACACGGTTGGTGTATTTTAATTAAGATCAACTTCGGGTTTTCTACAACCGGACATTAACAAATTCCCATCTGCCACATAACCGCGGGCACGGCTCTCGAAAGTTTATACCCTGCAGGGGTGTCCCAACTTAGCCCATGATAAGCTCTCGCGATCAACGAAGGATATTCCTTCTCCCCGGGAAGACCCGATCAGTCTCGGAATCCCGGCTACAAGACATTTCGACAGCAATAAAACCAGACCAGCAAAGCCGCCCGATGCACCGACAATCCCGATTGGAGCTGCACATATCTCGTTCTCAGGGCAACACCGGATAAGCGAAGCGTACAAGAACCGACGTAACCCATGTTGCCAAGGGATGGTCCCGCACGGTGCTCTAGTTTGGACCAACGCTTAGACAAGCATTGGCCCGGGGGGGCTGAATAAAGATGACCCTTGGGTTAATTACTCCCAAGGGAAAGTAGGTGGTGGTGAGGCAAATGGAAAAACCAATGTTGGGCCTTGCTGGAGGAGTCTTATTCAAAGCGAACTGTCAAGGGGGTCCCATAAATCACCCGAACGCGTTAGGGACGCAAAATCCGGGAACATAATACCGATATGACGGAAACTAGGGCGGCAAGAGTGGAACAAAACACCAGACATAAGGTCGAGCCTTCCACCCTTTACCAAGTATATAGATGCATTAATTAGATAAGATATATTGTGATATCCCAACAAGTAAACATGTTCCAACAAGGAACAACATCTCCATGTTCCAACAAGGAACAAACTTCATCTTCACCTGAACCTAACAACGCTATAAGAGGGGCTGAGCAAAGCGGTAACATAGCCAAACAACGGTTTGCTAGGAAAGGTGTCAAAGGTTAGAGGTTCATGGAAATATGGGATGGCTTGAGCAGCAAGTGATAGGTAGCGCAGCATAGCGAAAGAACGAAGCAACTAGCATAGCAATGATAGTAGTGAGATCCAGGGTAGCGGTCATCTTGCCTGAAATCCTGCAAGGAAGAAGAACGAGTCCATGAAGAAGACGAACGGATGAAGCCGAACCAAGCGTGAGCGAACGAATCCTCACGATCGCAACTAAACAGAACTAACAAGAACAAGCACACAACATAGTAAACACTCCACACATGAACAAGGCATGATGCACAAACAAGCATGATGCATGACAAATCTAGATGAAGCTACTCATGGCAAGAGATGATGCAAACAAGAGCAATACATCAAGGTAAGTTTAAATGAGGCCGGGAACAACATATAACAATTCCGGTAAGTCCTCATATGCAAATTTCGAAATTGGTCCAGATCTGAATAAACCTTATGTTCAAGTTGTTAAACAGCAGGTTAAGATGCACCACGATGATCTACACGAAATTCTAGTCAAGTTACATATAAAGTTTATTAGATTCGGAGCTACGGCCTAGAAGATATGAGCAAAACAGGATAAGCATGGCATTGATGCAAAATGCACCCAAACATCAAGCAAACACCTCAAAACAAGGATGCAACATGATAATATGAAACTAAATGCAAAATCAAGCAAGTTTCATATAGAGCACACTCAAAACGGAGCAATGGTTCAACACATACACCCTATACAAGTCATAGCAACAATCTGTCCAAAACAGCAACTAGGCATATTCCAAGCATCAAAACACCAAGCTAAAGCATCTCAATATGAAAACAAAAGGCATGGGCATGATTTACAGGTAAAGCATTACAAAACATGAACACTGAGCTATCTCCAGAAACAACTAGAACATGCTCAAAATGACATGGCAAGATTGCAAATAATAACGCATCGACTTAGCGAAATTAACATCAGGTTGCAATGTTTAGAGCTATCAAACAACAGGTTACAGGAACTCATCATGGCAAACAAAGGCATGGCATGAATCTACTCAAAGCATAGAACAAAATTCACTTACTGACCATAAGCCAAAAAGGATCAGAAGATATGATGGCACCCATGTAAACATAGCAAGTTATATTACAGATTCATACATGGCAGGAACAACGATAAGTAGGCATGTTGGTGAGCTTGAACCACTCACTACAGAGCAATACATGGCATGGAAAGGCTACCAACAGTAAGAATACATGGCATAGAAGCTATACATGGCAAGAACAACATCATAGCATACAAGGATCAACTACAACAACCTTGGCAAAATTGAATAACATGTAAACAATCTGCCAGGAACATTTTATAGAAAAAGTAGAGCTCGATTGACTCAAGTTAAGGCACTCCATAATTGCAAAAAAGGGCATGGATGGATAGAGCAAGACATGTTTAACAAAACATCCTTACTGAAGTATCTCAAAATATGCATGGATCTCTCTGTAGCATCAAATTAACATGGCATAAAAATATCAGCAAAACAGGGCTGAAATCAGCAGCATCATGAAGTCTACTTTGCATGCTTGTGCTAGTCACCCCAGAGATCACAAAAATACATGGCATACACCCCTGGAAAGATGGCATGGCATATTACAAAACACATGTAGGACTCAAATTCATAGGATGCACACATCAATCATGGCAAAAATGACAAAAGTGCATGTTCTGTTAAGAAACAGAAACTAACATCACATAGCACTCTTCTAACAGCATTTAGGGCATCAAGATGAGCTCAAATGAAAATGATGCAATGACATGAAATCATCTACTCTTCGATACGAACAATTTGGCATATTACACGCACGAAACGGTGCTACGGATGCAGAGATATGATGCGATGAAAATGCAACAAATATGCAACAATTTCGGGGACTTAGTGAAAAAAAACAGAGGGGGGAGGAAAGTCAACCGGGACGAGGTGGTTCGGGACGGAGAGATCCGGGTGCGCCGTTTGGATCGGGGACCGGTGGATCTGGTCCCGATCCACCGGATCCGACGACGAGGCGGCCGGCGACGGTGGCCGGAGGGCGGGGCGGCGCCGGAGGAGGCACACGGCGGCGGCGGATGGCGACCGGGAGGCGCGGCCGCGGAGGAGAGAGCTGGCGGAGCGCTGGCGGGCCCCGGGAGGAAGCGCGGGCGGCGTGCCAGCGGCGGGGCGGCCGGAGGCGGGACCGGGAGCCAGGAGAGGCGGCGCGGGCGGGCGCCATGGCCGGCGAGGCGGGAGCAGCCACGGCGGCGGCTGCTGGCTGGCGGCGGCGCCAGATGGGCCGGGAGGGCTGCCCCGGCCCGGCGGGCGGGCGGCGCGGGAGGCAGGGGGACGCGTGGCAGCCCCCGGTTGGGCGCGGGCGGCGGCGGAGACGCGTCCGGCCGGGGTGGACACGTCCGGCGGCGGCGGGGAAGTTTGCTAGGGTTTCATCTGCGCGAAAAATCCGGGAGGGCACACCTATTTATAGGTAGAGGGAGCTAGGAGAGTCCAAATGAGGTGCGGTTTTCGGCCACGCGATCGTGATCGAACGACCGAGAGCATGGAGGGGAGTTTGCTGGGTTTTGGGCCACTTTGGAAGGGGTGTTGGGCTGCACACAAAAGAGGCTTTTGCGGTTACCCGTTAACTGTTGGAGTATCAAACGACCTCCAAATGATCCGAACTTGACAGCGGTCTACGGTGCTATACCAAGGCCGCTTGACAAACCTCGGTCCATTCCGAGACCGTTTAACACCCGCACACGAAAAGAGGTAAAAGGGGGTGCCGGGAGACATAGGAGTGCCGGATTGCAAAATGGACAACGGGGAAAATGCTCGGATGCATGAGACGAACATGTATGCAAAATGAAATGCACATGAAGACATGATATGAAATGCAGATGATGACATGGCAAAGTGCAACACGCAAGCACATGACATGGCAACGACGACGAATAACTGACAGACACCTGGCGCATCGAATCCGGGGCGTTACAACACTCCTCCACTAACAAGAGATCTCGTCCCGAGATCTTAGGGCCGAGACGGAAAGGAAAAAGGGATGAGGTGAAACAAGAACTCGAGAGAGAAGAGGCAAAGAATCGAGAGCACTCGAGAAGAAGAGAGGAACGACGAGAATGACGAGGATCGAAAGCTCACGGAATCAGATAGACTATGAAACAACTCCCGTTAGAACGAGATAACAAACGAATAAGACTGAAAGGATTTAGGCAGCACTCCGGTTGAACAAGGAAAGAATAGAACACGAACTTCACAAGATGGGATGAAAACTGATGAAGACATGACGCAAAACCTCCGGAAAGAATTGAAAGAGTTGAATGAAAAGAACGGAGAAGAAAATAACAACTTGTGCCACGAATGAAATTGAAAGCAACCTTAGAAGAAAGGATTGAACTGAGTTGTTGATAAAATCACCAACGAAAAGAATAAGATTGTTGTGGACTTATGGATAACATCCCAAAAATTATGAGGTGATAACCGACCACAATCGGAAAAGATTGAATAGCTGAGACGAACGAAGAGATGCAAAACTCCACTTCAAAAGAATACGGAGAATTAATTGCACTTCGAGATGAGAAGAAAAGATACTTGAACTCCGCCAACAAAATCTTGATGAACACTTGAAGAATGAATTAAAACCTGAAGAACCACCATGAAGAACTCTGGTAACAAAAAGGATGATGAGATACAATTGAAGGATGAAAGGAAATAAGATTAAAGCCTTGCGATGATTCGGATGGAGGTTTCGACGAGATGGCCGAGGAAATTTGAACTCCGGAAAAGAAAAGATGAAAAGACTTGGAACTAGAATTTATTCCTCACGAACAAACTCCGAAGGAAGGGATTAATCACTTGGATGAAATAAGAATAAGATTTATTGTATGCTTATCCTTCATCAAATTAAATTGATGACAAGTAATGGATTTTGCAAACTACTTATTCTTCTTGAAAAAGGATTGAGAAGTGACATAGCGCCAACTTGAGAAGGACTTCATGAACCACCGGTAGGATTCGAAAGAACTACTGAATTAAAACGATAATCAAGGAAAAAGAATCTTGAACGAACCACCGTAAGAATTTGGAATTGACTGATGAAAGAGAAAGAATCACCGGGAAGAATTAGAAAAGCACGAAGATACTTGAGGGACTTAAAATGCAAGAGAACAAAGAGATCGCGAACTGATAGAAGAATACTTGAACGAAGCACCGGAAGAATATTGAGATGAACGAAGCTGAAAACTTGGAACGAAGAAATATTCCGAAAAGATGACCTCCGGATGATCGAGACGGAAAACAACTCCTGAAATACTCCGGTAGATGAAAAGAATTGCACAACTGGTAACAACTAGATAGGATAACATCGAGCTAGCACCATGAACCTCCGGGAGAACGGAGAAGATTTAAGAGAAACTCTACTTCGGTCTTCAAATGACGACGAGAAACACCACCAAAATTAATGAGGAACTCCGGAAGAATGAAAAACAGAGAGGTTGAGCCAACAATGAAATGATTTGAAATTGATCTTGGAAAGGCATCTGACTGATGATATTCATTCTTACGTCACGCTTGAAAAGAATTTGGAATAACTCCGGGGGAATTAGAGGAGTCAGGTAAGATCCTGGGAAAAGACCTGTGGGTTAGGGCCCACTAAAAGGAAAACACCGTTGGAAAGGATTATTGAACAGATAGATGATGCACCGGAACAATTGAAATATTTGGATGAGGTGACAACCTCGAATTAATTGGAACACAGACGAATCTCCTGATATGTCTTCTGAACTCCGGAATGATAAACTGGCGAGAGGCGAACGAGCAAAGAGAACACTTGAGCCGAGGAAAAAAATATGATCAACCCGAAAAACTTAAATTGAGTGCACCGGAAAAGAAAAAAGAGATGAAGAATGACGAACGAGACGAGAATTCACCGGTTGAAATAATTGAGGGAAGACTGAAGAGGCTCCACACGAATGGAATTGACGGTCGAAAGAAACTCGAACTCCGGGAATAATAGGGTGGGAGGCCGGGAAAACAAAGGCAACTTGGAAGGGGAAACTGACGAATATCTTGAAGAGAAAACACCGGTTGAAATCATTGAGAAGAGAGAGCAAAAACTTCACATGAGTAGGAAGCATACTCGATTACGGACTCCGGTTCCGAGAAGAAGAAGGGTGGGCGGGTGGGAAAAGAAAAACAACTGATGATTGAACTTGCAAAAATGAAGAGGCTCGAGTCGACTTGACGAGAAAATGCACCGGATGAAAAGAGCTGAGGAACAACTACCGGAAAAACCAACTGCGTGATCCTAAAGAAAAATTTGAAGGGGAAGAGAAGTAATTCAAAACACCTACGTCAAGATTCCTGACCAGAGCGACGAAGGAGCTGAGGAGTAAAAAGAATTCCTACTCTCCGATATAACTAGACTCCGAAAACAGTTTTCTTCTAGACTCAACAACGGACAAACTACACGATCAATCAAGGGGGCTCCTAAGGTCGGTCGAGGCTCTGATACCAACTTGTCACGCCCAATATGTGACCCTATCCAAAAGGAACTCGACGGTCCCACCAAGGATAGACCCGCATATTGAAACGCTTTTGCAAGGTGGATATCATTACATCAACATTACATAATAGTGGGGATACATACATAAGGCACAAATGCCACAAGAATACATCAACATCATATACAAGATCAACATCCGACTACGGATGAATCATAAACAGAAGCTCAAACAATATCCACCCTGCTAGCCCAGGCTGCCGACCGAACCTATCCCCGATCAAGAAGAAGCGAAGAAGAACTCCAAGACAAGCAAACATCGCTCTCGCGTCATGATCATCGCAAACCTGTACCTGCAACTGGTGGTGTAGTAATCTGTGAGCCACAAGGACTCAGCAATCCCATTACCATGGGTATCAAGACTAGCAAAGCTTAAAGGGGAAAGGAAAGGGTAAAGTGGTGAGGTTGCAGCAGCGACTAAGCATATATGGTGGCTAACATACGCAAAAGAGAGCGAGAAGAGAAACAAAGGAACGGTCGTCAACTAACAATGATCAAGAAGTGATCCTGAACTCCTACTTACGTCAGACATAACCCAAGAAACCGTGTTCTCCTCTCGATCAACCCCGAAAAGAGACACTCATGGTTACGCACACGGTTGGTGTATTTTAATTAAGATCAACTTCGGGTTTTCTACAACCGGACATTAACAAATTCCCATCTGCCACATAACCGCGGGCACGGCTCTCGAAAGTTTATACCCTGCAGGGGTGTCCCAACTTAGCCCATGATAAGCTCTCGCGATCAACGAAGGATATTCCTTCTCCCCGGGAAGACCCGATCAGTCTCGAATCCGGCTACAAGACATTTCGACAAAGAATAAAACAAGACCAGCAAAGCCGCCCGATCGCCCGACAATCCCGATAGGAGCTGCACATATCTCGCTCGTGGCAACACCGGATAAGCGAAGCGCATAAGAACCGACGTAACCCATGTTGCCAAGGGATGGTCCCGCACGGTGCTCTAGTTTGGACCAACGCTTAGACAAGCATTGGCCCGGGGGGGGGGGGGGCTGAATAAATATGACCCTTGGGTTAATTACTCCCAAGGGAAAGTAGGTGGTGGTGAGGCAAATGGAAAAACCAATGTTGGGCCTTGCTGGAGGAGTCTTATTCAAAGCGAACTGTCAAGGGGGTCCCATAAATCACCCGACCGCGTTAGGGACGCAAAATCCGGGAACATAATACCGATATGAAGGAAACTAGGGCGGCAAGAGTGGAACAAAACACCAGGAATAAGGCCAAGCCTTCCACCCTTTACCAAGTATATAGATGCATTAATTAGATAAGATATATTGTGATATCCCAACAAGTAAACATGTTCCAACAAGGAACAACATCTCCATGTTCCAACAAGGAACAAACTTCATCTTCACCTGCAACTAAGAACGCTATAAGAGGGGCTGAGCAAAGCGGTAACATAGCCAAACAACGGTTTGCTAGGAAAGGTGTCAAAGGTTAGAGGTTCATGGCAATACGGGATGGCTTGAGCAGCAAGTGATAGGTAGCGCAGCATAGCGAAAGAACGAAGCAACTAGCATAGCAATGATAGTAGTGAGATCCAGGGTAGCGGTCATCTTGCCTGAAATCCCGCAAGGAAGAAGAACGAGTCCATGAAGAAGACGAACGGATGAAGCCGAACCAAGCGTAGACGAACGAATCCTCACGATCGCAACGAAACAGGAACTAACAAGAAGAAGCACACAACATAGTAAACACTCCACACATGAACAAGGCATGATGCACAAACAAGCATGATGCATGACAAATCTAGATGAAGCTACTCATGGCAAGAGATGATGCAAACAAGAGCAATACATCAAGGTAAGTTTAAATGAGGCCGGGAACAACATATAACAATTCCGGTAAGTCCTCATATGCAAATTTCGAAATTGGTCCAGATCTGAATAAACCTTATGTTCAAGTTGTTAAACAGCAGGTTAAGATGCACCATGATGATCTACACGAAATTCTAGTCAAGTTACATATAAAGTTTATTAGATTCGGAGCTACGGCCTAGAAGATATGAGCAAAACAGGATAAGCATGGCATTGATGCAAAATGCACCCAAACATCAAGCAAACACCTCAAAACAAGGATGCAACATGATAATATGAAACTAAATGCAAAATCAAGCAAGTTTCATATAGATCACACTCAAAACGGAGCAACGGTTCAACACATACACCCTATACAAGTCATAGCAACAATCTGTCCAAAACAGCAACTAGGCATATTGCGAGCATCAAAACACTAAGCTAAAGCATCTCAATATGAAAACAAAAGGCATGGGCATGATTTACAGGTAAAGCATTACAAAACATGAACACTGAGCTATCTCCAGAAACAACTAGAACATGCTCAAAATGACATGGCAAGATTGCAAATAATAACAGTTACAGACTTAGCAGAAATTAACATCAGGTTGCAATGTTTAGAGCTATCAAACAACAGGTTATAGGAACTCATCATGGCAAAAAAAGGCATGGCATGAATCTACTCAAAGCATAGAACAAAAGTCACTTACTGACCATAAGCCAAAAAGGATCAGAAGATATGATGGCACCCATGTAAACATAGCAAGTTATATTACAGATTCATACATGGCAGGAACAACGATAAGTAGGCATGTTGGTGAGCTTGAACCACTCACTACAGAGCAATACATGGCATGGAAAGGCTACCAACAGTAAGAAGACATGGCATAGAAGCTATACATGGCAAGAATAACATCATAGCATACAAGGATCAACTAAAACAACCTTGGCAAAATTGAATAACATGTAAACAATCTGCCAGGAACATTTTATAGCAAATGTAGAGCTTGATTGACTCAAGTTAAGGCACTCCATAATTGCAAACAAGGGCATGGATGGATAGAGCAAGACATGTTTAACAAAACATCCTTACTGAAGTATCTCAAAATATGCATGGATCTCTCTGTAGCATCAAGTTAACATGGCATAAAAATATCAGCAAAACAGGGCTGAAATCAGCAGCATCATGAAGTCTACTTTGCATGCTTGTGCTAGTCACCCCAGAGATCACAAAAATACATGGCATACACCCCTAGAAAGATGGCATGGCATATTACAAAACACATGTAGGACTCAAATTCATAGGATACACACATCAATCATGGAAAAAATGACAAAAGTGCATGTTCTGTTAAGAAACAGAAACTAACATCACATAGCACTCTTCTAACAGCATTTCGGGCATCAAGATGAGCTCAAATGAAAATGATGCACTGACATGAAATGATCTACTCTTCGATACGAACAATTTTACATATTACACGCACGAAACGGAGCTACGGATGCGGAGATATGATGCGATGAAAATGCAACAAAATATGCAACAATTTCGGGGACTTAGTGAAAAAAAACAGAGGGGGGAGGAAAGTCAACCGGGACGAGGTGGTTCGGGACGGAGAGATCCGGGTGCGCCGTTTGGATCGGGAACCGGTGGATCTGGTCCCGATCCACCGGATCCGACGACGAGGCGGCCGGAGGGCGGGCGGCGGAGGAGGCACACGGCGGCGGCGGGATGGCGACCGGGAGGCGCGGCGGTGGAGGAGAGAGCGGCGAGAGCGCTGGCGGGCGCCGGAGGAAGCGCTGGAGCGGCGCGCCATGGCGGGCGGCGGCCGGACGCGGGACCGGGCGCCGAGGGCGGCGCGCGCGGCGGGCGCCTATGGCCGGCGAGAGGGAGCAGCCATGGCGGCGGCGGCTGGGGCTGGGCGGAGGCGCCAGATGGGCAGGAGGGCTGCCCGGCCAAGCGGGCAAGGCGCGCGAGGCAGGGGGGGACGCGTGGCAGCCCCGGTTGGTATGCTGGCGGCGCGGAGACGCGTCCGGCTGGGGTGGACACGTCCGCGGCGGGGAAGCTTGCTAGGGTTTCATCTGCGCGAAAAATCCGGGAGGGCACACCTATTTATAGGTAGAGGGAGCTAGGAGAGTCCAAATGAGGTGCGGTTTTCGGCCACGCGATCGTGATCGAACGACCGAGAGCATGGAGGGGAGTTTGCTGGGTTTTGGGCCACTTTGGAAGGGGTGTTGGGCTGCACACAAAAGAGGCTTTTGCGGTTACCCGGTTAACCGTTGGAGTATCAAACGACCTCCAAATGATCCGAAACTTGACAGGCGGTCTACCAGTGCTATACCAAGGCCGCTTGACAAACCTCGGTCCATTCCGAGACCGTTTAACACCCGCACACGAAAAGAGGTAAAAGGGGGCGCCGGGAGACATAGGAGTGCCGGATTGCAAAACGGACAATGGGGAAAATGCTCGGATGCATGAGACGAACATGTATGCAAAATGAAATGCACATGAAGACATGATATGAAATGCAGATGATGACATGGCAAAGTGCAACACGCAAGCACATGACATGGTAACGACGACGAATAACTGACAGACACCTGGCGCATCGAATCCGGGGCGTTACAGTCTACAAGAAGAAGGTTGCATAGTAGACATCACGTGCTTGAAGGTATATCTTTAGATCTTGAAGATGAATCTTTTAGTTTCTTGTTTTATCACTAGTTTAGCTTTTAAAAAAACTACAAAAAATGGAATTGATGTTGCCACATATAATTCATCTTTATAATGTGTTTCTTGAAAACGATGGATCAGAAAATTGTGCCAAGTCGTTAGAAGAAGAAGTCAATAAAATGTTTGGCATAAAATATTTTAATGATGAGCATGATTGCAATGTTGCTAGTATGAATTCTATGAATGTCCATAATGCTAGTGATATGCAAAGCCATAAGATTGGGGACGCTATGTTTGATGAATATGATATTTTTAGTCCCCCAAGTTTTGATGAATTTTTTTATTATGATGAAAGCATGACTCCTATTTATGATGATTATATTGATGAAAGTGGGTTTGGAAGAGTGCTAACTCTGGGTAGTATTGATCCCACTATTTTGGAGGGTGTTGAATATTGTTTTAATAATTATGAAAGTGGATTTGGAGAGGTCATGACTTTAATAAGTGATGAATCCACTATTTTGGAAGAGGTTTCAATTGATTTTGACAACAAAGTTGCTATCTATGATGATTATTGTGATAACATGTATGCTATAAAGAGTAACTATAACCATGAAACTTCTCATCATGATTTTAATTTTCAATTGGATTATGTTAAACAAGTATCTCATGATAGCTATTTTGTTGAGTTTTCTCCCACTACTATTCATGAGAATACATTTGCTTATCTGGAGAGTAATAAATTTCTCTACTTGTGGGTCCTGAAAAAAATGCTTTATGTGATAGTTATATTGTTGAATTCATTCATGATGGTACTAAAAATTACTATGAGATAGGAACGTATGCTTTTACATATTGCAATAATATCAAATTTTCTCTCTATGTGTTGAAAGTTTTGAATTCATGCTTGTTCTGCCTTCGTATGCTAGTTGATTCTTGTTCCCATAAATTGTTTACTCAAAAAAGCCTATGCACAGGAAGTGGGTTAGACTTAAATGTGCTAGTCATATGCTTCATGATGCTCCCATTATGTTTCAATTCTTATCTTCTATGTGAGCATCATGGAAATCATCATGCCTAGCTAAAAAGGCACTAAACAAAAACGCTTGTTGGGAGACAACCCAATATTTATACCTACTGTTTTTGTGTGTTCACATGATTAGGCTACTTTAGTGATCATGTTTTATATAGCTTTTGTTTCAATAAATTGCCAAGTAAAGCTTTGGGGTAGTGTGGATGATAGTTGACTTGATTCTATGCAAAAACGAAAACCTTTTCTTCCAGTAACACAATTGTTTAAATTTACTGGAAGGAGATAAAGTTCTCAAAAAATTACACATGATGAAATAAAAATTGCCTACTTTGTCCTAATTTTACAGAATTTTTGGATTTACAGAAGTATGGTCATTGTCCACATCTTTACATAATGTTCTGTTTTTGACAGATTCTATTTTCAATGCATAGTTTGCTTGTTTTAGTGTTTCCATAGCTTATATTAAGTGATGTAGATTGTGGAAATAATAAGGTAGAGTAGGCATTATGTGGAAAAAAATATGAATCTTGTCTTTGACAGTACCAAAGTGAATTATTTGTTTTATCATACTAACCTATCTCACAAAGTTCTGTTAAGTTTTGTGTGATTGAAGTTTTCAAGTTTTGGGTGAGATATCGATATGAGGAGAATAAGGAGTGGCAAGACCCTAAGATTGGGGATGCCCAAGGCACCCCAAGGTAATATTCAAGAAAGACCCAAGCAACTAAACTTGGGGATGCCCCGGAAGGCATCCCTTCTTTCGTCTCCAACATTATCGGTAACCTCACTTGGAGCTATATTTTTATTAGCCACATGATATGAGTTTTTCTTGGAGCATCATTTTATTTTATTAAGATTTGCTTTCAGTTATTTAGAGTAATGTTTTGCATCTTTGATTTCAATAAAAGTGTCAAGTATATCCTTTCCCATGCTCATTTTGTAAGTCTATGTTGTTGTTTGAAAACATAAAGTTTGTTGTTATGTTTTGAATATTTGTGAATAGTTAGAACATGATAAAATCTTGAATTTTTCACACAGTATGCTATGATAAATTTTCTACGGTGTGGTAATTTTTCAGAATTTTTATTGTTAGAGAAGTATGAATCTTCTTGCATTCTATACAGACTATCCTATTTTGACAGATTGCTTTTATGTTTGCATTGTTTGCATATGTTTCCTTGTTTAATGATTCTATTTGAGGTTTGGAGTATTAAATATGCAGAGGCATTTGGTATGCCATGTTAAATAATAATTTTAGTGATTTGCTACATTAGAGAATGATAAGGTTATTGCATTGATTTATACTAACTTATCTCATGAGTTCTTGTTGAGTTTTGTGTGGATGAAGTTTTTAAGATCTAGGGAAACCGTGGTATAAAAGGAATCAAGGAGACACAAAATATCAAGCTTGGGGATGACCAAGGCATTCCAAGATAATATTCCAAGAAGGCTCAAGCATCTAAGCTTGGGGATGCCCCGGTAGGCATCCCACCATTCTTCATAAACAATTATCGCTTTCCCTTGGTTGAGCCTAAGTGTTTTCTTCTTCACAAAATATGTGCTATCCTTGGAATGTCATTTTTTTGCTTGATTTTTGAATAAAATACTTATATATGAAAGTTTTAAATTGAGAGGGAGTCCTCACATAGCTACTTAATTATTTGACTACTCTTTGAGCTTCACTTATATCCTATGAGTAAATGGCTGAATGAATTCAATATCATAAATCTGAAATTATATATGTTTCATATGCTTATCCCATGTGGAGTAATGACTTCACATATAAGAAGTATAGGTGGTAAAATGTATTGAAAGTTAGCAAACACAACATTGGTCACTTGAACAATTCATGAAAGAATATTGAAGGAAGAGAGATTTCACATATAAATATACTATCCTGGACACTTCTATGATTGTGAGACCCATTAATTATTTTCAAACTTCAGCAAATTAGTTGAAGTTGGACAAGGAATACAACGTAATGACTTATGTTTGGGTATATTTGTATAGAAGTTATATTTTTATGAATCCTCCAACATGTGGTGCTTGATTAGGATCTTTTGCTAGCCTTCACCTGTACTAAGCTGGAATACTGCTTGTGCATCCACTTCCTTAAACCCAAAGCAATTCCATATGAGTCCACCATACCTACGTATATGCGGTATTTACCTTCCATTTCAAGTAAATTTGCATGTGCCAAACTCTAAATCTTCAAATAATAATCTGTTTTGTATGCCCAAAACGCTCATGAAGCGACAGGGGGCGGTCGGTATCTTCCATGCTAGGTGGACTATTCTTGTCGGATTCAGGGTTCCGCAGACCCTTGAGAGGTTCGAACTCTGGGGTGCGTGTGAAGAACTCGTCCTCCCCAGTCTGCCTGCTCACTGAATCCACGGCCTAGCTCGACAAACCAAACGAACAAGAGACATAGCAATTTATCCTGGTTTGGGCCACCTTGTGGTGTAATACCCTACTCAAGCTTTGTGGTGGATTGCCTCGAGGGGCTGAGGATGAACTAGTACAGTGGATGAACAGCCTCAGGAGGTGAGGTGTTCTTGGCCTCGATGAGCTGGTGGGTGAGAGGCTGATCTGAATCATCCCCTTTTCTATGTTGGTGGCTAGGTCCTATTTATAGTGGCCTTGGTCCTCTTCCCAAATGTAGGCGGGAAGGGATCCCACAACGGCCAAATTTGAAGGGAGACAACTAGTACAAGTTATCCTGACAAAGTAGTCTTCGCCTGCAAAAGCCTCTCGTGGTGACGCTGCGGTGGGCTCCGACCTTCGTCCTGCCGTCATGGCGGTCCTGGTCTTGTTGCACCGATATGGAAACCTTTGCTTGATTCCTCAGGACCCGCGCATGCGCTTGCCTCCTTAGCACCAAAGAAGAAACTGGTACACTGCACCCGCTGGCACTCTAGCATCCCAAATTTTCAATTTGGATGTTATACATAGGTCATCATATGCATATCATATTTAATATTTTGCATTTTGGTTGTGATCCTAAAAATCCGAAGCAACTCAAGGACCCACGGAGAGAGTTGGGGATTTTATTATTTTCATATTTGAATTTTTCTCAAATATTGAAAAGAGGGTCATTTTAATTTAATTTTTTTCTCTCCGAAATATTTCAGTATTAAAATATAAGAGAGGAGATAATATGACTTCTCCAAAATAAAAGAAATATTGGAGGAAAATGTTAAAATCAAATAAATAATTTTATTTTGATTTTATTGCTATTTTTATTTGGATTAGAAAATCTGCATTTTTTTTCAAAATTCCATTTTAGGCCAAGAAAATGTTCACTAAGTTCTAAATATTTTATTTGGACGGTGAAAATTGTTTTTGACATTTTTAGAATTTTTTTGATTTTAATTTAGGATTTTTTCCCTTTTTCGGCAAAATTTATTTTATTAAAGAAAATCTTCCTGGACCGCACTCGGCCAAGGGCCCAGCCGACCTAGCTTCGCCGCCGCCTTCCCCCACTCGCCCGCGTGCCACCGCCGAATTCGGAGGGGGTCCCAGCCCCGCCCGACGCCGCCGACCCCCTCCCCAAGTCGGACCCCGCCGCCGCCTCTCCCCCCTCTTTAAATACCACCCGCCCCCCCTTGGACCATGAGCTGCCCGTCGCTTGCGCCACCTCACGCCCGCCTTTGCTCGCTGCCCCACGCCCTGTGCCTTGCTTCACCCCTTACAGACACCTGCCACACACACCACCCAGACACCCGCCGCCACCAGCAGTACACCTCCTCGCCGAAAAGCACGAGCAGCACGGACCTCATGATTCTCCACACATTTTCTTTTCGGTTTTAGGTAAAAATCACCGTTTTTTTAGAAACCCTAGATTGGTTTTTATTTATTTATTTAGATCGGTTCGGTGTTTTCTCGGTTTAGTTCCTTTTGCGAACGTTCGTTCGTTTTAACGAACAAATTCGTCAGTTCCTCTCTGTTAGCGGACGTTTGTCCGATAGATTTTTCTTTTTAAGTTTATTTTTCGGCTAGGGACCTATCCGTGATTATTTTTATCGCAGATTAGCCCCTGATCTTCAAACCCTCGCAACTTTTTAACCGTTCGTCCAAATCCAGTGAAAGCAACACCAAAGTCTTCGTCTCGAGCCCCTCTTTCTGTTTAATCAACTTGAACATGGTTTTGACAAATTAAAATGTGGTTTCAGGAAGATTTGAATTCGAAGTTCTTTTGACTGTAGTTTCAGTACCGTAGCTCCGATTCAATTGATTCTTTTTGCAAATCGAAGCTCTTCAGTTGAACCTTCAGTTTGGATCTTCTTATTTGAGTTTTATCCGTGCATCTATGCTTGAGTGCTTATGTATGCTATTGTTTGTTTGCGATAGTATTCCCAGAGTGCGAAGCATGCTACTACGAGTCTCAAGGGTTTGCGGATCGTCAGCAAGGCAAGTAACACATTGATCATACTCTTTTCATACCCATTTTTTATGCATTAGTTACAACCCTCAAACACTGCATGAATAGGATATGATTAACTTGTAGTTATTGGGAAGTAGATGATGAGGTAGAACCTATTGCCTTTTTTATCAAACCTTGGGAGTTACTTCTAAGCTATGCTTATATTGCCATGCTATGCTCGTAGACGTGGATTGGGTTTGAGTGTATCCATGGCAGATGTGAGATTGTTAATTAATGGTTAACTTAAGGTGGCTACTTAAACACACATATGGGTGGATTGGTTGCGGGCACCTGGGGATATACCAGTGCTGTCCTTTGGTTCGCCACCCAGGCTCAAAGGGATCATAAGATTATTCATGCTAGAAACTTCTGTGTACAGCCACAAGCTATTATGGGCTCTAGCATAGTTGAGTGTGCTGCATGACCTCTTTCAGTGGTGGGCTAGCAGGTGTGTGGGAAAGTAGGTGTAAGTGTCCACCCAGAGTAAAGAGCTAATGTTTCTGAAAGACTGTGTCTCGGTCATCTGTTTCTCAAACACCATGTAGTGCGAGAAATCCAACGGAGGAGATCTAGTCTTGTGGGGAAAAGTGCGCAAACCTCTGCAGAGTGTACAAACTAATCATGGTTAGCCCTGTCCCCGGTTATAGACATCTTGAGTATCTCGTTCTTGGATTATCATGTTGATCTCATCACTCTAAATTAATTTATTGGGTTAATTACTTGTTTAATTGGGATTGAGAGGGGGATTTACCATTTTCAATGTTTATCAACTACCATGATAGTTAAACAAAATATATTCCTTTGTTGTAGGGAAAAATTGGCTTTTCGCAAAACATTATAACCATAGAGCCTCCACCAGCCTCATATGCATGTAGTCATAGCATTTACTTGTTTATTGCTCTATTGTGTTATATTGCCAGCATATTCCATGTGCTGACCCGTTTCGGGCTGCAACATATCATGTTGCAGACTTTCCAAACGAAGAGTAAGGTGCGCTAGGTCGTTGTTGTGCACTCAGCTATGCCGTTGGAGTTGATGGACTCACTTTATCTTCCAAGCCTTCCGTTGTTATCTTATTTAAATGGCCTTAATCCATATTATTGTAATAAGTTCTCTTTTGGGACATTCGATGTAATAAGTGTGTGATTGCACTCTGTTATAAATCCTTCTAGTACTGTGTGTGTGAGCATTACCGATCCAGGGATGACACTTATGCACAGATATTTGACCGTTTGAGGTCGGATAGCTACAAGATGGTATCAGAGCACATGCTGATTGTAGGACATGACCACTAAGTTAAGCCATAGGTCACTCTTCTCTACTCATTTCTGACTCATCTCCATTTTCTACTCTATAGGATGGCGGACTCAAGGAACAAGTTTGCGCAACCCGGATGAAGACACACCTTTTGGACGACACTTGAAGGAAGTCACTAGGTACCTGAACATAGGAATACCAAGCTTCACCGGGACCTACTGTAACATCCCAAATTTTCAATTTGGAATGTTATACATAGATCATTCATGCATATCATATTTTTGTTGCATTTCGTTTCGCGATCCTCGAAATTCTAAGCAACTCAAGGACCCTCGTAGAGAGTTGGGGATTTCAATGTTTTCATATTTGAACCTTATCAAATATTGAAACGAGGATTATTTCTTTTAATTATTTTTCTCTTTGAAAATATTTCATATTAAAAATATATGAGAGGAGATAATATGAATTCTCCAAAATAAATGAAATATTGGAGGAAAATATTAAAATCAAATATTTGATTTTATTGTTATTTTATTTGCATTAGAAAATTGCATGTTTTCCAAAATTGCATTTTAGGGCCAAGAAAATGTTCATATTGTTCTAAATATTTTATTTAGACGGCGAAAATTCTTTTTGGCATTTTTATTTATTTTTCTAGGATTTATTTTCGGCGGAATCTGTTTAAAAAAACTTGTACCTAATCGGGCCGAAGCTCAATGAGCCAGTGGCCCACCCAGCCACCGCCTCCCTCCGCCATCTCCCACGCGGAGACCAGCCCGCCGCCGCCGCCCGCCGTGGCCGAGTCGGCCACGCCCCCCCCCTCCATAGCCAGCACCCCCTCTTTAAAGCCAACCCGGCCCCTAGAGCCCCAAGCCGGAGCTGCCTCCGCCAAGCAAGCCCGCCCGCACCGCTTTGCGCCACTTGCCATGCCGCCATTCGCATTCTTTGCCGCCGCCCGCGCCGAAACCACCGACCGCCCTCCGCCACCCCACGCCGCTGCTCGCTGCTGCCCGCCTCACCGCGCCGCCGCAGAAGCCGCCGGAGCCGCCGCCGATCCGATCCGATCTCGCCATTCGGTTTTTTTCGGTTTAGGTAAAAACCGTCGGTTTTTTTATAAATCTTAGTTTCGTTTTTTTATATCGGTTTGCCGGTTTTCTCGGTTTAGTTTATTTAGTGGACGTTCATCCGTACGTTCGTTTTAACGAACGGTTTTCGCTCATTAGTTACAGACAACGAACGTTCGTTCGTTAGCCTGTTCGTCAGTTTTTCTTTTCTCGGGTTTCTCGCGATTATTTTCGATCGTGATTTCTGATCCGATTTTTGTTTTAGTTTATCTTGTCGCTCGTGTATCTAAATCAGGCGATTCAAGCGCCTAGATCTTCGTCTCGAAACCCTCTTTCTGTTTAACCAACTTGAACAAGATTTTGGTACTGTAAAATTTGTCTTTAGTTCAGATTAGTAAACGGATCTTGTTTCTCTCGCAGTTTGAGTTTCGTTGCTCCGTTTGATTTTATTCTTTTTGCAAACCGGAGCTCTTAAGTTTAACTTTCTGGTCAATTCTTATTATTTGAGCTTTGCTCGTGCATCTGTGATTGATTGCTTATGTATGCTATTGTTTGCTTGAAGTAGAATTCCCGGAGTGTGAAGCGTGCTACTACGAGTCCCTAGGTTTTGCGGATCGTGAACAAGGCAAGTAACACATTGATCAGACTCTTTTCATACCCAGTTTTTATGCATTAGCTCAAATCCTCAAACATTGCATGATTAGGATGTGATTTTAAATTGTGGGTATTGAGAAGGAGTTGATGAGGTAGAACCTATTGCCCTGCTATAATCAAACCCTTGGGACTTATTTCTACGTATTTTTTATATTGCTATGCTATGCTCGTAGACATGGTTTGGGTGAGTGAATCCATGACAGATGTGAGATTTTTAATTAATGGTTCAACTTAAGGTGGCAACATAAATACATATCTGGGTGGATTGTGTCGGAGTAAATGACCACGGGTAGCCTAGCCGGCTCCCCCTCGCTCTTCAAAAAAATTACAGGCCGATCGAGCCTTCAAGCATCCAAGGCATGGGGCCGCCTTCCCCTGGCCGGCTGTCTCTCAGGCCGACTACCGGGAGGCGGGCCGGCCCTAAACCCTCACGGAGAAAGCCTCGAGAGGGCCGACTCCAAGAAGCCGGCCACGAGAAGGCCGACTCCGAGAAGCCGGCCCCCAGCAGGCGGCCATGATCGTACCCTCAAACTCTGCACCCACATAACAGCGATGAGACGGGGCGTGGCTACAACGAAGCCTACCACCCCTGAATCCCGGAGCACGCATGGCCACAGTGCGCCGTACAGGCCAGCCATCACCCGTCCGGCGCGGCACTGTCGCCATGTTGACCATGACGTCACCCACGACAAGCTATCAGTACGGCCCGCTGGCGGCGGGCCCCTTCAGACAGAGAGACGCCCGAAGGCGGCCAGGCCTCCCCCAGTCGGCCTGGGATGTGGCCGGCTCCCAACAGTCGGCTCGTTCCCTCCCTCGAAGGAGGCGCCTCATTAAGGAGACAAGACGAGGTAAGGCTACAGTGAGAGCCCGCCAGGCGGCGGCACTATAGCCATGCTTACCTCGACAAAGCCCTCATCATCAAGAGTGAGGCAACTGTAACCAGCCCCCGACAAGACCCCCAAGCGGTGGGACCCGCTTGTCGACCAGGAGGCCGGCAGGACACACCAGTCGGCGGGCTCCAGTGGCCGGAGGAGAAGCCGGCGGACATCGACACTGACGGCTAGGGCCCACGCCCAGCCGGATTACCATTGTACCCCTGGGGGTAGGCCTATATAAACCCCCCAGGGCACCCATGCAAAGGGTTGAGCTCTTAGAGTTTTAGACACTACATTGAGGGGAGAAGAGAGCTAGCCTTGCCCTTCTTCTTCCTCTCGCCGAACAGCTCAAGGAGCCTCTTGTAGCTACTTGTTGATCTAGTGATCATGCGGAGACCCCGCAGAGTAGCAGTAGGAGTATTATCTCCCCGGAGAGCTCCGAAGCTAGGTAAGATCCGCCGGCGTGCATGTCTTCGCCTTATCCCGTTTCCAGGCACCGGCGATGTCTTATTGGCTCCCACAATGATAAGCCACCCGTTGGCATATGTCGCACCTACCACCCGACATTTGGCGCCCACAGTGGGGCCAGGTGCACTGTCGTCCGGAGACTTGCTCTGGACGGGAACCCTTTTCCTTCCCAGCGAGCGTAGCCAGCCCGGCAGGCCCGATGGCGCTTGCCCCGACGCGCTGCAAGGCGTCGCCGATGTCTGCGCGGCGAGCTGCCTCGCCGGTCTTCTTGGCGAGGCCCGCATCTCCGACAAGCCCGCATCCGACGCGGGCACAGGCTGCACCGAGAGCCGCCTCATCAGCGTCCTCGACCAACTCCACGTCTCCAGCGAGCCTGCTGCGGACTTGGAGTCGGTTGGCTCCACCGACCCGATGCTTGTCGACTCCAACACGGCATCGCTTGACGCTTTCCCCACCAACGTAGTGATCTTCGACGACCCTCTTCCTCGAGCCGACAGCGGCGGCAGTGCCGTCACCGAGGTACTGGTCATCAGCCACGGCGTCGCCTCTGGCGAGGATGCCCACGACACCCTGCAAGCGGCGTTGCACGACTTGTCCGTCGCCATTCCGGCCGACACCGACGCTGAGACACTGGAGGCACGCCGCCTCGCCCTCATTGCGGAGGGCCAGAAGATAGCCTCCATGAGACGCCTCAGTGAGGCTCACCAGCGCGAAGTCGACCGCGCCGCCTTCGGCACGCCACCTCCTGACGGGCCGAGCCGAGTCGGCGTCGTCAAGAAGCACGGCGCGGCCATCACCAACATGCTGGGAGCAGACCGCCCAGTCTATGCCACGCCCCTCGAGAACCTACGTGCCGCCTAGTCGGCCGTGGACGAGCTGAATGGACTGGGGGCCGACGAGCTCCCCTACATGACCAGACGCATGCAGCAGTTGATCAACGCGGCCACAGAGCAGCATGAAGCTGGCGTCCGCGCCGAAAGTCCTCCCCCACGCCGAGAGCACGGTGCGACGTCACGGACGCCGACTGCGGGCAACACCCGCGCAAGGCAAGAAAAGGAGTCGGCTGCTAGCCGCAGCCGAACTCAAATCTCCATCGATGCAAAAGGCAGCCCTCGAGCCGTGGAACGACGAGGCAACCCACCTCCTCCTCCGCCTCGTGGGGAGAGATATCCCACCCCACCGCCTGTCAAGCATCCGACTCTCAGCGGCCGACTAGGCCGCCGTGAAGGAGTCGGCGAGAATGACGCCCTCCATCAGATCGACCTAGCGCGATCCCTGGCGCTAGAAGAAGAAGACGATGTCGGCCTGCCTTGCTTTGACCCCCGCATCCGCGACAAGCCCTTCCCCTAAGGGTTCTCACTCCCAAGAGACACGCCCAAGTACAATGGCTCCGTGAAGCCGGAAGATTGGTTGATCGATTACTCCACCGCAGTTCGCATAGCAAACGGCAACAGGCGTGTTGCCATGAAATACGCCCCCCTCATGCTCCAAGGCACGGCGCGCACCTGGCTCAACAGCCTCAAGCCTTACAGCGTCAATAGCTGGCTAGACTTCACAGAAGCCTTCATCCGCAACTTCACCAACACCTATCAACGGGCTCCCAAGCCCCGACAGTTCTCCTTGTGTGTTCAAGGGCCCAATGAATCAACTCGCGACTACCTCACGCGTTGGGCCGAGCTCCGCAACTCCTGCGAAGGGGTGCACGAGGTTCAAGCCATAGAGTACTTCACTGCTGGATGCCGAAAAGGCACCCTCCTCAAGCACCGACTCCTCTACGACAAGCCGACTACCCTCAATGAGCTGCTGATCATATTAGACAAGTACGCCACGGCCGACTCTTCGATGAAGACCGAGCTCCGAGTAGACGCCTCCGGGAAGGTGCTCACTCCGGCTCCCAAGACACCGGCTGGAGACTCCGCCGGCCTTTATGCAGAACGACAACAAGCGTAAGGCCCTATGCGCCTTCCACCCGGTCGGCGGTGGCCCAATCGAGCGAACAACCCGAAGGCGGCCCGCACGCAAGAAGCGAAGGCGGCAGGCCCGCTTGCCGGCCGGCTTTCTCCTCTGAGCAAGCCCTTGATGCCCCTGCAAGTTCCACAGCGCGCGGCCGTCCAACCACCACGACTGAAATGCCATCTGGCTCACACGAATCTCAAAGGCGAAGGGCTGGTGCCGCCTCCGCCTGTTGGTCAGCCGCCTCCGGCCCCTCAGCAGCCGGCCGCTCGACCAGCAGTCGGGGCTGTTCAAGACGAGTTCCCCGATGAGCATGCCGCCTAAGTCGTCTTTACAAGCCAGCCCGAAGACCGACGCAGCCGGCGCCGACAGCACCAAGAAGTCAACGCGGTCGCCTCCAACAACCCGGAGTTCATGCACTGGTCGGAAAGGCCTATCAGCTCGAGCCGGGCTGACCACCCAGAGGTGATGTTGTTTCCCGGCTCTTACGCATTGGTTTTGGACGCCACCCTCGCAATAGAAAGTCGAGCTGCCCGTTTCTCCCGCGTGCTGATAGATGGCGGGAGCAGCATCAACATACTGTACCATGACACCATGGAGAAGCTGAACATCAAGACAAAGCAGCTCATGCCTAGTCGGACTATGTTCCATGGCATCGTACCCGGCCTGTCCTACTCACCAATCGGCAAGATCAAGATAGATGTTCTCTTTGGGGACAAGGATCATTTCCGCCGAGAAGCAATATGGTTTGAAGTAGTGGATCTGGAGAGCCCCTACCACACGTTGCTTGGCCGACCTGCTCTGGCCAAGTTCATGGTTGTACCCCACTACGCATACCTCAAGATGAAGATGCCGAGTTCCAAGGGCATTATCACAGTAGCCGGAGGCTACAAGAAATCCTCCGAGTGTGCGGCAGCTAGCAGTAGGCTAGCTGAGTCTCTCGTGATCGCCGAAGAGAAGAAGATGCTGGATCGAGTCGTGGCCATGGCCGGCAAGCAGCCGGCCCTGTCCCCTGACCCCAAGGAATACGATGCCTGAGGTTCTTTCCAGCCGGCCAAAGAAACAAAGAAGATACCTCTGGACCCGGAGAATCCAGAAAGGTTTGCCGTCATTGGGGCAAACCTGGACAGCAAATAGGAAGGCGAGCTCGTCGATTTCCTCCATGAGAATCGGGACATCTTCACATGGTCCCCCAAGGACATGCCAGGTGTTCCGACGGATTTCGCCGAGCACAAGTTACACGTCCGAGCAGATGCAAAACCAGTCAAGCAGCCCCTCCGCCGACTGTCGGAGGAGAAGATAAGGATTGTAGGAGAAGAGATAGCCCGGCTTCTGGCAACCGGCTTCATTATGGAGGTGTTCTTTCCAGAGTGGCTTGCCAACCCGGTCCTCGTGTTGAAGAAGAATAACAAGTTGCGCATGTGTATAGATTACACCAGCCTCAACAAAGCCTGCCCCAAGGATCCATTTGCCTTGCCCCGAATCGACCAAGTGATAGACTCCACAGCCGGATGCGAGCTGTTGAGCTTCTTGGATGCTTATTCAGGCTACCACCAGATAAAGTTGGATCCGGCTGACCGCCTGAAGACCGCCATCATCACACCATTCAGAGCTTTCTGCTACCTGACTATGACATTCGGCTTGAGAAATGCCGGTGCCACTTTTCAGTGTTGCATGCAGAAATGCCTCCTCAAGCAGCTTCGGCGAAATGCCCGCGTCTTTGTAGCGATATTGTGGTGAAGAGCGGAGAAAAGCGGCACCTTGCTAGAAGACCTCGGAGAGACATTTGAAACCTTGCACGGTTTGAGTCAAGCTCAACCCGAGAAATGCGTGTTGGATACCACCGGCCAGCTTCTAGGCTTCGGACTCGAGCAGCGGCATCGAATGCAACCAAGTGATGTCAAGGCCATAGAGAATGGAGATTCCCACCAAGCTACGAGGCGTCAAAAGTTTACGGATGCAGGCCTCCTGAACCGCTTCATCAGCCGGTGGGAGAAAGCTCTCCCCTCTACCGACTCATGAAGAGTCCACTCACTTTGAGTGCAGCGACCAAGCAGACCAAGCTTTCCACGAGCTAAAGAAGATGCTGTACGCCGCTGTCTTGGCGGCACCGATTGAAAAGAGCCCATGCTCCTTTACATTGCCGCCACTAGCGAATTGGTCGACACCGTTATCGTGGTTCAGCGCCCGAAGAAACTGAGCTCAGCTAGTCGAGGCGGTGTATTATTTGGTAATCTTGTCCACCTCGAAGCAGAACTACCCTTTTCACGAATATGTGCTATGGTGTGTGCCGCCACGCCAAGAAGCTCAAGCCCTACTTTCAAGAGCACCCCATCACGGTCGTATGTCTTGCCCTTCGGCTGAGATCATAGGCAGCCGGGATGCATCCGGCCGGGTGGCAAAATGGGCCATTGCACTGGCTCCTTACACAATCTTCTACCAGCCTCGCACCGCCATCATGTCCCAAGCATTGGCCGACTTCCTTGTCGACTGGGCCGAGACCCAGTACCTGCCGTCGGCCCCCTACTCCACTCATTAGCGGATGCACTTCGACGGGTCCAAGATGCGCACCGGCTTGGGAGCCGGCATCATCCTCACCTCTCCCAAGGGCGACAAGCTCAGATACACATTGCAAATTCATTTTGCCGCCTCCAACAATGTGGCCGAGTACGAGGCGCTCATACACGGGCTCCGTCTAGCCAAAGAACTCACCATCCGCCGGATCCTGTGCTATGGTGACTCAGATTTGGTAGTCCAACAATCATATGGCGAATAGGACACCAAGGACGCAAACATGGCGAGCTACCGCTTCCTCGTTCAACAAATCAGTGGATATTTTGAAGGATGCGAGTTCCTCCACATGCCACGGGCCGACAACGAGCAAGCAGATGCTCTAGTACGACTGGGCTCCACCCGACAAGCTATTCCAACCGGCGTCTCTCTCCAACGCCTCCTCAAGCCGTCTGTCAAGCCATCTCCAGAATCTGATTCCATCTTCGTACCGCGTGACCCCAACGCGGCTCGGGGACTTTGACAGGTAGCCCGGGGACTACCATAGTCGCACCCGGCCCGGGGACTTCAGAACCCGGCCCAGGGACTACGGCAGTCGGTCCGAGGACTGCATCGACACGACAGGCGAAGGCCGACTCCAACTCTTCACCACCCAGCCACCATACAGTCACGATGGCCGTATTGGCAATAGAAGAAGTCACAGCTCCATCATGGGCCCAACCATCCACAACTTTATGGTAAGCAGAGCTAAGCCCGAAGAGATCTCGGCAAAGGCAAGTCCAACGCCGAGCAGACATACAATAATAAACCGAGAGCTCGTTAGGCGCGGCGTCACTAGAGTCTTCAACGCTGCGTCGAGCCGGAGAAGGCGTGGCAATCCTCAAGGACATTCACCAAAGCGAATCGGCCACCATGACCTCAAGATCACTTTCGTCGCAAAGCTTTCCGCCATGGATTCTTCGGCCATTGCTTTGGATGGCGCCAAGGAGTTAGTCAAACACTTTGCAAAGGGTGCCAAGTCTTCACTCCAAGCAACACCTACCGCCACGCACTCAAGACCATTCCCCTCACCTGGCCTTTTGCCGTCTGGGGACTGGACATGGTGGGCCCATTCAAGACGGCGCGTGGCGGCATGACACATCTGCTCGTCGCCGTGGACAAATTAACCAAGTGGATTGAAGCGAAGCCGATCAATAAACTGAATGGGCCGACTGTCGTGACATTCATCCCAGATGTTACAACTGGATGGTGTCGGTGTAATCGGCGTCGTCGGCGTCTTTGGATGATAGCGGCGCCGCCGCCTCGGCTCTCGTCGACCTCCTGCCACGGTGCTCAGTGAGCCAAGTTCAGCCAGGATACCAAGCTCGGACGAACTCTAGCGCGGACGAGCGCGAAGCCTTCCGAGCCTCGAAGCGGCCGATTGCTACCTCCGGCCCGGTCGGCGGTCCGGTGAAGTGCGGGGAACCACCTCGCCGGGCCAGAGGGCGGCCAGCACCTGCGCCCCAGCACGCTGAAGATGGCGGAGCATGCGGTGAGCTGGCCGCAGACGGGCTTGAATGGCCAGAAGCTGCTCCTCAAGTGACAGGCCAACATCTGGTGCGATCTCAACCCCTGCCTGTCGTCGTGCATCGCGGTGGGCCACGATGTCTTGGTTGGCGGCAACGGAGTAACCAGGAAAGTAATCTGCACAAAGAAGAAAGAAGTAGCACAAAGTCAGATGACAAACCAGATGACAGGGGGCAAGCAAAGGGACGAAGAAGAAGGCGGCCTACCATCAATCAAATCTTCAGTCCGCCCATAGCCTTCGCTCAGCGCCTGCCTCGCTTCGGCCCAGCCCGCCGCCTCGGTCTCATATTCGGCTTTGAGGGCGGCCTCGCTGTCCTACGCCGGCTTCAGGGCCGCCTTATGGCTCTCCTCCTGGTCGGCCAGTTTTTTGGCCAAGCGATCATGTTCCTGAGCCAAGGCGTTGCACTCGGCCTCCTTGGCACGATGAGCGGTCGGGACCCCACCTAGCTGCTCCCTCAAGTCGACATTGGCCCCTGCAGATATGAAGAAGAATAAAAAAGCAATAAGGAAGAATTCGTCAGGGAAGATCCGACCCGACTGCTCAACAGTCAGCCCGAATCTCGGGGACTACACCCAGTGGGTGCGCTGACGCGCCCCCACATGAGACAAAAAATGAAGCACTTACTCTGGCTCTCAGTCAGATCGGCGGTCTTCTGGTTCATCTCTTGAGCCTGGGAGTTGAAAGCAGCCGTGCGGAGGTTGTGATATTCCTGCAAATAGGACGGTGGTGCGAATAAGAACAAGAAAACAATCGAAGTCTACTAATAAGTTCCAAGCCGCCTACTCAGTAGCCGACTCAGAACTCGGGGACTACACCCAGTGGAGTGCGGTAGCCATACGGAAGAAATCAAGCGATCGGCAGCGGGAGGACTCACCGAATGACCGTCAGCGTCGCGAAAACTCTTGAGTATCTTGCTTCGGCGCAATGTCACGGGCACGAAGCGGTTCGGACATCCTGCGTCGCCACATTCAGCACGGCCGTCCCACTTCGGCGTCCACGAACGAGCGGCGCTGGCAGCCCTCGGATCTGGGCCGACGAAGCTGAAGCCCGCGGCTTTCTGCGACTCCGGTGCTGAATTCGCCTTCCCCGAGCGCCGACGAGATGGCGACAAGACCACAAGATCCGCGCTCACAGTGGGCTTGCCTCCGGTAGCTCTTTGGCGGCTTACGTCGAACGGCCGCCTTGGCCCGTCGATCGGCGATAGCGGTGTCGCCTCCCTTCAGGGACATTTGCTCGCCCTCCTCCCTCCCCGCGCCCGGCGGTCGTGGCGGTTTCCCTCAGCGAGGCACCGGAATATCGGGGGCCACGATGCAAAGGGGGACGATGAGCTGCGGAGGCTGGTTACGCATGGCCTCCGCCACCTTCTCCGCGGCCGCTGCCTCCGCTTGAGCCTTGGCCAAAGCGTCGACTTGCGTCTCCGCTGACTTCTCTGTCGTCTCCTGAGCCGCCCTCTGCTACTCCACCTCCCGCTCCTCCTGCGCCTCCCGCGCGTTTCGCTCTGTCGCCGCTAGGAGATCGGCGTGGGGAGTCCCTACGGTGGCGCTCATGAACCTCCGCGCTCCAACTATGGGCGGCGAGGGCCCTTCGAGAAAGCGGCGCCCTGTTTGGTAAGTCAAGGAAAAGGCTTAGAAGAATATCAACGAAGAGAAAAAAAAGGCATGAGAAAATCGACACTTACGCGAAACTGCTGCGGCTGCTTCACCACCTTGAGCGGGCTCCTTAGCGGCCGCCTCGTCCGCTTAGTCGCCGCCGCAGGGGCAGCAGGCCTCTTCGGTAAGGCTGCCAAGAAGGGCGGCAGCCGGTCGGTGTTCTGCGCCACCACAAACAGCGGCCCGGCGAGATGAACCCTGCGCCTTGATGATCGGGGCCGCCGGTGGCGTGGAACAACTTCGGCCTCTCGTCATCCGGCCAGTCCTCAAAGACGGCCCCAAGCCCGGCGCCGCCCGCCTCACCGCCTCCCCCTACGACGTCGTCGTCCAGGGCGGCCGCCCCCAAGTCGGGATCGTCCAAGTCGCCCGTCGCACGGTCGGGGACGAACCGGCGCTCCACCCCAGCTGCTTCGGCTGCCGGTTGAAGGAGGGGGATCTGCTAAAACAAGCCGATTGATCAAGAGTTGGCCATTGTGAACTCGGCAACAAGAGAAGAAGAAAAGAAGGGAAGCTTACCGAAGGCGGAGGGTTGGCGCGAGAGTACGACTCCTTGCCGAACCGCCAGTCCTCGGTGAGCTTGCAGTTGGCGATATAATTCACCATGTAAGATACCTCATCATGAGGCATCTCCTTGGTGCTTAACCGACTTAGGTGAGCGACCGCTCATCACGGCAAATCATGTGAAGTCGGCCTTGGGTGGGAGCACCGGCGCTCCTGAAAGCTGCTAACAAGTCGGCCCGGCCAGGCCTTTTCGATTGGACCATTACCCGGTCGTGCAGCGCGGCAGCCCAGTGGAGACAGCGACGGCTCGATAGGACCATGAAGGCTGCCTCCCAGCGAGCGGGCTGGCTATGGCGGC